>CM052439.1:153691184-153833086 GCA_028533085.1 Varecia variegata | reverse complement strand
GGGGGGCAAGAGGACGAGAGCAGTGTTGGAGAAGAAATTCTAGCCTGGGGCCAAAGAGAGTGAAGACCCCACCTGGAATGGCTAATTTTATGTGTTAACTGGATTATGGTGCCTAATTGTTTGGTAAAACACTAGTCCAGATGTTGCTGTAAAGATATTTTATGCACGTGCTTAACATCTACAATCAGTTTACTTTAAATAAAGAAGGTTATTCTTGACAATGTGAGTGGGATTTGTCTAATCAGTTGAAGGCCTTAAGAGCAAAGACTGAGGGTTCCTGAGGCCAATTCCTTAAAATTAGTCTCTCTCTCTTTCTCTCTCTCTCTCTCTCTACATATATACACACACACATATACATACAGATATAATATTTATGTAATTAAAAATATCTTCTGTAACTGCAACTTTCTCAATGCTTGTTTTTAGTACTTCTTCTATTCTTCTAGTTATTCAGTAAACCTCTTTAAAAGACAAAAGAGATGTGTTGTGCATATTTGGGAGGCAGTCACGAAATTGGGGGAGTCTGGTTTTTTCTGCAGAGGGCCTTGGGGAAGCAAGCTCAGCTCCCAGGGCCCAGGGGAGGAGGGGGACCTCTGCCTGCAGAATGATAAAGCATATTACAAAGAAAGGGCGACAGTATTCCAAAGACCTCATTTTACCACACTTCTTCTCATTCCCCTCAAATCATCAGACCCACTGACCAAAAGCCAAGTGGCTCTTCAGAAATTTTTTTCAGTTTTTAAAGAATCTTTTCCCATCCCAAAGCTGTTCCATATGTGTACAAAGGAGCTATCAGCTTGTGTTCACATTTCCCTGATCACGTTCCTGAGGGGACAAACCACAGGGCAGAAAACAATATCTTTATGGCAGTTTTCCTTGGAAACCAAGTGGAACTTTTCAGGGAACTCAGTTCTGCAAACATGTGTCAGCTGAAGGTAAAGTTGTGAAATGGGCCAGTTTTGTGTTTGGCTTCTCCTTTGGGGAAATCTCTGTGTTCTATCTTTCCCTCGCCTCTCCCTCGGGTCCCCCTCCTTCCCCAGCACCCCCTCCATGCCTCTTTGGGGCCTCAGCTTGCTGTCACCAGCTCTCTCTGCGCACCAGTATCTGGACGATGCCTGCCCTAGCTCAGACATTTCCTCCTTGAACCATCAACCTTTCTTTGAGCCTGGTCCCACCTTCAGGTTCGTAACAATAGTGAGTGAATGCACCATTGCTAATGTGCGACCTTACTCCCACCTAACTCAAGGAGTTACCTAGTCCTGTTACAAAGCCTTGCTCCTCACTTACTGATGGAGATCTAGGATTGGAACAGTAGCTTCCAAGTTCCAACCACCCAGTGGTGTGCGGGAGCCAGCTCACATGGGCTCCTGAGAATGGGTAGTCAAATATTCACAAATTTTGTGAGCCAGTTGTTAAACTGTGAGTAGTTTGAAATTGGCCATAGTGGGAGTATTTGTTCCCACTGGAAATTGGCAAACACCGCAGACCAGAGCTTTCTTTTTGATTCAGAGAGCCCACTTACCAATATGTCACTGTACTTATCCTCCTCTCTTGCTGTAAGGTGTCAAAGTGAAGTGCTACAGAAGAATCCCACCAGCCACAAGGTGTGGGCTGTGAGTTGGAAACTGGAGTGGAGGAACTTCATATCTCATCTATGGACAGGAAGAACTTTTATCATTTTTCCCTTTTGTCCTCATTAAATTTTACAATTATTTTGATTACCTTAATTTATGATTATGACCTGCCATGTATTTCCTGTTTAAACAACCCTATAATTGTTTTGTTCTGTATCCTGATTGGAATCTCCTTTGGGAAAGGTGATGTGTTTTATAATAAGAGATATGTTTTAGGAGCAATGAACCACAATTAAAATTAACATATGCCGGGGTGAATTGTGGGACACCACGGAAGATGTCTTATGGTTTGTTGAATGTTAACTGGGGCTGAAGCAAGTAACTAAAAGCTCAAAATGAGCCTGGGACACTTAATTACTATGCATTCAAAGAGAACATCTCAGAGGCTGAGTGAGGCCCAGGCCCCTCCTATTTTTTTAGATTTCTAATATATTAAAAAATAGATAAGTGCTTTGTATATACATAGAACCTTTTAAAAGAATGAGAAGTTGAGTTCTGGAGGAGCTGATGCCTCTTTTCTAGAGCTCACCATGGTGAGAACATGAAATCAATGACTTTTTGTAGGATGATTGTCTGTCTGCCTCTCCCCCAGCCTGTAGGCCCTATAAGCAGCCAGACTGTATTCCATGTCTGTAATCCCAACCCCTGGCACAGTGCCAGGTACCCAATGGATGCTTCCATAGCAATGGTTTAAAGAAAAGCATAAATGAGAAGAAAGAGCAAGAGACAGTATGTGGTGCTGAAATTGGTGAGGTCTCCCTTCTCTAGCCAGTGGTTTCTAGACTTTGAATTTCATAGGTGAGTACAATTTTCAAATAATTTTGAGAAGCATGAGATTTCCAGACTTCTTGCTCAAGTAAGAAGTGTCAAGTAATGTCACTGAGAACAAGTCAACAGCTACTATCTCCTGGGATTAATATTTTATTATTAACATAAAGTATTAGGAGGAATAACTTCCCAGGAAAAGATATGGCAACTTTCTATTGACAATATCTATTGATAAATATATTTCTCTCCATCTATATTTTATATCCTTGGATATGTCTTTGGCATATATCCTATATCCTTGCTGGATATTGGAGAACTTGAGTCCTGAGGGTTTCATCAGAGTCCAAAGAAAATCTTTAGATCAGCCCTGGTTCTTATTAAACCAGAAGAGGAAAAGTTAGGTAATAATCATAGGCACCACTTAGTGATTGTCTGCCCATTACGTGGATGTAGATCATTCGTTACTTGGCCTATGAACAAACACGAAAGCCATTCAGTGTCTGAGGGTGGACCACTCCTTGAACATCTGCAGACCAGGACTGGTGTGACCTTGGGTTCTGAAGATACTTGGAGACGAAAGAGATGATTCTTCTTCTCTCCCCTTTGGGTTAAATGGATAAAATGATCTTGGGTAATCTTAAATTTGAGGATTTCCCAGGGTTCTCAGGATCAAGCTTGACCTTGCTGGAATGGCAAACCTCAGGCTCCTCAGGAACTCTCTGGACTAGATCCTCGGTCTCTATTACATTATCTGGAAATGTGAGCGTTCAGCTGGTAGACTGCCAATGTCTATGAGGTTTATATAGACTAAATTCTAGGGATTTGGCTCAAACTTGACCAGTTTTAGGAATATAGTGAATATGTAGATCAGCTGTTTGTGCTAAAAATGAATCTGCTCCTACATTTGGCAACATACTTCGTATTTCTTTGTCTGAGATCTTTGCTTCTCAAACATTATCAATAGACTTGTATTCAGTTATCTACTAAGTGCAGAGGCAAGTGGTAGACCCTTAGGGGACTCACAAAAGAAAGCATTCTCTTTACATCGCCCTGTGCCATTGAAGCATTCTTTCTAGTGGGGGAACTAAGATGGGTAGATATGATTTTAAAATTCAAAACAAAGAAATAAACCAACACCCCCCTCCAGCAAATTAGTATATAAAATGGACAAATTAAGAGTAGAAGCAAGAAGACCTATAAACATTCATGGAGAGTAGAGATTTCTAGCTGGAATGTTTAGGAAGGGTGTTAAGGAGAGGGTGAGCATTTGGCTGGGCTTTGAATGTTGAAAACATTATCAAAGGTAGTGAACACATCCCAGATAGGGACTGTGTAAGGGGCCCAGGGGTAAACACAGGTGTGCTCAGGGATTAGAGGTTAAAGCAGCTTGGTTTGGGCAAAAGGCTTTGGGAGAAATGGGAGATCAGGCCAGGATGCCTGTCCAAGGCCTGCCTATAGAGAGTGTGGAATGCTGGGCGAAGAACATCTCTGAAAAATGAAAACCATCAAATGTTTCTTTTTTCTCTTTCTTTCTCCCTCCCTCCCTCCCTCCCTTCCTTCCTTCCCTCTTTCTCTCTCTTCTTTGTTTTTCTTTCCTTGCAACATAATAAATAGAAGGGATTCTACTTTGTATAGACCCAGCTGACTAGTGAGAGGGTGCCCAGTTCCTTCAGATCCGAGCATGTGCATAGGGATCCCCTGACCTAGTCACCAAGAGTGGGATGGATTAGCTTGAATTGGTGTGTGCTGGAGTGTGGGGCCTGAGTGTAATTTCCTTTAGAGACAGAGGATCACTTTGAGCCTCCTCCACTCAACTTGTTTATAAAAATCCTGGAGAATTATTTTCCAGGCCATGGGTGAGGGAAACAGTATGTTCAATAGTGAACCCATAAACAAATGAACCTTTGTGCAACAAGAACAAATGGGGCAAAATTATTTTTGTGATTTGAAGGAATTGCTGATTTCTGGGCTGGCTACAGCAGCTTGTATCCTCCTATGCTGATTTTCTCTCTCAAGGAGCATATTACTTATCTTTACTGGCAATACTTAAAATCTTCTCATTTCAAATTGAATGTGAGTATCTAGAAATTGACGTGTGGCTGTGTGGTTCTCTTGGGAGTTCATATCCCCTGGATGAAGTACAGGAGGGAAAAGATACAAAAAAATGACAGCCCTAATTTCAATAGTGCACTCATCACGAGTGCATACCAAGAATTGCACCTTGCAGAGAAATCTTTGTGATTTTGAATCTTAAGTTTCTCATTAATATGATCAGTTTGAGAAATGGTAGACTATCAAGCCTACATATATTCTTAAAATTACTATTGTCTTCTATTATTCTTTAGAGCAGCAACTGGAATGTTTTATTTGAAAATTAGAATGAGTTGAGGCAGACAGCAAAGCCCAAAGTGGGGTCTCTTTTGCCCCAAACTGTAATGAAGATTCAATGGCTAATCCTTTAAGTCAATAACATTGAGATTTTGGCCAGAGGATGAATCTCCCATGCCCTCCTGTTAGGAAGTCCTGAGTATTATGGGTCAGGTGGCCATAGGTAGGGTTGACTTTATATACAGACGGACAGAAGGTTGTGCCATGCAGGCAGCTCTACCTGGTACCTGAAATTCATCATGCCCAGGAGATGGGGATTTCAATGATGATGTTTGATCTAGAATGCTTGACACATGATTGACCAAGCAGGGTGTAAAGAAACTCAAACAGAATGGGTGGAGGTCAGAGGAGGAAGACCCTGGGGACAGCAGAGCAGAGAGGTCCGAGCAACCCTCCCCTGAGTGTTAGGGACACAGGAGGGAACAGCAGGGTCAGAGGATGGAGCTGTGGGCCGCCAGGGGCTCTTGTGAGTGTTCCCTCCCAATTCTGCCCCTTGCAGAAAATGCCTCCAGTCTACCTATAGCCCCTTTTCCATTATTTCACTTTAATAGTGATTAAATGCACTAGCTAGATTTGTCATCAGACTCTTAAGAGTAAGGGTAGCAGAACGTGGACCAGGAGCAAAGAAGGAAAGTCTGAGTAGTCTTGTAAGAGGACTTCTAGAATAATCTATTATGCTTGGTAATAAACATTTAGACTTTTCCTATAAGGTGCCAAGTTTGTGATCTATTTTTAAGTCCTTTTTAATCTACCTATCCATCTAATAATATGCCAGGCCCAGCAATGTGGCTTTCACAAAACACAAAATTCTAAAATGTTAGAAGAAGAAAATGCTTAGTGATCATTTGATCTAGCGGTTTTTGAAAAAAAAATTTTTTTGTTGTTCTTTTTAAAGCAGCGCAAGCTCTTCTTCAAAAGAAGCCAAACCAAGAAGTCCAACATAAAGTCATTTAAAAATGGAGCAGCTCTGGTTAACCCCAGCGGTTCTTCTGACGCAGCCAGGAAAAGAGGTAAAACAATTTGCCCGGGGAGTGGCTTGGCAGGCCCCAGCATCCTGGTCTCTCATACTCAATCCAATACTCTGTTCTCTGCACCATGTGGTATTAAATAATGAACTGATAAACAGTCCACAAATCTGAGTCAGAATGGCTGGTGTGAAGGTGAGGTGTGGTGCCGCCATTGAAAAGCTGCAGGATGTTTAGTACATAAATGTGTGGGGATTTTGTACACAGAGGAGGGAAAGATGAAACCTGGGATGGGGAGTTTTCTTGTAGATCTGATCCTGGGGACATTAGGAGGACAAGAAGAATTGTACTAGAAGGAAATTTTGCTGCTTAAGTCCTTCCATAGAATGGTGATTCACTATCGTGTTGGTTTGCACCCATATCTTTATTTTTCATATTTATTATATGAAAAAAGTGTGTACATCTGTGTACAGTTTAAGAATAAAAATATGCACACATATGTATCTCACCCTGTCCTGCTGAAGAATGAGAATGTTTCCAATGCTATTGAACCTTCCTGCACGGGCCAGCTTTAACTGAACTCCCGCCTCCCCAGCCACTAGTATGAGTTTTGCATATTTTCTTGCTTTTAACAGTAGTTTTATCACTACATATTCATCTCTGATCAATCTATTTCTTAGTTTTGTCTGTATTTAACTCACAGAAATGGAATCATTTTTTGTCTTGCTTCTTTTGCTCAACATCATACTCTACAGACCATTTCTGTCATTACAGAAAGTTCTGTTGGACTGCATATCTCCAGATGTTAATCAATGATGTTCATCATTAACATACATTGCTGTGTAATGTTTTACTGTCTGAATAACTACCGTGCATTTATTCATCTTATAATTGCTGGATATTTGGTATCTTTCCAGTTTTTTTCTTCTACAAGATACTTCTGTTAATATCGTACCTGTCTTCTTGTGCAAGAGTTTCTCTAAGGTATACACCCAGGAATAGACATGCTTGGTGGAGAGTGAGAACATGTTTAAATTTCACCAGGTAATAAGTAACTCCCTATTTATTGGATCTCAGGTTCTTAAAATTGGATTAACACAATCCAATTGCATTAAACACAGCCTTTGGCTATTGACACACTATCATCATTGGACCATAAAAAGGCCTTCTCTCTTTTTGTTTGTCCTTTCTAACAAACAAATCTATCTATCTATCTATCTATCTATCTATCTATCTATCTATCTATCATCTATCCATCCTAATGAACATACCATCCAACCAAGAGTAGATCTTTACCAATCACTCAATGATTATTTGTGTTATCTTATCTTATCCTGTCCTTTTGCCTCTCTTGAAGAAGTAACCACTATCTTGAAACTTGTATTATTATTATTATTTGCTTTTAAAAAAAGGTTATTTTCACATAGATATATGCTGTGGTATTACCTTAAACTCTAGTGGCTTCAGACAACAATTATCACTTAATGTCTTATAGTTTCTGTGGGTCAGGAATTCAGAGAGAGCACATTACGGGTGGTTCATCTTTGTTCTATAATGTCTGAGGTCTCAGCTGGGAGATTCAAAACTTGGGGGACCTGGAATCCTCTGAAGGCTTGCTTAACTGAGGCTGGTAGATCCATTTCCAGGGTGGTCTGCTTACATGGCTGGGAAGGTGGGACTGGCAAGCTGGTTCCTCTCCACGTGGGCCTCTCTCCATGTGGGCCTCCCCACAGGGCTATTGAGTGTCCTCTTGACCTGGCAGCCACTTGTAATGAGGGTTTCAGCCATTGTTTCTCTTAGCTGAGATTCCATCTCAAGGTGTAATATGATTCAAGTCATTACTTTGCTCCATAAAGTTCTTGAATTTGTGAGAAAATAGTCTAAACTATTCAGGTGGAATTATAGTCTCTAGATTACCAGATGCAACCTAGAAAAGGAGCATGTGAGTCAATGAAGACATTGGCTGCAAAAAGCCAACAAATCCTGGTCATCATTTAAGAGTATGGGAAACTAGGCAGAAAGCACGGTCTTACCATTGTGGAAGACAGAGATGGGTTCACCTCTGCAATATTTTGTGCTGTGTTTGAGTCTGGACACTGGCCACAAGAAAGAAAAGTTGTAACCAGAAAAGAAGGCTGTGGGGAGATAAATAAAATCTAATATGAACATGGGAGGGTGAGGAGATGGAAGGGAGCAGAGAGAGGCAGGAACTGCTATTTATGAAAACAGGGGGAAACGGTCAGTATAATTCAGCCTAAGAAGGAAAAGTCTTGGCAGCTGCAACCATGAAGCATTCACAAGTCCTGGACTTCTAGAGGAGTGACCTTTGAAAGACATGATGGTTAATTTTATGTGTCAAATTGGCTAAGCCAGGGTCTAGATGTTGCTGTGAAGGTGTTTTTTAGATGTGAATCACATTTAAATCAGTAAGTTTTGAGTAAAGCAGGTTACTTCTGTTATGTGGATGGGCCTCATACAATCAGTCGAAGGGCTTCAGAATAAAGATGAAGGTCCCCAAGAAAGGAAATTCTGCCTCCAGACTTGAGCAGCAACAACCAATCTGCCCTGGGTCTCCGGTCTGCTGGCCCTGCACATTTCGGATGTGCCAACCTCCACAATCACGTGAGCCAATTCCTTAAAACTAGTCTCTGGCTGGCTGTCCGTATGTACACACACCCTATTGGCTCTGTTTGTCTGACGAACCCTGACTAATACAAAAGGTAAACAATATAAGAAAATCCCGCTTCACATAGCAGGGAATACACTTTTGTTTCTTACTACTCAGGAAGTATGGCAACTCTGACAATATACATTTACAAGGGTTATGTGTTTATGGTTGATAGAGCTGGCTGTGGCAGGAACTGTCAGGGTTTTGTTTTGTTTTTTCATTTTTGGTTTGAGTTTTGAGCTGACGTTCTGAGCTCACATCAAAGAGAACAACTGTGTCCTTACATAGAATGCTTCCTGGAGTCTCTATCACTGCCAACATTCTAATCCAGAGAAGCAGCTCTTTTGTTTTTATAGAAGAATTCTGCACATCTTCAACAGTTTCTGATCTTCCAGGATGGGGTGTGTAGGAGAATCCACAGGTGACGCCAGCACTTTGGGGTAGCGATGAGGGCTAACACTAACAGCTGTTGGTGGGTTATACTTTTTTGCTAGTAACTGGAATGGGGGGAGCCAGTTTCTAGTGGCTGGTAGAGGGTACACAGAATAACACTGTGGGTTCACATAACACTGTCGATAGCCTGTGACACCGGCTGCCAAGCTCAAACTCTGTTTGGATGAAATTAACATCAAGACGTAGAGTAAGAAAGAAAAAATACAATGCATTCTATTAAACAATCCCCTCTTGGACAACAGTTCAATCAATGCCATAAAAAACAGCCCAATATATTAATGGCTGAGAATAAGGTTCTTTTATATATTTAATATGCTGCATCCAGAAAATCCAGGGAGTATTTTGTCTTGGGTTTTAGCTTCCTTCTCTAAAGATAGCCAAGGATCCAGGTGCATTCCAATCCAACAAAAAATTTTCTCTAAATTATTCTATAAATAATTAAAGCCACAGGACCATATGAATATAGGAAAGTTGATGTTTAATGGGATCTCTAGACCCCAGGAGGGTAGGTACTATATTTTTCTAGTTCATCATCATGCTCAGGCATCAAGCTTAGTGCCTGGTACATAATAAATGCACAAAACAATTGGATTAATATATTAGTAATACAAAGTGGCTTGGGGTTTGCTTTCTATTTATAGTCATATGTATTAGGTAGAACGATTGGGTTTTTATATCTTAATTTGTCAATTAAACACCATCTAATGATGTTTAACTCTTGGATATTGTTTGGCATGGCTTAGCGTGGTTTAGTTTTCTTTCTTGAAAAAAAGACAGTAAAGATCCAATAAGGCAATTTTGGTGGAAATGAGCATCTGGGGAGATGGAATTGGATTCCTAATTGGAGGCCCTAAGAACATTCATGCTTGAATTCTTTTGGGGTGAGAGAGTATCACCCTCCAGATCTTAAGAGTTCTTAAAAGAGAGGTGTAGTGTTTCAGAAACAACCCTTTCAAGCCTTAATGCCTTTCATCAAAGGCTTTTAAAGCACTTTGCCTTCAACAGAGCCCATGCCTACCTCCAGCCCAGCTTACACACATGCCTCCCTTTGAGGTCAGTGGAGGCTAATAGTGCTGAGAAAACAAGCGAATGCATGTTGTGGAGGCTGCAACTCAGTCATATTTCAGTCTTGCATGCGAGTGTGCACCTGAGACTTCAAAGAAGTCAGTGTAGGCTGAAATGAAATCAAGCATGGGGTCCAGAGGAAACCAGCTGCCTGGTGGAGGGACTTAGGTCAAACAACATGGGATAGTTTGCCGCCAGAGGTAGTAAGGTCCTCATTCTTGGAGATATTCACGCTGAGGCTCTCAGACCACTTGGTGGCAATGCTGAGGTGGTGGGGTGAGCAGGACCTACACTCGAGAAGGAGGAACTGGCTTCATGGTCTTCAAGAACCCCCATCCCTCTGTGTCTGTGAATCCATGAAATCAACTCTGCTTCTCCTTTCCGGAATGAGTCATCAGAAATCTTTGATTCACTTGGACCCTCTCCTACTCACATTTCCCCCGTTACTCAAGTTTAGTGAGAAAGAGGCAAATGACTCCTGCTCCCAAAGTCTTGCTGGAATCAGATATGAGTTCAAAAAGGAGCTTCCAGGGTAGATTTTGGGACTAGGCTACATTCACCACTCGTGTTCCAAATGAGGACCCTGAGCCCAGAAGGAGTCTGAATCACCAATGATTTGGTTGGCTTTCCTTTGTATGCCTGTCGAGGCAGAACATGGGCCTGGTAGATTTTATCATGGTTAATCAAGTCATTAACTGTCAGTGTTGAGTTTTCTTGGAGATCTGTGTCTGAATGTGTTTGCTTCAGGGAAATAATTGTGATTGCTTAGTCTAGTGAGTGGTTCTCACTCAGAATCACCTCGAGGGCTTGTTTAAAGACAGACTGTTGGGCCCCACCCTCAGGTTTTCTGATTCAGTAGGTCTGGGGTGCAGCGAGAGAATCTGCCTTTTTAACTAGTTTCCAGGTTTATTAGTTTTCTATTGCTGCTGTAACAAATTACACAAACCTGTGGCTTAAAACAACACAAAGGTATTATCTTACAGTTTTGGAGGAGGTCAGAAATCCAACATGGGCTAAAATCACAGGGCTAAAATCAAGATATTGGCAGAACTATGTTCCTTTCTTGAGGCTCTAGGAGAGAATCCATTCCCTCCCATTTTCCAGCTTCTAGAGGCTGCTGGAATGCCTTGGCTCAGCCCTTTCCATCTCTAAAGGCAGCAATGGCTGGTTGAGTCTTTCTCAGGTACCATCTCTCCGGTTCTGATGTTTCTGCCTCCTTCTTCCCTAAATGGGAACCTCCCTCTGCCATGATGCTGCCCCTAACTGCTCTGGCTGAAAGTTATCTTGTCCTGGATGCGTGTGAACATGAAATCACTTTTTCCTGTAATGGTGCTGTGAGGTAGGCAGTCTGTCCATTTCACAGAGAGAGCAAGGCCACACAGCAAGTTCAAGTGAGCTGCTCAAGCTCACCCAGCACTCACAGGTCTGGGGACTCAGTGTCTAATGCTGTGACTCTGAATCTGAGCTTGTCCCTCACTGCAGTGAGAGGTGGGCATTTCAGGAGTGGGTGATCACTAGCGGTGGGTTCCAGGTCGACTGACGAGGGCTTGGCCGCAGGTGAGCAGGAGAGCTGCTGGAGGATCTGACCTCCTCTTTAAGCTCCTTTCTTGTCAGTCTATGTCAAAGGAAAATTCTCTCTTGTTATGGTGCTCTTTATTGGGTAGCACCTTTCTTTTTTTTTAAACTCTTGCAAATGGAAATAGAGTTCCTTGCTTGGGAATTTAACTTGTCAAATATAAATGCTGTCATTTTAATTACATGTGCAACTGAGATGAGCTGCTGTCGTTCACAGCTTCATTCCCAGAGTTTCAAAGAAAGAGACTGTTGGATGGTGAGAACCACAGATTTAAGAGGTTTTAAAAATCAGATACCAATGGCAACATGTTTTCTACAATCTGTAAACTTTGTGTACCATGACATAGGTGGTCATTATTATTTTATTTCCTTTCACTTTGAAGAAAATCTTGATTATCTGGCTGATTCTGGTCTGGGTGAAAGGTTATACGCTCTGTGGGATAGGAGAGGCAGGCGGAGGGGCAAAGACCTATGAAAAATTATAACCTGAGGGTAGTAATTTTGTAAAACAAGTGTATGACTAGATGGTGATTCATTTAGCATGCCTTTTTTTTCTTTTTTCTTTAAAGCAAGTATTTGGTTCACTGTTGGGTGGATAGGAAGGAAAAGCAGTGGATGAAGATGGGATTAAGACATAGACCCTTAGGACTCCTCATTTTTCTCCTGTCACTCATCATCCCTGGAAAACTCTCCGAGCCCTCTGCATTCATTTCCGTGAGGATGTAGATGGAGGGGCTGGGATCGATGTTTACCTGCCTGTTCAGAAATCTTGTTGGGTCAGTTCCCCTGACTGGTCATGAGACAGGGCCCAGCCCGGCAGGTGTGTCCCTGAAGTGCATCTGTCATCAGAAAGGGAATTCCTTCTCACTGCAGATGAAGGGTGATTGCATGTCAGGTGAGTCTTGGGTCCCTGCCAAGCTTGCGTGGGTTTGGGCTTTTGGAAGTATCCTGGGATGTAAGGGAACATTCCACTGTTAACCCAGGGAGTGAAAATTCACTGTAATGTGACTAATACTGTGATGAAAGATGCATCTCCTTCACATTCCTAGCTTATTCCTTGCATGTTCAGAAGAAAGGTTAAATTTATTGATTTTTTGATATTTTTATCAAAATTCAACAGTTCTGAATGCACTCCACCTTAAGCACTGTCAGAACATGAAATTAACATGTTGAATCACCTCCTGATTAACAGCCAATGAACATCCTCAAAATAGACTTCTTAGGATTTCACTGGTTACTAAATCAAGATATTTCCAGAACAAGAAACCCAGTTTCCAGATCAATAGGAAACTGAAACTTTAGGAGATGGTGTCTTTACTCTGCCACGATGGTAAAGAAAATAATAATAATTCATATTTATGGAGTGTTACTTACATATATTACTACACTTAATCCTCATGAAAACTCAATGAAGTAGGTGCCATAATAATCCTCACTTCACTGATGAGGAAACGGGATCTTAGAAAGCTTAACAAACTTGTCCAAAGTGACACAGCTCGTGAGTTCCAAAACTTTCCCAAACAATTAAGATTTCATAGCTATTGAAGACTCACTCAAGGAAACTCATAGTTAATGACTTCATGAAGCATTTAAAATGTTTTTGTAAGCATATTTTTTGTTAAGTATAACAAACATATAGAAAAATGCCGAAATCATAAGTATGTAGCTCAATGAGTTTTCACAACATGAATATACCTATGAAACCCTCATCTAGATCAAGAAATAGAATATTACCTATCCCAGAAAATACCTTCCTCTAAAAGCTTTGATGCTAAACTCTTCCTAAAAAGCCAGTATCCAAAGAGATAATAATTCCAAAATAAGGTTTCAAGGTGAGAAAGAAAAATTCTAATCAAATCTGTGGATAAGGCCAGGTTAATCTTTGTTAGGCAACTTGAAAATGAATGAGAAAAGTACTAAATACTTCCTGGCCTCTATTGCTTTTAAACATTCTCTAAACCTTAAACATTTATACCCTTTGACTCAATAATTTTGTTTCTTAGAATCTATCAGAGATTCAAAGAGATTTCTATAGAAGATGAGAAATGGAATTCAACCTGAGCATTCAGCAATTAGGGCTTGGTTAAATCAGTTGTTCATAGACTGATAAACAACATATTATGCAATCATTAAAAAATCAGAATCTTTGCTTAAATGCTCATGACACAGTGAGAAGTAAAAAAGGGGAGATATAAGAACTGTACATATATTAGACAACATGATTTTGTTAAAGATATCTGAAAGCATTAGAAGAAAATACATGAAACATAAATAGTAGTGGACTCTAGGTGTGGCGTTGTAGGCAATTTTAATTTTATTTTCATACTTACTGTTTCATTAACTTTTTATGATTTTAAAATTTCTAAATGAATATGTTATTTTAGTAATAAAATAAAATATTTAGAACTTCTTTATAAAATGATTTTTGTCCACTTATGAAATATCTCTATTTTTGTCAAAAATAAATAAAAGGTAAATAAAACATACTTACTTTCTCATCAGGAAAAGGCACAGTAATAATTTATTTTCCCAAATTCTACAGCCTTGACTGGTGCTTGCAGCCTCATTAAAGTCACATGCCCAGCTCTTTTGAATGCTACATAAACCTTTTGAAACAAACCGAAACTGCAAATGGCATGGAGCTAATGTGTCATGCATTCTTGTTATTTTTGCCCTCTTGAAGCACCTTTGGCACCATCAAGGAAATATTCACTTACCTCAGTGTGGGTTTCAAAAGATGTGGGCTTTTGTTTTATAATATCTAATTGTTTTCTAATTCTTCAAAAATTGATTATCTGCACGGCATATACTTGGTGATTTTCAGTCAGAACACCCATTCCCTAATTATTTTTGTTAAATAGGAGAAAGGGTTAAATTTTTTTCCCCTTTGGCCATGGAAGCCCACACCCAGCAGGTAACCAGTGCCCCTCGCTGAGGCGGATCTGTCCGCTCATCCAGGGGTGGGTGGTGGTGGTTGGAGGGTTGTGGACTCGGAGTTGAGTTTTGCAATTTAGCAACCTTGAGAAAAGGAGCCACCTCTTTGTGCCTTGCTTTGTCTCTAGCAAACGGAAGCCCAGAGATGCGCCCGTGTTGAAGAGCTGAAGTGAGCTGCAAGGGTGTAGATCATATATGTGTTAACAGAGGCAGACATGGAAAGAGAGCCCTGCCATGGAGTGTGCTGTGGGAGGCAGGGTTGGGGGGGTGGGTCCCCAGGGGAAGAGGCCTCCCAGCAGAGAAGACGACCTTTGGGTCACAGTGGAGGGGACGTGGAAGGTGGGTGGTTTTTTTCTTACAATTGTAGAATGCTAGGACTCAGAATTCTCAGCAATCATCTAACCCAACAAACTCATTTTAAAGATGGGGAACTTGAATACAATACAAGATAGAGACTTGGCGCTGGGAAGGATCTAGTTAGCAACAGAGGCAGGGCTGGAACAGGTCTTCTATTTCCAGCCCCAGTATTCTTTCTTCTTTCCATTGTCTTGGATCAGGGATCCATTCCAAATGGAATGACTCTCCAGGGGTGTCAGTGGGAAAAGCACTTCTTTCCCCCAAACCCGACACTTTATCAGGTAGCCTTTCCTTAAGAGCTATAGCCCAGACGCTGCCAGTTTCAGATGGCAGTGTCAGCTGCTTACTCCTTGGGTTTTCCTAGGCCAGTCCCACAGCTTTATCATATAGCCAGACAAAGAGTAGGAGCAACTGGTTATTAAGAAATACAAGGTTTGGGGGACATTTTAAGGCTTTGGGGTTCCCTAGAAGCAGAATCTGAAATGAAGAAGTTAGAGCAAGTAGTTTATTTGGTAGGTGATTCCAGAAAACACCACCTAGGAATGGGGGTAGGGAAGTGAGACAGGGAAGAGGAAGAAGCCAATAAATGATGTGTTATAAAACCAGTTAACACTGTGGGCAACTGGACCTTAGTTCTGCTGGGGAACCCTGGGAGATCGTGTAGACAGCACACCTTAGAGCAGGGTTTTGAAACCTCAGCACTGTCAATATTTTGGGCTATAAAATTCTTTGTTGTAGGGGACTGTCCTGTGTGTTATGGATGTTTAGTTGCATCCTGAACTCTACTCACTAGATGTAAATAGCATCTCCTCCCGCTCCTCTCCCACCCGTTGTGACAATCCAAAAATTCTCCAAACATTGCCAAATGTCCCCAGAGGGGAAAATTTGCCCAGGGTAGAGAAACCACTGTACTAGACTTATCCCATTCAAGGGACAAGGAAGCTGGAGTATAATTATCTTCTGACTCCCTGTCTGTCTTCGATAGAGGCTGTTTCTGGGAGCACTGATTCTCTGGAACTCCTTGGCCAAGCATGCTATCTTGGTCAGAAAAAAAACGTCCTCAGGCAGAGATTTGCAGGGAAACAGCTCTTACTTAGCATTTAGAGGTGAGTTCTGAGTGTATATGTGTGGGGCACAGATGACAACTGTGAGATGTGGTTATCTGGGGATCCGCTTTATCATTCATTCATCTAGCCATTATTTCTTTACTCATTCTATTAATACCAATGTTTATCGAGTACCTGCTGTGTGCTAGGCATCAGGCATGACAGATTCAATTGTTCAATGCTGAGCAAAAAACAGATACAGTTCCTGTCCTTATGCCTTTAGAAGTAACAGTATCGAGGAACAATGAACATTAATCAGATAACACAAATGAGTTTTTAAATTGTACCATGGTCTTCAGAGCCTTGGCAGGTAATATTTCCTCTACTTGGAAACTTTTTCTTCCAGGTAGCATAGCTTGGTCCTTCTCTGCTTTTAGTGTGTGGTTAAGTGTCTCCTCTTCAGACTCTGCTTTGACCACTTTATTTAAAATAGCATTCTTCCCTTTCACCCTTTACTCTGCATATTTGCTGTTCATAGCACCTATCATACCCGACAGAGTTTATATTTATTATTTATTTATTGCCCCTCTCTGCCACGTCAATTGTTTCATTGCCTTCATATTCTTAGCAACTAGATCAATGCCTAGTTGGTAGGGATATAGTCAATATTCAATAAATATTTGCTGTATGAATAATTGAGAGAGATTTACTTGGTGAGGAGGTCGAGGAAAACTTAAGGCAACAGCAATAGCCATGATCTAAAAGGAGTAGGAGCTACCTGGATGATGAGGGTAGGGAAGAGCATTCCAGACAGTGGGAATGGCCTGTGGAATGGCCCTGTGGGTAGAAAGAAGCACAGAGATCCTAAAGAATTAAAAGAAAGTGTACCTGGAATAGAGAGAGCATGGAGCTCTTACTTAGGATTTTAACCTTTAGAGTAAAAACAATGGGGAGCTATTGATGTGTTTTAAGCAATGGAAAGTTGTACATGGGAAGGTGGAAGAAGGGTGGGCAAACAAAACAAGATTTTTGTTTTAAAAGATCATCTGGTTCCAGGATCTGGAATGCTGGAGGGAGCAGGAGCAGGAGCAGACGCCATCTTGGTGATGTGTTTCATCTTTAGGATATGAGACCTATCTGGTCAAATATTTGTGTATATATAGAAAATTTTGGCTCATTCGTTAAAAGGAGCTCATGAATACATGTCCTTGAATTCCTAGGCATGGAAAAAACATTTTTCTCCCCTAAAGAACTTCCACTGAGCTCTTCTGGTCTGTGTTCCTCTTGGGTGTCCATGTCTTCTGTATGTCTCTGGTTTTGCTTGAGAAATGAGAAGCTGTGGTTGTTGCCTTCTTTTATTGGATGATTTGTCTGCTGGGGTCTTCACTCCTTAGCTAATCAGGGTGAAACCAAGCTTTGTCCTGTGCCTGGGATTTTGTGGAGGACTGTCTTACTGTTTATAAATATTCTACCTTTTCCATGGAGGTAATCCATCACTGTCTGTCGAAATTGGGCATGACCAGTGAGTTGCTTGGTTGTCTAATGAAATGTGAGTAGAAAGGATGTGTGTCATCTCTGGGCCAGAAGTTTTCAGGTTGGCTGTGTTTTCTTTGGCCTTTGCAGACACGCAATAAATGTTTGTTGAAAAAAGAAGCATGAAAGGAAAGAGCCTCGATTAGGAGTTGGGATAGCCAAAGCTTATTCCTGGAGTTTCCGCCAACTAGCTACGGCGTAATCATTTTGATATTCTAGTGGCCATAAACAGTTCTTAAGATTTTTTTATTTCTAACACCCTATACACAACATTGTAGAAGTAAAGTGATGATTTTTGGATGCTTATTGGAAGTGTGGCTCCTGCTGGCTAATGGAGAAAAGACTTGGTGGGGTGGGGGAGCACTGATTGGCAAGTTATTTTGTGTTTCTAAAACAAAAATGCTCTTCAGGATGGTGCACTAGTCCCAGGTTTCTTCTGGAAACTGTGTTCCGTCACCTTTCTCAGACTCGTCTATACTCCCCCTCAGGAGATGAGGGAAGGGGCCAGCGAATCCAACCTGCAGAGAAGAACCTCAGGACTCTTTCTTGAGACCAGGAAATGAGGGAACTGTTCCTACAAATTGCTGTCAAAATTTATTCTTAATATGTGTTCTCTGGAGTCACTGTTTTGGTGACCTCAGTCCCTGGAGGCGCCTCCCCGGGGCGATAGGATGTCTTCAGCCAGGAGTTGACAGGCCTGGGTTGTGTCTGAGGCTTGTGGGGGGCCATCGCTATCTCCACTGGAGCCAGATGTTTTCCCAGCCCTTCAGCTGCTGTGGCTCCTTAGTGCAAAGTCTCCGACCAGGGTGTCCAGCAACACCCAGGGCCATCTTGCAGCCGCGCCGACGCTTCCGCCCGTGGTTGCCCCTCCGGGAAGAGTGTTCTAGGCAGAAGAGGAAGTAAACTTCGCACTTAATTCATCAGCTTCAAACCGAGCTGTGGTGAAAGGCATGGGGTGGAGGGAAAGGATCACACACGCGCCCCAGAAGACCCCAGTGCCTCGCTGCCTTTCAGCTTCTCCTGCGCTCTCCGCAGCTCGTGTCAGATTCCAAGGGCTCTCAGCCCTGCGCACGTGCGCCCGGAGCCTCCGCGGTGGGGTGCGTGTTACCCAAAACCAGGCACTGCCCCTGAGGTCAGGAACTCTTGAGTTTTTAATCTCTCGGCTGTTCATGGCTAGCTGGGTGGCCTCTGAAATATTATTTAATGTCTCAGGGTTCTGATTTCCTCAACTGTGTGGCACCCGGTGACCTCATGGTGACATTTCACTACCTATGAAAAATGGCGCCATCTGAATGTTTAGTCTTTACTTAGGAGACTGTAAGGAGGGGTTTCTTGCCTGGGGATGATCCTGTGAACCTGGGGTCACAGTTTATCTTCTCGACTAAGGCAGGGATTATAACCACAGAAAGTTACTCCTCAAGAAAAAGAAAAACTCCCTTTTCAAAAATGAAAGTTGTGAAACCTCTATTTCATACTTTTCCGTGATTGCTCAGAACCAAATATAAATTTAATTGGCAAGTACGTTATGTTAGCGCTTAATATTAGCATATTTTCATTTTCCTTTTATACCTTGGTCATAATTTTTTATTTTATTGACAGTATTGATTTGACAGTAAGGGTGTAAATAAATTCAATAACGAAATAACTTTATGCATAGCTTGAAAGGACCTTGCAGATTGTTAAATTCAACTGTGCAGCTTCCAGATCAAGCAGTTATGATGTGGGGAGGGCACTGGGCCATGTGCCTTCAGCTCACTAGTTCCTGAGCTGGGCCTGAGAACCAGGGCTTCTGATTCTTAGACCCCTACTCATCCCTCCATTCCATGACGGCTATTCTTCTTAGAGTGGACCTTACCTGTCACAATGGGGACAAAGCAAAACAATTTGTCTTTGGCTTCAGGAACGGACTTTTTAGAATTAAATAGTTTTTGGTACGTGTTATAGGGAATCCGGTTAGTTTGTGCTGGTTAGAAAGCATTTTGGTCACACCTGTGCTTGTGACTAGGTTTTGAGTTCTTCTGGAGTCTCCTGAACCTGGTGGATATTTCTGCCTGGATAAAAATTATTAACAGTCTGTTTTTATCCTGATGAAAATTAGCAACAGTTCATCTTAGTTTAATTGACACAGTGTGCAGCTATGACAGTACATATAGTTTCATTCATCTACTTGAAATATTTCTGGAGTACTTATTACATATCTAATACTAGGGGTTCAATAAATGTACCCATATGTTGTATATGTGTTAATTATATATTAGTATGCTTAATATATATTTAGTGTTATAATAATGTGGGCAAATGTAATATATATTATGTTTATGTAGGTAAATGTAATATATTTTATATATAGATCTACAATGTAGAATATATAACACAGACATATTATCTGTGTAAACATATCTTTTGTAGGCATTCCATTGCCTGGCTTCTTCATATTTCCATACATCCTCAATTCCCATGTTCTCTTTTCTTCTAGTATGAAAGTAGAGTAAAGGCAGCCATGTATGTTGGAGCAGGTGGTAACAGCGTAATTTTCAAGGGCTCGATTATACCTGTACAGCCATAAGCAGCAGCCTTGCAGTTCAAATCATGAGGTTACCACCCTTCTGGTGATATCTTGCCATCCTAAACTGAAGGCACAGTTTTAGATGAAATAAACCGTCTTTTGAGTGCTTAGTTTGCAAACCTATATAAAAAATAACAATTAGAAATCACAAAAATGAATCGAACTAATTGGTAATTTTTTCCTCTTCTCTAAGTAATATTGTAAATATTTAAGTATGGTTGGCATACTTAAGTATGGTTAACCATATTTAAGTATAATTAACATGACGATAATACCATATATTTATATATCATCGTATTTCCAAGGAACGCTAAGTAATTTACAAATTATTTTTAATCTTGTTATAACTCCCAGATTCTCTGGAAAGCAAGCAGGGACAGGTTCTATGAGTACTGTTTAAATCAAGGAATTTGAGATTCATTGAGTGGCAAATCCAGACTCATCCAGTATGTTAACATCTGAGTTAGACACTCTTGGCACCCACATCCTTCCTGTTTTGTTATTTTTAGTGAGGGCCTAGAGCCTTCATTCCTATTTGACCAATCTCTTCCTTTAGCTTGCTTCCTAAACACTATCACGTCACTCTCTACTGCATGAAGTTCAAGGCAAAACAGAATCTGTACTGTTTTAGTCAGGGATTGAGACTTCCTTCTATACTCCCAGAAAATTTTGCCAACAATCACAAACAACTGTTCTGGATGAATCTATTTTAAATATTTGGTGGATAGCAAAGAATAATGTTTCACTGGGTTTGGGATTTTACCAATGGAAGGGAGGTGATGGGGTGCAGTGGGCAGAACATGCGCCTGGAATTCAAGGATCTAGGTTCTAGCCTTTAGCCCCGAGGCACTTATGCAAGTGTGACCTTTGCCAGAGGCCTGTGAGCTGAGCTGGGGGCTGAGGACCTTCTCCAGGAGATGGGGCTTCAGGAAGTGACCTAGACTTATAAGGGAAGCATGACTGGGGCCCTTTTGTGCCAGATCCTTTCTGTAAATGCACAGTCTTTTCCTCTTCTCCTGTCACTATCATAGACTTTTGGAAAATTAAAATATAAGAACAGACCTAGTAATAATTGCTACCATTCTTAAGGTCTTTACTCATGTATAGTTATTGTTGCCTTTCATCTTATGATCTAGGTTTTAGCTGTGTGACTTTGAGCAAGTGACATAAGCACTCTGAGTCTTGGTTTCATCGAATGTACAAATGGAGGGGCTTGACTAGATCTAGTGGTTTTCAAACTGGGCCCTCTGAATCTAAGAATTAGGAGAGAGCCCTTAGGTGCTGCCCAGTGCATCAAAGCGGCAGCTATGTGAGCAGGTCTCCTCAGGCTAGCAATCCTTCCCTCACGTTCAACCATAGCAGTGTTGCTTTTTATCTGTGATAAATAGTGGCGTTATTTGAAAAAAAGCTTCTCACACTAAAAAAGAAGTTTAGCTTTACTCCAGTTAAGATGGTGTAAAAGAGACTGGCTTTACCCTCCTACCCAAAACAAACACATACTATATGAAATACAGTCGTGTGTTGCATAATGGCATTTTGGTCAATGATGGGCTGCATAGACAATGATGATCCCATAAATTTATAATGGAGCTGAAAAATTCCTATCCTCTAGTGATGTTGTAGCTGTTGTAACATAGCACAATGCATTATTCACATGTTTGTGTGATTCTGGTGTAAAAAAACCTGCTACACTGCCAGTCATAGAAAACTAGAGCAAATACAATTATGTACAGTACATAATACTTGATAACAATAATAAATTACTATGTTTCTGGTTTATGTATTTACTATACTTTTCATTGTTAGAATGTACTCCTTCTACTTATTAAAAAAAGTTAACTGTAAAGCAGCCTTAGGCTGATCCTTCAGGAAGTATTCCAGAAGAAGGCATTGTTATCATAGGAAATGACAGCTCCATGTGTGTTATTGTCCCTGAAGACCTTCCAGTGGGACAAGATGTAGAGGTAGAAGACTGTGATATTGATGATCCTGACCCTGTGTAGGCCTAGGCTAATGTGTGTATTTGTGTCTTAGTTTTTAGCAAAAAAGCTTAAAAAGTACAAACAGAATAAAAAAATAAATGAAGCTTATAGAATAAGGACATAAAGAAAATATTTCCATGCAACTGTACAATATGTTTGTGTTTTATGCTATGTGTTATTATAAAAGAGTCAACAAGTTGAAAAATTAAAAAGTTCATAAAGTAAAAAAGTTACAGTTAGCTAAGGGTAATTTATTATTGAAGAAGGAAAATTGTTTTTGAATAAATATAATATAGCCTAAGTGTACAGTGTTATATAAGTACTATGGTAGTGTACAGAAATGTCCTAGGCTCTCATAATTTACTCACCACTCACTCACTGACTCACCCAGAGCAACTTTCTGTCTGCAAGCTCCATTCATGGTAAGTACCCTATACAGGTGTGCCATTTTTTATCTTTTATACTATGTTTTTACTGTACCTTTTCTATATTTAGATATATAAATACTTATCATTGTGTTATAATCACTTACAGTACAGTGACATACTGTACAGGTTTGTAGCCTAGGAGCAATAGACTATACAGCCTAGATGTATAGTAGGCTACCATCTAGGTTTGAACACTATGATGTTTGCACAATGATAAAATTGCCTAATGACACATTTCTCAGAACATGTCTGTTGTTAAGCATGCATGACTATAACAGTTCTCAAGACAGTGGACATTAGCCCATGCCTAGGAGGAAACTACCAGAGGCCAGGAAAAGAACCACCCAAAAAATTAGAAAGAATGACATCTGGTGTTCACACTGGGCCAAGAATAGTGTCTGTTCCCATCAGTCAGACTGGAAAACCTTACAATTTGTGAAGCATGGGGTAGAGTACTCAGAAAAGTCTTGTCTCAGTGGTGGGAAATAATTAGCCCTGGGATAAACACTGCTCTGGTCCAGACTAACAAGACTTGAAAGCAAGAACAAAAAGAACCAAACTATTTCTTTGTAATTTAATTGTATGTTAGAATAAAACTGAAAACTATTAGAATACAAAACTATCCAATACTAAATAAGGTGCAATTTATAATGACTGAAATTCAATAAGAAATTATGAGGCATGCAAAAAAACAAGGAAATATAACCCATAATGAGAAAAAAATAAAAATCAACCTAGGATTGATGCAGATGTTAAAATTAGTAAACATGAGCATTTATTATAACTATATTTCACATGTTCAAAAAATAGAGACACAGAAAATACTAAAAAAAGAGAAAAAAGTCCAAATTAAACTTTTAGAGGTGAAAGCTACAATCTCAAATGTGCAAATTACATTAGATGGAATTAATGGCAGATTAGATATTGCAGAAGAAAAGATTAATGAATTTGAAGACATTGCTATAGAAACTATCAAAAATGAAACACACAGAGAAAAAAGAATTTAAAAAAATAAACAGAGCATCAGTGAGCTATGGGGCAACTTCAAGAGGTCTAATATATATGTAATTGGAGTTCCTGAAGGAGAGGAAGGGGAAGTACAAAAATATTGGAAGAAACAATGGCTAAAAAATTTCTATATTTGATGAAAACTATAAACATACATGTATTAGTTTCTTGTCACTATAACAAATTACCACAAATTTAGTGGCTTAAAACAACACAAATTTACTATCTTATAGTTCTAGAAGTCAGAAGTCTGAAATGGGTGGGTCGTAAAGGCTAAAATCAAGGTGTTGGAATAGTTGTATACCTTTTAGAGGCTCTAGCGGAGAATCCATTCCTTGTCTATTCTAGCTTTTAGAGGCTGCTTGTATTCATTGGCTTGCATCACTCTACTTTCTTCTTCTATTGTCACATCTCCTTTTCTGACTCTGACCTATTGCTGCCCTCTTATAAGAACTCCTGTGATTATACTGGGCCGGCATAAATAAGCCAGGATAATCTTCCCATTTCAAGATCCTTAACCTAATGACATCTTCAAAGTTCCTTTTGCAATGTAAGGTAACATATTCATAGGTGTGACAGGTTGAAGTGTGTTCCAAAAAGCATATGTTGAAGTCCTAACCTGTGGTACTTATGAATGTGACTTTATTTGGAAATAAGGTGTTTGTAGATAATGTGTAAATTAAGATGAAGTCAAACTGGAATAAGGTGGGTCTTAATCCAATATGACTGGTGTCTTTATGAGGGAGGAGAAGAGAGACACAAAGAGAGGAGGAAACCATGTGAAAACACAGACACAGAGAGAAGACGGCAACGTGAAGACAGAGGTAGAAGTTGGAGCTATACTACCATAAGCCAAAGCATACCTGGGGCCACCAGAAGCTGGAAGAGGCAAGGAAGGATCCTCCCTTAGAGGTTTCATAGGGAGCACAGCCCTGCCAGCACCTTGATTTTGGTATTCTAGCCTCCAGAACTGTGAGAGAATAAATTTATGTTGTTTTAAGCCACCCAGTGGCTTTGTGGTGATTTGTTATAGTAGCTATAGGAAACTAATAGAATAGGTTTTAGGAATTAGGATGTGGAAATTATTGGGGAATGATTATTCTGCCAACTATTTTTTTTCTTTTTTATTTCAGCATATTATGGGGGCACAAATGTTTAGGTTATGTATATTGCCCTTGTCCCAACTGAATCAGAGCTTCAAGTGTGTCCATCCCCCAGATGGTGCACACCACACCTATTAGGTGTGTATATACCCATCCCCTCCTCCCACCTGCCCGACGCCCAGTGACTGTTATTACTATATGTGCACTTAAGTGTTGATCAGTTAAAACCAGTTTGATGGTGAGTACATGTGGTGCTTGTTTTTCCATTCTTGGGATACTTCACTTAGTAGAATGGATTCCAGCTCTATCCAGGATAATATAAGAGGTGCTATATCACCATTGTTTTTTGTGGCCGAATAGAACTCCATGGTATGCATATACCACATTTTATTAATCCACTGATGTATTGATGGGCACTTGGGTTGTTTCCACATCTTTGCAATTGTGAATTGTGCTGCTATAAACATTCTAGTGCAGATGTCTTTGTTATATAATGTCTTTTGTTCTTTTGGGTAGATGTCCAGTAGTGGGATTGCAGGATCAAATGGTAGTTCTACTTGTATCTCTTTGAGGTATCTCCATATTGCTTTCCACAGAGGTTGTACTAGTTTGCAGTCCCATATTCTGCCTACTATAACACAGATCCAAGAAACTCAAGAAACCCCAAGCCCAAGAAACTTGAAGAAAATGTCACTAAGGTACATCAGAATTAAATTGTCAAAAATCACTGATAAAGAGAAAAGTCATAAAAGCAGCCAGAGAAAAGAGACACCTTATATACAGAGGAACAAAGAAAAGGATAACAACAGGTTTATAGTCAGAAACAATGCAAATGAGAAGACAGTGGAGCAGCATCTTTAAAGTACTGAAAGAGAAAAAAAAAAAAAACACCCTGTCAACCTTGAATTCTATACCTAGTACACATATACTTTGAAATCGAAAGCAAATAGCTACATTCAGACATACAGAAACTGAAAGCATTCATTACCAGCTGAACTTCACTGCCAGAAATATTAAAGGAAGTCCTTCAGGCAGAGAGAAAAGGACACCAGATGGAAATCTGGATCTACACTAAGGATTGAAGAGCACCAGAAATGTCAACTACATGGGTAAATATGGAAGACTTTACACCTTATTGTTAATCTTTTCAAAAGAAATTTACCGTTAACAACAATGATAACAAAGTTGTTATTACATTGTAAAATATGTAAACGTAAGATGTATGACAGCAGTAGCACAAAGGCCAGGATGGAAGAAATGACAGTATGCCGTTGTTAAGGTTCTTATGCAATATATAAAATGGCATAGTATCACCTGAAGGTAGGTTTTGGTAAGTTAAGGTTGTGTACTATGTCCTCAAGCAACCACTAAAATAACAAAACAAAGATGTATAACTAAAAGTCTAATAAAGAAGATAAAATGGAATCATAAAAAATAATTAATCCACAGGATGGCTGTACAATATTGTGTGGGAGTATGACCTTATTCTTAGAAGATACTGATGAAGTGTTTGGGAGTGATACTTAAGAGTGTATGAAACTTACCCTTAAATAGTTAAGGAAAAAGTATATGTAGAGAGAGCACATAAATTATAAAACAAATTAAGCAAAATGTTTACAGCAGGTCAATCTGGGCAAAGGATATATGTGTGTTTTTTGTCCATTCCTGCGACTTGTTTGTGTAAATTTGAAATTCTTTTTTTTTAAAAAAATTATCCATTCTTGGCAAAGGACTTGGATAGACATTTCTCCAAAGATGATATGCAAATAACCCACAAGCATATGAAAAGATACTCACCATCACTAATCAGCAGAGAAACAAACCACAGTGGGCTATTACCTCACACCAATTATGATGACTTCTAACAAAAAGACAGAAAATAACAAATGTTGATGAGGATGTGGAGAAATTGGCATGTTTGTGCTTTGTTAGTGGGATTGTAAAATGATACGACCACTGTGGAAAACAGTATAGAGATTTCTCAAAAAATTAAAGGTAGAACTATCTTATGATCTATCAATTCCACTTCTGAGTATATATTCAAAAAAATTGACAGCAGGGTCTTGAAGAGATATTTGTACATCCATGTTCATGGCAGCATTATTTACAATAGCCAAGAGGTAAAGCAACCCAAATGTCCTTCGATGGATAGATGGATAAACTAAATCTGGCATATACATTCATGAAAATATTATTCAGCCTTAAAAAGGAAAGAAATTCTGACACATGCTACAACATGGATGAGCCTTGAGGACATTGTTCCAAGTGAAATAAGCCAGTCATAAAAGGAAAATACTGTGTGATTCCATGTATATGAGGTATCTAAAATAGTCAAATTCATAGAAACAGAAAGTAAAATGGTGGTTACCTGGGGCTGAGAGCAAAAGGGAATTGTTGTTTAATGGGTATAGAATTTCAAATTTGCAAGATGAAAAAGTTCTGGAGATGTGTTTCACCACAGTGTGCATATACTGAACTGTATATGTAAAAATAGTAAATTTTATATTATGTGTTTTTTACCACAATAAACTTTTTAAAATAAAAAAATTAATCTCAGAAAAAGAAGAGTGAATAGATTGTAGTGTATTCTTACAGTGAAATACTATTCAGCAATAAACAGGGATAAACTATTGATATATGCAACAACATGGATAAATCTCAAAATAATTATGCTGACTGAAAGACCAGAAAAATAGTGTATGTACTATCTGATTCCATTTACATAACATTCTGGAAAGTGCAAATTATTCAACAGTGACAGAGATTAGATCAGTGGTTACCTGGGGATGAGAGAGTGAGGGAGACTGGGGTGGGAGAGAGGGACTGCAAAAGGACAGAAGGAAACTTTTGGGGTTGTTGGGTATGTTTACTGTTTTGATTGTGGTGACGGTTTCACAGGCGTATTTGGGCATCAAAACTTAGCAAATGATACACTGTACGTACAATTTATTGTGTGTCAATTACACCATTATAAAGCTGTTTAAAAAAGTTTACCAATAGACTACTTGATCTCTAACTTTTCTTTTTGTTCTAAACAATGAGCAAAAGAACTGCTGATGGTGGTAGAAATTATTATAATCCTTCTAGAAAGCAATTTGTCAATATATATTAAGTTCCCCCAAAATGTTTATATACTTTGCACTAGAATCCCATTTTTGGTAATCTGGTCTAAAGAAATAACTGAAAAAATGGAACAAGTATTGTAGAAATCCTTGCAACCTCTCCCTCTGTGTTAGTCCACTTTGCATTGCTATAAAGGAAATACCTGACACTGTGTAATTTATAAAGAAAAGAGGTTTATTTGGCTCATGGGTCTGTAGGCTGTACAAAAAGCAGGGTGCCGGCATCTGCTTCTGGTGAGGGCTTCAGGAAGCTTCCAATCAAGGTGAAAGGTGAAGGGGAAGCAGGACTGTCACACGGTGAGAAAAGGAGCAAGAGAGGGAGGAGGAAGTGCCAGGCTCTTTTAAACAACCAGCTCTTGCGTGAACTACTAGAATGAGAACTCGCTCATTACCACGGGGAGGCCACCAAGCTATTCATGAGATATCTACCCCCATGACCCCAACACCTTCCACTCGGCCTTGCCTCTAACATAGGAGATTGAATTCCAATATGAGATTTGAAGGGGAAAAATATCCAAACTATATCACCCTCCCACCCCAAATCCCTAGAAATGGCAAAAATATTTCCAGCATGTCTAAAATCATGCCGGAAAATAATAAAGGAGTCTTCAGTTGGCCAAAAATTTGATGCATTTCAAATTCAACAAATTTCACATTTGATGAATTTCAGAAAGATGGGAGATGGTTGGGATCAGACTGGAGAAGGAAATCACAACTCAAAACCCGTGCAGGAGAGAACGTCTGCAAAGGTGGACGTGGCTCCAAGGATGCTTCCAGCCCAGAGAGGTCTGGCAAGAAGTCCCCTGGGGCCACTGACAGGGTGATTAGTTGGGATTCTGCAGGAGAGAATCTTGATCTGTGGACAACGTGTACCCTCCCCCTCCTCTGCCTCTTCCACCCCAGGCAATGAGCTACTAATGTGTCGTGTCTGCCTTTAGGCAGGAACAGTCAGTGAGGAGAGGCTGGGTGTGGTCTTTGGTGGCCCTGACACGCAGGTGAACCAGTGAGCCCCCGCATCAGGGGACTGACTGAAGGTCTGCCCTGAGGAATAGCACATTCTGTTCCTCACTCAAATTACAGGGACAGGCTAGAGATCACACTGCCCAGAACAGCATGTCCTGCTCTCTCCCACAAGCAGGCTGAAGCCACACAAAAGTTGAAATGAAAGGAATGGGAAAAAAACATAAAAGGAATATGCTAACCAAAATAGAACAAATTTGGTAATACTATTAATAATATCAGACAAGAGAATTCAAGGCAAAAGAGGAATGTTTCAGAGTGATAGGAGAGTACATCAGTCAAACCTTTATGACTCTGACAACGTAGCTCCTAAACACATAAGGCAAAAACAAAGAGAAAATATAAGGATAAATGGATAGGTCCACAATCACAATGAACTTGACAGCATACAGTTTTTAGAGATCAATAAATCAAGTACACTAAAAATGAGTACAGATAGAAAGGATTTGAAGAGCGCAATGGATAAATTTGACATATGTAGCCAACATATGTTTGTTGACATATGCAGCCAACAAACGTGTCCTTTTTTTAAAAAAAGCACATTAAGTGTTCAGAAAAAAATTGATTACATATTAGAAAATGTTAACAAATTTAAAAAAAGAAATTATATAGGTTGTGTTCACTGCTCATGATTAATTAAAATTAGGAACTGAGAGGGAAAAAAACAGCAAAAACAAAACAAAAACTAACTATACTCCTAGAAATTAAAAAAAAAAGCCCACTTCTTCTTCATAACACTTGGGTTACAGAGAAAATAAAAAACTATTTAAAAAGTACAATACATTAAGACCAATGATATGGCCAAGACAGTACTTGGAGAAATGTTTTTATCGTAATTGTACTTATTACGAAAAACAAGATTGAACACCCAGGCAATGAGCAAAAAATAAATGAACTAATCTCTGAAATGAAGACACTGGATACCTCTGAGAAAAATAAACTCAAAGAACGTAGAGTGATGAAATTAATAAAGATAAAATTAAAAGTTAATTACACAGAAATTTAAAAATAAGTTAAGAAACAGTAGGATTGTTCTGTAAAACTAAAATCTGGTTCTTTGCAAAGGTCTGTGCATTCTGGTTTTATGTTCCAGGGCCTTCTCCACCTGTGTCCCAACCTTCCTCCCTCCACCCTCAACAATCTCAGGTAGCAATGGGGAAGCCCAGCGGACATCCTGTTACGTCTCTATTACTCAGAGGCCTTGACTATGAATTTAACATAATTAATATGCTTGTGGCAGGTGGCATGTATCGGTTTGTTTTATCGAAGTGTACACATGACATGTTAGGAAATTTGAATGCAGCCTGTAGAACCATACACATCAGGGATGGTGTACTAACCCCAGCAATCTGGACGCTTTCTGAATATATTGTCAAAAATCTCGTGCTTAAAAAAAAAAAAAATCTTGTGCTTGTAAACCCATGGATTTCTTCCCCATTTCTTCTGTGAGTGAGGCTTGAGAGAAGAAGGTGCATTTACATCAGAGTTCATGAATCCTGCCCATGTGGTCAAACATGTTTAGCTGAGTGGGCACTCTGCTTTTATTTTCATTCTAGGTGCTCCACTTCATGCTCTGTAAAACAGCAGGCCCTAGGAAAATCTGTGAAGGTCACTATTGCATATATGGTCCCATTCCCTGCCCTTTTCAGCACCACCAAAGTATTAAATACCTAGCACTTCCCGCCCGCTTTGATCCCACTGATCCAGAATGGGACCTTAATTCCAACCACTTCCTCCACCGTTGGAATTATTAGTCCCATGACCTTATATATCCAATGCGCTGATAACTGATTAGCTAAAATGACTTGAATGTAGAATTCCTGGATCTAAAAAGAGTCTGAGAAATCATCAAATTCACTGTCCTCAACTACTTTAAACCTTTACATTTTATACAGGGAACATTCTAACTTTCATCTTTGGAGTATTACCGCCAGCCAAATGGCTTTTGTTCAATTTTGCTTCTTGTAGAGTTTATGAATAAAACAGTAAGAATGTTGGATTGCCCTGAGCCTGATTCTGATGCACTTTTCTTACGGAGGTGTGTTCTCCTGGGGAGAAGCACTGACACACAGTGCAAGATTTGGGATTGCATTTAGTTGTATGTAAGAAGCACAAATGCAGTGGCTAAATCAAGGAAGTCTTTGCTACTAATATTCAGGTAATAAATAGTCCAGAGGCAGAGAGTCAGGCTGGAGTAGCTGCTCAGAGAAGTCAGGCTTCTTGCCTGGGTACATTGCCCCCCTAAACTAAGTGGGAGTTCTGCTAGTATGGAAGATGAGAGGGATATAGGTACCTGGGTAGGAATTAGCATAGTCCAAACTGCCCATTTCATAGTCAAAGAAACTGGGATCTATACAGTTTCAGTGACTTGCCCAAGATCATGAAGCTGTTCAGTAACAATGCTGAGATGAGAACTCAATCCCCCAAACCTGGTGTTCTTGCAGTTCCCTAAACTTGACATGTAGCACACGCCTCTTTGCATTTTGCACATGCCGTTCCTTTTACTTGGAACCTCAGGCCAATGTGCCTTCTAACCATCTGGGAGCCTCCTGTCCCTGCTTAACACTACTCATCCCATCTGAAGCTTTTCTTGACCTCTCCCCAGGCTCCGGTCTAGGTGATCACTGCCTACTTGGGGTTACATCCTGTATCTTGCACACATCTATTATTGTGGCAATTATACTGCTGTAATGCAATGATTCATTTCTGGTCAATCTTCCCAACCAGATTGCATGAGATTATATAGATAGAGCATCTAGGGCACTTGATCAGACTTTTATGAAGTGGCAGCAGTTGTTTACATAGTTCTTATTAGATTCTACCATTATTAGACTGTGCCCTCCTTGAAGACTGAGGCTGGATCTTGTTCATCTTTTTCATCTTCAGGTCCTAGCAGCGTAGTTCAGGGGCATTGTTTAGACTTGCCTGTGATTAAAAAGAAAAGGCCCCTTATTGCCTGCATTTGGGATGGACCCCCCACCACACCTTGGTGCAATGCTGCTGTGGCATATGTTGAAGAAGTTGATCAGATCCGGCCCATGAGCCCTCTGTCTGCCTCCACATCATTAATATTCCTAAAGGACTGACTTGAGTGCAGCAGTTTCAAGAACATGGTGAGAGTGGTGTTGGGGGTTGTGTTTGGTCTGAGGCTTAATTTGAATTACATAATTCTTAAGCTTCTTGATGATCTGCATTAACCTGGTGATATTTCTCCCCACCCACCCCACTCTCTCCTCTACCCAGTCACCATTTCCTTCCGGCTGCTCACCAGGACCTGCTTTGCTTCTTGAGCTACATGAGATAGCACTGCCTTTGGAACCCAACTATCCCTACTGCGCTCTCTGTCCTTGTACCTCAGCCCCAGGAAGATGAATTAGAGAAGATTTTGGGCTCATTATTCTTGTAGGATTCACAAGTCTTTCATGGGACTTGAAGGTCACCAGGACACGGCTGCTTGTGTTTTTTGTCTTTGGATTCCCCATAGCACGTCACTCAGGTACTCACATGTAGTAACTCCTCAATAAATACTTGTTGGGTGATGGCCTCCTCAGAGGTTCTGGATGTGATGTCTGGGGGTTTACAGAGATGTGCCTTATCTAGTGCCTGGTACTTAGTAAGCCCCTTGGTATGATGTGTGCAACTTTCAAACATTTCAACATCAGCAGTGTCATATTATCTAAGTAGTGGTTTAAGTGGCAATCTAGAAATGACCAGTTGCTCTGATCAGGAATATACTAGGAGCACTTTTAGTCAGAAAAAGTCACACTTGAAAGGCACCTTCAATAAGCCATCTCCCATCAGTATCAGAAGCTTTTCTAATTCACGTAATGACTGTTATGTTAGTAAAGATAGTGGTATTGCAGATAAGTGGGTGGCTTAAATATATTTTTGAGACATTTCCCACTGTTGTGTGAATAGGCTATGAGAAGCCAATAGGTTCTCAGAGATGGTGCCATTGGTGTGCTGGTAAATGGTTAACAACAGGCTCTCTGGGGAAACCTGTAGTATTTGCTAATTTCTGTGGTATGAATACTCTTACCATGGCCAAACTGTCAACATGAAGCCATTGAAAAAGGAGCTGGGAAGAGATGCACACCATTGGCTCTGGTCACCAGGTAGGAGCCTGAATGAACCAGCCCCAACTCACCTAATCGTGTGTTCCTAAAGGGTCCTATGTCCAGCCACTATGGCTAGGCTTGCTGCTGCCTCACACCAATCAGGGTTAACTGAATCCCGCTAAGGAATGTCATCCCATTAGTCTCAGGTGAACGTTTCTTGCCAGGGGAGGCCAACGCTCTAAAAAGCACAGGTAGCTGGGGCATGTTCAAGCTTACAATCCTGCTTGTTTGCCAGTTTTCTGCCTGTTTGCTAATAAACGTGTGTGTGGCTGAATTTGGTCTGAGATTTTAGTTCACTAAAACTAAAGAAGTTGGGGGTGGGCAACTAACCTTCTCTTCTAACTGTGGGCTGCTACTGATATCTACCAAAAAGAACCTAATAGTTGTGCATGAAAAATGGTGTAGGACAACTTACAATGCCCTTGGTAAATATTTGCTTAATGAATACATACTTCCTATCCTTGGAAGTCAGCACTATGGTTAGAGGTGATCTCTCAGACCTCAATAGGCCACATTGCTGCTGTTACTTGGGGAACATTTTACCAAGTGATTGGGTGTGAGCTGGACACCAGATTCTCACCCTGAGTAACTTTATATAACATGGAGTTGCTTAGAGCAGGTGTTTTAGTTTAGATTCCCCTACAAAACAGACTCTGAGACAAGGATTTGGGTGTTAGTTTATTTGGGAGGTGATCCCAAGAGGAGAGGGAGAGAGAAGAGACAAAGAAGGGAGAAGAGCCAACAGAAGGAACATTAATGGGTACATTACCAGTGTGGGCAGTCAGTCCTGCTGCAGGCCTTCTGAGAGACTGGGGAGAACATACTTAAGAGTTGTTCCATCGAGGAGAAAGAAAGCTGATGTGTTCATTTACCAACTTCCATGCCTCATGGTTGGCAGAGCCAAGCATGCTCCTGAGTCCAGAGAGAGATGCAGGTGCTCGAGGGAGGAAGGCTTTGGCATGTCCGGGAACTGTCTATGAAGCAGATGGCCTTCAAATGGGCTGAAGGAATATGGGTGGGGCCAGACCTACAGCAAGAATGACTGGCCTGCTTGGGGCAGAAGAGCCTCCCTAATATCATGGCAGGCCCAAGGCCTCCACTCCTGCCAGTGCTCTATGGGAGGGAGTGAACGCTTTGGTCTATGGTGACCAGCCTTGCATTGGGGCTGGGGGGCTGGACCCCAAGGTGTGGGGGGACTGAAGGGAAGTAGTTATGAGCCTCTTGGCTAGCTCGTCCTTTCTGACTATACTCCCAGTGCATTTGGGAGAGAAGGTCTGCCTCTGGGTCCTCACCACCACCACTTTTGCCTATGGAAAAGAGCAATCCAGTTGTGGTCTCAGAAACGTCCCCAAGATTCTGAACCCCAATGGCTCTACTGAATCCCAAGTGCTGCCACCATAACTTCCTCCTCACGCCTTCATCAGCCACAGTGAAGATCATCACACTTCATGGAGAGCAACTATGCATTCCATGTATTCAGGCTTTTGTCGCTTCAAATAATATTTGTAAGTTCTTTATCTTAGCTGGTGGTGCCCCTAGGCTATCGAAGGAGAAGACACCATCTTTAAAAACTGCAAAATAAAAAGAAGTACCTCAGCAAATCCAGAAAGCTTTAGCAGTTGGCTGAGGTCAAATTATTTAAATGAACATCAGCTTCTCCACCATGAAGAAGAACTGAATATCAAATCAGCCTAATAACAACCATTTGTTTTTCCCTCTTCACATACTGGTTGGCAAAAGTGCCGTCTGCTTCCAACCAGTACATTTTATTCATTGCTCGTTGCATTCTTGTCATCCCAGTTCAATATGGAGATTTTTGTCCTGGAGCTAATTAGTTTCAGCTGATATTTGCTCCGCATCAAACTTTTTGGAGATAAATTTCAGTAAAATAGTCAGTTAGTGTGATGGAGTCTCATTTTTTTGTGCTACCTTTTTTCTTTTTCCACATTTTTCTGAAGAAGATTATAAAGAAAACTGAAATCTTATAAAATGTGTCAGCATAAAAGAACAAGAGCTTCACAGGCAATATAAGAGAAAAAAAAAATCATTTGCCAACCCTAGCAGCAGGTTCTTAAGGAAATATACAGCTTTATTTCTATTGCAGGAATATGATGGCTGATGAAAAAAAAGATCCTACCTTGGCACAATGGGCCCTGTTTGCAGCTCATAGCTGGAGGTTTTTGCACCGGGGTCCTGAAAAGTTGTCAGTGTTAATAAAAAGAAGTTTTCCTGATAATGGTTTTGGTACCCCGTGTGCAAGCGTGTGCTATTCCTAGTGTCTGGTTAAAAAGAGACTGTAATATGGATTGCATTATACAGAAGAGCCAAAAATAACATCTGTCTCGCAAATAAGGGGAACGATCTCATTTCATATCTCTTCTTATTTGACAGCATCTTTTTTTTTTCCTTACTGGAAAATTACAGTTTTGTATAGTTTACAGAAATAACATTTAAACATTGCATGTGATTTTAGACTCAAATGGGATCTACTTAATAAAACATACAAGCAATTAGAGAACTTCGTTGTAATCACTTCTGAAACCCCAGAAGGTTCACGTTGACTGTGCTCAGTCGCTGCCTTCCCAGCCTCTCCCGTTTCGGAAGCTTAGCAAAGGAAATCACCGCTGCCCACGTTGTGTATACAGATCATCTTTACCTAGCAGGACAGATGTTTCTGAACTTATGCTGCTACTGCTTGGGCAGAGGTCTCATTTCTCCTATGAAAATTATATTCACCAGGGATTAGACTCTGGTGGACACAGATGTTAAGCACGTTTGGCAGCTCATCCCAGAGATCGTAGGGAAGAAAGTGATTAAGAAAGAAACTCCAGTTTTCTGTTTTAAATTTTATGTAACAGAGGAGTTACCTGTTTCAGCTGTAAACTAAGCCCATCTACTTATATTTTTTACCCTTCTGAAAATATGAACTCTTCTACAAGTCCAAATGTGGTTATGTGAATGTGGTTATTTTGGCACATGTCTCCTGACAAGTAGGTTATTTTCATTTGAATTTGTCTTGCTCATGGATCTTATTCTATGCTTCAGCTGTTTTGATCAAATAAATGGGTCTCCATATTTCAGAAGGAGCTGGAGTTCCCTGCTGTTTTGACTGTGCTTGATGAACTGTCAACCTTCAGTTATTATAATTGTTGTTTGGTTAGAGGTCACAGTCTTTGATTTTAGTGCTCTTATCCATTGGTTCAATCATCTCTTGGATGCCAAGGAAGAGTCTATTTGGATAAATAAATGATCTATCATTTAAGTAATTCTAATGGTCTGCAATGGGCAATATTGAGGTGGTAGAGATGGTAGTGGTGTTAGTAGTGTTAATAATGATGCTGGTGTTGGAGATGTTGGTGGTAGTGGTGGTGATGGTGGTGATGGAAGTGTTGACAGAGGCGGTGATAGGAGTGGTAGTGAGGGAGATGGTGGTGATAGAAGTGATGGTGGTGGTGGAGAAGGTGGTGATGGTGTAGTGAGACTATTTTGCCAAGCTCAGTTTTTGGAGGCAGTTACATATAAGAGGCCCTGAAAGCCTACATTAAAGATGGTGGTCAAATCCTTGCTATTTAAAATCTGGTGTATAGACCAGTAGCATTGGCCACCACCCATGATTTGATTAGAAATGTAAAAGCTCAGGCTCCACCTCAGACCAACTGAATCAGATATGTATTTTAACAATATTCCCAGGTGATTTGTATGCCCATTAAGGTTCCAGAAGTACTGGTCTGAAGGAGAAATAGCCATGAACACCTGGCATCTTTGTGGCCCCGTCTTCCCGCCCTGTATTCTTCCGATGAGGAAATCTCAGCCCTTCCCTGCACATCAGTTAAGGGAGGTGAGCGTTTAGCTGACCATCAGATGGTTATGTGGTCCAAACTTCAGGGTATTGAGTCAGGTTTAAGTATGGATCGAAAAGAAAGCTGTTTATGTTATGGTTTGAGACGCGAGAAATGACCACCTAAAGACCAAATTGAGCCAAATCAGGAGTTTTTATTAGCTGGCCAGTGAGTACCCTTTTCCTGGTGGGGAAAGCTTGTCTCTGCTCCACGCAGCTTCAGCTGGCTTGGCCCCGCAGAGACTGGACAATAAGCTTACAACAGGGCTCGTTCACATGGCTGGAGGGTTGGCGCTCAGCTGGGGCTGTCCACCAGGTCCTTGGTTCCTCTCCATTTGGGCCCTTTGGCTTGGGCTTCCTCCCACCATGGTATTAGAGTTCCAAGAATAAATGTTTCAAGAAACTTGGGCAGAAGTTGTAAAGCTTCTCATGGTCTAGCTTTCGAAGTCCCAGATGTCACTTCTTTGTGATTATCATCATTATTATGATTATTATTTTTAGAGCCAGAGTCTCACTCTGTCACCTAGGCTGGAGTGCAGTGGCACAATCACAGCTTACTGTAACCTTGAACTCCTGATTCAAGTGATCCTCCTGCCTCAGCCTCTCAAATAGCTAGGACTATAGGCATGTGCTGACATGCTTGGCTAATTACAAAAATTTTTTTTTGTGGAGACGGGGTCTCACTATCATGCCCAGGCTGGTCTCAAACTCCTGGCCGCAAGCAATTCTCCTGCCTTGGCCTCCCAAAATGCTGGGATTACAGCTGTGAGCCACTGCTTCCAGCTCTGATTATCATTATTTTGTGTAGCTGTCTCTTTTATATGTATATCTAAGTGGCTGTTATATATTTTTGGACAGCAGTAGTGTGGCACTACCTAAACAATCTTCTTCAGCACTGATGCTATATGAGAATTTTTGACCTGGACTTCACCAGCTTGCTCAGGTACTGTAAAATGAAGGAACAAAAGCACTGTGCAAGTAGTGAATCAATAGGCTAAACTGTAGAGGACTGTTAAAATAGCACTGGACTGTGAGGAATAAGTTCATCTGAAGTCAAGAAGAGAAAGGTCAAGGTGGTCTCTGGCTCAGGCTGAGATCACAAAGATCAGGACTCTGATTGATCAAGCTACACTTGATCTCACTAGGAAACTGTACATGGAAATAATTATCAGTGTCAGAGGTTAAGTAGCTGTTCCCCATGGTGGGAATAGTCCTCGAATAGCACTTTCATCAGGGACTTCCCCAGCGTGACAATCTATAATGGCCTCCTGCTCCCGTGGCTGGCTTTCAAAGTTCCCCAGAAACGGACCTCACAATAACTACCCCACCCTATTTCCCACAGTTTTCCAACATTCTTGGTCTAAGGCAGCTCCACCCTCTTCAAGACCTTGACTTATCAAACTCCATCAAGCTTCCTTGTCTTGCTGATGCTGTTCCCCCAGACAGAAAAGCTCTCTCTGACTTTTCTACTTAATCAAATCACATTCCCTCAAAGTTTAGCTTCAGTGTTCCTCCTTTCACAAAGTCTTTTCTGGCCACTGTAGCATGGTTTTCTACTATACTCAAACACGTGAGAATTCCAACAACTTTCCATGTTCAACTCTAACCCAGTATTCTTCCATTAGTTGGGCTACTTCTGGCAGCAACTGGTAAATCTAGCCACCAAAGAGCAATTTGTTCTCTGAACTCTGATAGCCCTACAAGCAATGTAAATAGTAGTCCCAATCACTCTTGACTTTCCACTTCCCCCAGTCAAGGAGAGGTTCCCTTTTTCTCCACCCTCTCTTCTCAGTACCGAGTTTTCTTTTTGGTCTTCTCTCTATTAGTCCTAATGCAAATGCCATAACAAGGAGCACCATTGATGTGAAAGGCTCATGGTATTATCCTTCTCAGGGATGTGCACCTTTTAACTAGTGACTATATCCTTTTTTGACCTAAATCAAATCAACATATATTTATTCAATATCTGTTATGTGCAAGGCAGTGTGTGAGGCTGTAGACATGCCAAAGCAGCATTAGACCTGACTTGTCCCCAAGGAACTTAAATTTTAGCTGGAGAGAGGAACCTAAATATACATTAAGAATAATAAAGTACAAGTTTAATACTACTGATTTTGAACATAAGTTATCTTATGAAGAATGTCTTAGGAAGAAATATAAGAAGCAGCTGTTAGGTTATTCTTCTGTCACCAGGCTAGGCTGTTCAAGGTGCTTAGTGAAGATCCTTTGTGGTTCTACTTGTACAGTAGGAATGGTTGTGAGGTCTCAGGGAAGCTGCGGCTAAGAGATGTTTAGGGTGGAGGTGGATGAAGAAGACGGTGGAAATTCTAACTCATAACGCTTGCAGGTGCAGTCAGGTGACTGAAGAAATTATAAAGGAAGTGTGAGGACATGGGAGATGTCATTGTGCTCTGTTTTAGTTAAACAGCCAGGTTTCTCAGGTTTCTTTGCCATGGTAATGTACCTCCTCTCCAAATACTGGTGCTGGTGCTTGGAGGATACAACCTTTTCGATTTTCAGAGAATGGCAATCTGGATTGAGCCATGCTGAGAAACTGCTAGCAGGCGTATCGTCCCTTGGGCTCTAGAGTGCAACAGAGGATATTGTGGTAGGTCAGGAACTGAGGAAAGAAAAATAGTAGCACGGGGAATGGAAATAAGGGAAAACAGATTTATAGAAAATGCAAAAGAGTTAATAAGTGGGGGAGGCATGTGGCATACATTTAAATGAGACAGTTTTATATCTTTTAAAACAAATTCTACCAACTCTTCATGTATATAGGGAGACCACACAGTGTTTGTTATAAAATTCCACTAGAGTATATTTCTGGAGTTCCCCACTTCCTCCTGTTCCCACCCTCTCAAAGAAACAAAGAACAGGCAAATTTGAGGGGCTGGTAGGCAAAATGAGTACAGAAGAATAATTCCACTAACTTAGCATAGAATTGGAGCCGCGACATTTAATTCCAGGCCAGGCTTGCCGCCAAGTCCCACAGAAAGCAATAGCATGGCCAATGTTTAGCCACAAGTTAACACTGAAACGGAGTCCATCAGGATTTGCAAATCTGTATTCCTATTGGTACAGTTAACTACTGCATCTGGAGCTAGGTAGAGGCTATTTTAAAAGAGCTTAAACCAGTAGCTAACTGCTGATTCATTCATTCATTCATTCATTTCTTCAGTCGTAGTCTTTTCTTCATGCTGGACTAACACTCTGTGCTTATTTCTCTTATAGTATTTATCACATTGTGTTGTTAGCATCACCAAATCTCGTTTCTCTTCTTCTTGAGGACACACAGCTAGACTAACATTCCTTCCCTCTTTTGCTATTAGATATAGTCATGTTAATGACTTCTGTCAAAAGGAAAGTGAATGGATGTAGTGTATCCCATATACAGCTTGGACCATGAGAAAACCTTTCCTGTAAAATGATATATACTCTTTTCTTCTTCCAGATGTCTGGAATAGAGACAGTGCCCAGTGAAATTTTGTAATTTTCTATTTTTTTTAAATGTCTTTATTTAGTTTTGGCATTAAGGTTATGCTGGTCTCATAAAGTGAGTTGGGAAGTGTTCCCTCCTCTATTTTCTAAAAGAGTTTGTGTAAGACTAGAATTATTTCTTCCATAAATATTTGATAGAATTCACCAGTGAAACCATCTGAGCCTGGAGTTTTGTTTGTGGGAAGGTTTTAAATAATAAATTCAATTTACTTAATAGCGATAGGGTTATTCAAATTTTTTACTTCATTTTGCATCTGTATTGGTAAGGTATATTTTTTCAAGAATTTGTTCCTTTCATCTAAGTTGTAGAATTTGTTGGCATATATATAGTTTTTCATAATGTTTACTTATTATTATCCTTTTGATGTTTATAGAATCTGTGGTAATAACCCTTCTTTCATTCCTGATATTGGTTATTTGTGTTCTTACTGTGACTTTGGAAACCAAATGTTGAAAATGTTGAAGCCACAAGACCAGAAGCACCTGCTTTGTATTGTTACACACACAAGAAATAAACATTTGCTATATTAAGTCACTGAGATTTGGGGAGGTTGGTTGTTATAGCAACCAGCATAACCTTACTTAATGCAGATTGTCATTATTGGTTTATATGTTTATATTCCTCACTCTACTGTGGGCTCCTGGAGGCCAGGGGCTGTGATAATACTGATTTTGGCATTTGCTTCGATGCTTAGCACAATACTTGGTGAATATTAGATTTTTGATAAATGTTTCTTGACTATAAATGAATGACTGAAATTGTTCCTATATATTTGTAGTTTAGAAGTTTTCTTTCCTTGAGATGAGTGACTCAACTCCAACCAGGGGATTCAATCCCAACCAGATTGCTTTATTTTTTTCTTCCTTCCTTTCTTTTCCCCACTTTTCTCCTCTCTTCTTTTCACTACTTTCTTTGTTCTGCCTTTATTCAGAACCACACCTGTGGATTACTCTAAGAGACCTTTTACTAAGGTAAAAATCTCTTCAATTCTGGTCTGCTAAAAGGGAATTCTGGCTGGGCTTATGTTTGCTTTTGCTTTCTTACCCAAACATACAAGCAAACAAACAAACAAAGTCAACAAATTGATGCACAATGACTTTCAGAGCTCTATGCAAATGACTATGTAAAAATGGATCCCGGGAAGGAACATTGAGATTACCTGGAAGAACAAACTTTATTTAAAGGATTCTTTTAGTGATATCAGGTTTAATCTCTTTGCATATAAATGATAGACTAATTATAAATTATATTTACTTAAAGTAGGTATCAGGTTCATGTTTTGGTACATCTTAGCATATATTCCTATAAAATAATTTCATCAAAAATATTTTCTGTGTACATTTTTAGAGCTTGGAGTTGAGGTCACTGACTGGCTGGTGAGCTCACAAGGGTAGACAGTGTGCTACATGAGCCGCAAGGTTTTGCTAACACCACAGGGGTATCTGGCCCGATGAGTGGAGTTTGACAGTAATCCTTGCTACAAATATAATGTTAACAAAACATTTTCTAATGCAGACTTTCACCAAATTGGATTAGTCCTCTTAAATAACAAGACAGCATTGGTGAGGAGCTCACTGCGCTGAGATGTTAACAAATGTGGTACCCGCTGGACTCAGTCTCTTGTCACCATTGTTTCTTCACCATAACCTTGAACACATGACCAACCTAGCCTCTAAACGACTGTGAAAGACACATGGAAAAGATTTAGGTCCTCTGAGGCCTTCCAAGACCAGTCAGCTTCCAGCCAAATTGCCAGCTGACCTCAGGCACACAGGTGAGCCAAAGCCAAGATCAACTGAGCATGACCCAGATCAGCAGAACTACTCAGCTGACCCACAGAACAGTGAGAAATATTAGATTATTGTTTTACACCATTATGCTTTGGGATGTCTTGTTATACAGCAACAGCTGACTGATACAACCTCAATTGCAACAGTGATGTTTACTACTCACGAATCCCTGTTTGAGTGCCTATCAAGGCTTTTCCTCATAGTGGTTTAGGTTCTAGGCTCTGGAGCCAAACTACCTGGGGTTCAAATCCCAGTGTTTTAACTTATTTAACTTTTCCTAGTGCCTAGCAACTAGTGTTAGGCATGTTAAATAAAATGCTATGTTGCCAGCTCTGCGACAAGTGGCACATGGGATCTCCTTCTAGCACTTCAATAATTCTGTGAAGTAGATCATATGACCTCTGTTTAGTAGATGTGGATACCAAGGTTCAGAGAAGTTGCACAGTATCGAAGTTGGCAAGCTACAGAGCCAAGATTATGAACTCAGACCTGACTATACTTACAATCACTCTATTATTAACACCTGGCCACAGCAACGTAGCTAGTTTGGCCTTCTTTTGGATATTCGGTCCCAGCTTCAGCTTTTGCCTCCAGTAGAATTTTCAAAAAGAAATTTAGAAATCTAAGTAGTATTACCAGAGCAGGAGAGGATGTAATGAAGAAAAACGTGGGCTGTGCCAAGCACTGGGTATTCCCTTATACTTGCCAAAGTTACCTTGAAATTAAAATCCTGTTTACATACATCAGTTTTGGTCATGAGAAATGGAGATAAATGAAAACCATAATGGCTAAATCTCATTTGTTTAGCACATTAAACATGTCCTTAAACCAAGCTTCCTGTTGGACATGAGGATAGAGGCAGGAATGAACTCAGCGGAACTTGAAGCATGTGAGTTATGGATTTTTCAAAGAAATGCAGTTTTGTTTAGACAAATAATATTTCCATGGAAAAACTGGTGTTTGGAAATCCTACTGAGCAATTATAAGATAATTTATATTTAGCCATCACCACTTCTCCATTTCCTGCTGAAGTATATGGAATTATAAATTGAATAAATTGCTTAAACAACACCTTATAGGCTTTTTTCATTATTAATTTCATTGGAAAGACAACAATGATAGAACAATCCTAAATTCTGGATTCCAGGATCTATATAACTGAGATTTTATAATTCCTTCATTCATCTAGATTTTCCCATCTAAGTTTTGATTGTTTTCACCGACAGACAACAAAATGAACACGCTCAGCTTGTTTTTTTTTCTTGTACACATGCTAACAAGTCATTTAAAAAAAAAAAAAAAACTCAAACCAATGGGAGTTAATTCTATGGGAGTAGACTTTGGAAAAAGCCTGCATAACCCACAGCCTGGATAACAGGCCTCTGCACTCTGGATTCTGTTCTGAATGTACTTTTCAAAATGTTCAGTTTCTGTTTTCCTTTACTCTATCCAGTAAAGGAGAACCAAACTGCCATTTAACAGTTCATGCCTGGAACCAATCTTAAATGACCCAGGTTTTTCTGTCTTTTATGTGTACGTAAGAATCCTACAGTGCCTCCACCAAACATTTGGGAGCTGTAATTCGCCACAGGAGTGCAAGACTAGTAACTTCATGTATATGGTGATGAATGTCTCTGCTAAAATTGATGGACAGCCTTCCATGTTGGGAGCTTCCTTGCTGAGAATCAGCCGTTGTTGCATGCACCCAAACCCCCATTCCCAAGGATAGGCCAGTGCCAAGTCCAGACTCATGGACAGATAATTATTATCATAGTAAAGTGACTTCAAAGAAAGAGTGGAATTCTGTGGCCATGAGATCACGGTAGATCTGAATGAAACTTTTGCAGCGTTTCATTAGTTTTTCCCTGGAATAGTCCAGGAAGTGGCATGCATGAGGCTTTCTGGCTCACAGATTTGCTGTGCTTCTGGCTGAAAAAAATATTGAAATCTTAAGAAATATGTTTATTGTGCCCATATCTTAAGAAGCTTTTACTTGATCTTGGCAGGGCAAGCCGCTGTTTGAACAATTGAAAACATCATTTTTAACTGTTTCCAGAAAGCGTTTGCAAACACCCTGAAGTAAGGTTACATACTTACGATTCAGCTCTAAGCCTCAATTAAGGCTGTTGTTGTATAGTGTTTGCTGCCTCTAACAGCCTGACACCATAATAATATTACACAGTATCCCGAGATAATGAGAAGAATGCCTCACATCTGCTTATGCTCAGAGAACAAAAGGGAATTGGAAGGATGTGTCCTGTAACACTTGCAAAGTGCTGCCTTTGCTTGCGGGAGACACAGGGTGGATTTTCCCAGGAATTATTTTGCTGCCATCCGGGGACAATGGCATAATGTTCTGGAGAAGTTGGAAAAAGCTTAACATGGAGATAGACCACTCAGGCTGGGGGCTTGGCAAGACTGACCTCATTAAGGGAACCATTTCTGAATAAAGAATGATTTTTTTTAAGTTAGTTTATTAAAATAAGAGGAACTGGTTTCAAGTGGATAGTGGAGAATACTCCAGAGATAATGAGTCTTTCTGACTTGGATCTTTGCTCTAATCTGCTCTGATCTCCAATGCTGTCCTCTGGAACCAAGCAATGGGGAATGATGTTGACTATGTCCTTCTAATACTTTTATCAATAGACTCTTGGAAAGAGGTGTGAGATGAATTGTCCTTATGCAATATTCTGCTTTCTTGAGGTCATACTCTTCAGGGACAAGAATCATCCTTCTAAGTCTTCATTAAGTAAGGATTTGAGACATGACAAGGAGAAATAACCCACAAATGGAACACAGCAGGTAGAAGAAGGCATAGCAAAAACGGAACCCAATGTGCATGCTTCTGGCCTGCAAGGCAATGTTATGCTTTTGTCTGTTTAACATCACTGTAGGAAAAAACATGACTGGCTTATTAATTAACTGAAAAAGAGGAGACAGTAATTGACCATAGTAGACACTCACTGATTGACTTTCTAGTCTTACCCTTTCTCTCTCCCAACAGAACTCTAAATTTCATCCCTTGCAATTTATTAGGTATTGTCCTGATTCGGATACCCCTGGAAGCAAACCCGACAAAAAGACTTAAGTAAAAGTGGTTTATTTGGTAGAAATAGTGGTAGGAGGGGTGGCGAAGTGAGACAGGGAGGAGAGAAAGTCAATAAAGTGTATGTGCTACAGTCTCAATACTTGTGTCCCCCCAAATCCATATGTTAAAATCCTAACACTTAAGGTGTTGGTATTAGGAGGTGAGGACTTTGGGAGGTGATTAGGTCGTGAGAGTGGAGCCCTCATGAATGGGGTAGTGCCCTTATGAAAGAGACCCAGAGAGCTCTCTTGCCCATTTTACTGTGTGAGGATGCAGCAAGAGGGCGGCTATCTATGAGGAAGCAGGCCCTCACCAGACACTGAATCTTCTGGTTCCTTGATCTTGGAATTCCCAGACTCCAGAGCTGTGAGAAATAAAATTCGATTTTTTATAAGCAACCCAGTCTATGATATTTCGGTATGGCAGCCCAAACAGACTAAGTGTGCTAACCAACCACTGTGAGCAGCTGGAGCTCGAAACCCCTGGGAAACTCTGGAATGGTGTGTAGAATATATCTCAGAGTTATCCCAACCAAAGAGAGAGGTTGCTCGGACAAATCTGCCAATTCCCCGCTAATCGTTAGCTGGGGGCTGCTTCTGAGGGCGTTGACTCTGGAGCTTCTAGCTTGCCCTGTGCATGGGCCAAACATGTTACTGGAGTCAGAAGGGGAAAAAAGGGAGGGGGCTTCAAGCAGAGAGTAGCAGGTGTTTGCAGGAAGCAATGCTGGGTGAGTAGGTTGAGTACTGTGTGGTGTGTGTGGGCACCAATAGCACTGCTTCAGGGCTTGATCCAGCCCCTCCCCTCCCCCTGCCATCTCAAGGGATAGGCTTTGATTGGCTTAAAGCAATCTGTGGAGTCCGTTCACTTGGACACTGCTACTGAGTTGCTATTTGGGCACGTGACTCAAATCAGTCTATGTCAGGAATGAGATTCAAATCCCAGACTTCAGTTGGCTGTTGCAAAACTCAACCCTCTCTTCCCCATTAGATATGAAGAAGCATGAAGACTTGGAAATTGCTAGCAGCAGTCTTGGGAGTACATGAGGAGAACCAGCTGAGCCTGCAGTCTCATAGCCAAGGCTGGAGGTAGAGAAATGGTCCCAATCGTAGAATGTGAGCCCAGAAGTAAGGCTTATATAAAGCTGCATCAGTTTTCCAGGGCTGCTGTGACACAGTACCAAAAACCAAGTGGCTTAAAACAACAGACATTTATTGTCTCACAGTTATGGAGGCAAGCAGTTGGCAGGGCCATGTTTTCTCTGATGGCCCTAGGGGAGGATCCCTCCTTGCTTCTTCCAGATTCTGGTGCTTTCTGGCAATCCTTGGTGTTCTTTGGCTTGTAGATGCATCACTGTGATCACATGACTGTCTTCTCCCTGTGTGTCTTCACGTTGTCTTCCCTCTAGGCATGTCTGTCTCTGTGTCAATATTTTCCCTTTTTATAAGGACACCAGACAGATTGAATTAGGGTTTGCCCTAATGACCTCATTTTAACTTGATTACCTGTATAAAGACCCTGCTTCCAAATAAGGTCACATCAGACACCCAGAGATCCTGGAAGTCAGAACTTCAACAAATCTATTCTGAACCAAAACTCAACCTATAACAGAAGCCAAACCTATTTAACTATGGTAGAAAAGCAATTTTTTTCTTTTTTTTTTTTTTTTTGGTTTAAGGGCATTTGGGTTGAGGCTTTCCATCACCCTCAATGACATCTTACATACTGATTCCTTGACCTGTGTTTATGAATGAAAGAAAACCAAAACCCCCAAATCAAGTGAGGGACTTTGCTCCTGAGAGTTAACGTGGCTGGCATCACCAGAGCTTGTGAGCAGGCACCAGTGTCACCATATGCATCGCTGAGGTACTCAATACAAAAATTTACAAAGGGCCTCCTTTCATTCATTGATTTAACAAGTATGTCCTGAAATCCTGTCTTCTCTCTGTGCCAGGTACTATTCTAGGCACTAGGAATATAGTACGAAGCAAAAAAGACACACTTCCCTGTCCTCATGGAGCTTACATCCTAGTACGGGAGACAGAGAAATCAGTAAAATGTGGAGCATATTGGATAATACTATAGGCATAGGAAGTGTCAGGGAAAGTTGGAATTTTAGCTCATATGCGTAGAGCAGGCCTCTCTGGGAAGATGACATTTGCTTAAAAATGTCACACCCAAAGGAAGTGACGTAGTTATCCCTGTAGATGAGTTCTCATGGGAACATGGTATCCATTCTGGGTATAACTGGAGGCATAAATGGGTTAAAAGCAGGAAAAGCTTATCCGGAGAGGAGAGGCTCTCTATCTCCTCCAGGGCACTATAGGTAGCAGCTTTTGTGTTTTGAAGGGAATTTGGTTTATTTCTACCCGGCCTGCCTGAGACACCTGGAGAACTCTGCAAACCACTGAGTCTGCAGAAAATCGGTCGTGGCATAGGTTGAGTCCATGGGCCATGACAGGCTAAATGTGGCTTTAGGAGCTTTAAAGGCTGAGACACCCCTTACCAGCCATTGTGAGTATTTTCTCTGACTTGAAGGTTTCAGTACTATGAAATGGATTAAGAAGGACCAAGTCTGTTGTAATGTCCCCTGTGCTCTATTATTTTAACAGCAAAATATTGGCTTTCTAAAATACCCAGACATACAAAATGAGGCTGCATGAAGTGTGCAAAGGCCCAAGACTGATCCTGTGAGCACCCCATGAAAATAAGTAGTATCCCTCTGGCTGTAGTCTCACAAGCTCTTAGGGATAGATGAGATAATGTACAATGTTTTAGACCTAATTGAATGTACTATTTACATGAAGGACTCTTCATGCTCCAAAATAATGTTGAGAAGGATAATTTGTCACTTTGCCAGTTTGTACCACTTAGCATAACATTTTTTTAACAATTCCAAATTAAGACAGCAACCATCAGTTAAGTAAACAAGCATTTACTCTAGTGCGGTCGGTAAAAATAGTTATACTCTACTACATTATTTATTGCTGCTGGATAGTAGCTACATGAATAGTAAATGATTGTGAGTTTCCTGTGTACTTGGTAGTAGTAATGATGAATGCTTGCATACTTGACTAGGAAACTTCAAAAATGTCTCCTCTGTAGGCAAAATTAAGTTATTGAAATTTGCAATTGATATGTTGTTAGTTAAGGTTTAAGTCAACATGCTAAAACATAAATAAATAAAAGCAAGAGAGCATCCCAAAATTCAGAGACATTAACAAGGAATGTTTGTTTCTTTCTGCTGTAACAGTCTAGAGATAGATGAGCAGTCCAGGGTGGGCAGGTGATTCTGTTCTCTAAGGTTACCCAGAGGTAGGTTTCTCCTGTCTTGTTCTGCCATCCCTTAGGTTGTCGTCCTCACCTCCTTAGTTGAAGCTGACTTACTATCATTATGTTTGCTTTCCAGACTTTCAGAACGGTAAAAGTATTTAGAGAAGAAGCTTCCTTTCTAATGACACAGCCTGGAAGTTGCACATATCTCTTCCAACTCACACCAAGTTGGCCAGAGCCTACCTGCAAAAAAAAAAAAAAAAGAAAAAGCCAGAGACATCCCTAGCTGTGTGATCATGTTCTGTGTTTAAACTCCTGGGGTTCAAATATAAAAATAATGAAAGTTAGAATGGATGTCAGGAGACAATTAGCTTAAGTAAAAGTGCTGTGGTTTCCCTCATGTGAAGGAATGATATTTGGACTATAAGGCTGATAAAATTTTGGAAGGTTTGCTTAAGAACCACCAGGTAGTGACAGTATGATGTTTTCCTCATGGTCTTACAGTTCAGTTGGAAAGACAGGCAATTCAGTAGAAATTAATGTTCAGGTATGAAGATGTATTGGGGAGACATCGAGTACTGTAAGAACACAGGGCAGGAGAACCTAACCTAGTCTTGGGACAAAAGGAACAGTGATGGCTTTTTGGGGGGATTGATGCTGGGCTGAGACTTCTGTGGAAGGTATTGTTTGGGTGGAAAGTGGAAACTGTTCCAATGGTGTGGATCAGAGACACCGTGTAACTTTATCTAAGGAATCTTCCAAAGACAGAAGTCATTTAACAAGACTGCTGCAAAGAATCTTACCCCCAAGGCAGGAGCAAAGGGAAAGATATGTAGAATTTATCCAGAAAGGAAGTAGGATTACTGAGCTGAAGGAAATTTTCTTGGCACCAGTCTTGTAGCAAAGTATAGAGTCATGATGAGCCCCAGATTCTGGGTCATCTGCCGTGATTTGAAACATGGACCTGGTTATTGTTTGGCTGCAAGCAACAATAAATCGATCAAGCTTTTCAACAAGAATTAGAATATTCCTATAATTCTTCATTAATCATGTCTTTTGGAAAGGTAGGAAGTGGTAGAAATCACATCTGTTTGGTTGTTTGGCACCAAAGTATTAGCTCTCCTAGTGTTTATCTGGTGTTTCTTTACTAAAAAATGTTGTAAATTTGAATCATGATGAAATCTATTTTATTTGGAGAAGTGCTTTTGAGAATGAATAGCAAATTGTCTTGGATAAAACAAAAGTCAGGAAAAAATATTGTAAGATAATGATTAGGTAGAAATGGAGGAACTTACTTGAATGTTTTTGCTAGTTTGGAACAAAACATCTCATTTTTTCCTACCTCGGAACAAGCTATCTCCTTTTTTCGGTATGTATATTTTTATTAGGTTTTGGTTAAAGTGAAGATTCTGAGCTACTGCATGCTTTTAGTTTGATCTTTCTTAAGATTATTTATCTATAAGCACTTACTGAGTGCATACGATGATTAAGCACTGCTAGGTATGCCGGGGGTTGCAGGTTCTAGGTGGTGCTAGACACTAGGTGCTAAGGCTCTGACAATGCAAAGGCAAACCCATTTCATGCCACCATGGAGCACAGTGCTGGACTTGAAGCATACCACACTCAAGTTTTACTTCTGAGATGCCATATGTCTTTGGCTGGTTATTCAACCTCTCTTCCCTAGTATTACTCTTCCCCCTTTCCTGCTTCATTCCCACCCAATGGCCAAATCCTACCATTTCCAGTTCTTTCACTGTGGCTAGGATATGATTCTTGTTTGACACACCAGGAGTTTCTTTTCCAAGACTGTTTTGAGAAGGGTGATTCTGAAAGTATTTCCTGGAAGGAGGGGTAGCTTCTCCATCATAGTCCCTCCATGTTTTTCCTCCTAAGATACCAACTTAGGTTTCTCTTGGAATTCACTGTCAAACTGAGGCCACTTCCATTGGCCATTGCACATCAGAGACATGCTAGGTAGAAGAACGAAATGTAGTGAGGTAATTTCTCCCAGCATCCTACAGGATAGTGGCATGGAGCGGGCCCTATTATTGCTATATGCTAGGCTCTGTGTCTCATATGTTACCCCACTCCACATAAGAAACAACCCAACAGTCAGGCATTATTATTCCCATTACATGGATGAGGAGGTTGAGGGCTAGAGAGGCCATGTAACAGCTGTTCCCATGGAGCAGGATCCAAACCCACCTCTCTCACACTCCAGCGTCCATGCTGCCTCCCCTTAAAATGTTTTTCCTTGAACTGGTGAAATCCAGACACCTAACTAGTCTGGTTGGGCAAGTCCTAGTCCTTTTAGGAATTCAGGTGAATCCCAGCCGTCTGGGAGAGTAAACTCCTCCAAGACTGGAGCAAAAAGGGACAAACTGAACTGAGAAAGGAAGTTGGCTAGAATATTATCGCTTAAGCTGCCGTCTGACTGGCAAGAACAGATCATTTTTGTTCAGCAAAATAATTGGAATTCATCACCCCATCCTCCCTTCAGTTGGACCTTAAAGACCGTAATAAAACATTTCCTTTTTAAAACGTTTCTTGGGTTTTGAAAACTTGTTCCAAATTTATGTCCAGACCAGGTGTGCAGAGAACGCATGTGATCACCTTACACGTAGCAGAAGTGGTTCTTGCCCTGTACGTTGTGTTGTAATTGTCCCCCCATTGACTGGGCTTCTGGAAGGTAGGGGGGCAACTTACTCATTGTGGAATCCCCAGCACCCAGTATAGCTCCTGGCATATGGCTATGAATGTCCATTGAAATTAACCAGTATATCAGTGTTTCTTATTCATAACTAAAAGAATCCAGTTTAAATTTAAATAGACAAATGTCGATCAAGTCACTTCAAACTTTCTCTGTTCCTGGCGAAAGCGTGAGCTTAGTTTACTTTTAGTTTTACCAGTAGGGTTGGCATTGTCTTTGTGCAATATCCCACCTTCTTCAGGGGAAAGCCCATTAGCTGTGACAAACTGATTTGGGGGGCTACAAGTCCTGGTGGTCCATTGAAGAACCTGACAAGTGGGTAGTAACATTTGTAACATGTCCATTCTATCTACGAATGTAACTGTCAACTTTTCCAAGCAAAAAATGAAATTTGGAGAGAAATTAGGGGAAGCCTATAATAATCTTGAAATATATTAAGTTTGGAGAGCTGCTTGGAAAATGATTAACTTTTCACTAGCACAGGAAGAGCAGAAAGCACATGAATGAGGACAGCTGCTCTGTGGTCTGAGCGGGTCTATTTGCATTTTTGCTGTTAGGATAGCCATGGCCTTTTTACTTATGTTGAGAATACTCTGGTGGTTAGATTCAATGATTTTCTTTATTGTGACTTGCAGATCAATCTCCTACATAGTTGTTCCATTTAACCTGTATTCCCTGGGTTATTTCTTAAAGCAATTTATTGAACATTATCCTAAATTGAACTGCATTTCCTATCCCCTGACCCAATTACTTAAGTGGTGCACATCCATTTGATTTTGATCGTCTGTTCTCTTGCTATTTGCTTTCTCTCTAATTTTACTATTAGTTGCAAAAGACACTATTTAGTTCTGGAGTTCCTTGCTTTCCAAACCACTCTCTGTTTGAGCAGTAAAACTCATCAAGGCAGCTCTTCTAATTTGAAAAATCCCAGTTCTCCATCTGAGCATGGTTTCTGTCAACAATTCCATTCTACAAAGATTTATGGAGTGCCTACCTTCTGATAGAACTCAGCTAAGAGCTATCAGCTTGCCCCCTTTCTCCTTTGGAGTGAGTTTGCGAGGCAAATTGTCTCTGATCTCTGAGTAGGGTATCTTAGCTCTGGATCCTGTCAGATGGTTTTCCAATACCAGTGTCAACTCCTCTGGGTTCCTTTCAACACTCCTGTCACAGTGCACAGCAAATGTCCAGCAGGTTAGTTGGCTGCAGTCCTTTGTATGTTCATGTGTTTGTAACTTCCAATTCATGAACAAGCCCTGTTCCTCCAGATGTTCCCCCATCCTTACAACGGTTTCCACTCTTTGTCCACTAACATTTGTATAATATGCTTGGTTCTGGTTCATGTCTTGAACCATTAAAAAAAATTCAGCGTCAATACAATTTGTCATTTCCCATCCTTAGGATTTTCCCTTTAAACTTCTGAACTTAAGAAAGATTCACCATCTTCCTTCATTTCACGTAACCCTTGTAAACCAGCACTATGTTTTTATTGGCCTTCAAACTGAAGTAGAGCTAGTGGTGGGAATGGAAATGATTTTCTCTGGGAAACCTGATTATTTATACTACATGAGTGAAGACATCTTTAAACAGGTCTCCCTTTTGGTCTTTTCCAATTTCTACCCGGGTGTGAAAGTGACATTTTGTTAAGCTTTCCCATTATTTGCTAATTCTCACCTCCATCTTGTGAGGTCAATGCTGCTGTCACCAATTTGCTGCTTACATCCCATTAGGACCAGTTCCCTACGTAACCCACAGAGAGCCCAGTTGCAGGTGGAGTTCTCCTCGCTTGAGGTGTCCGACCCTGCAGAGTCCCAGTCAGTACAAACAGGATTTGGGCTGTTCTCATGAGACGGAGGAAAGATCTTGTCTAAAGCCACTTAGTAACTCAGTGGCTGAAAACCCAGAAATTCCAGATTTGTGGATATTTGCCCTGATCACTCAACCATACCATAGTTCAAGCCGCAGGTTATATTTTGAGTGACAGCGATTTGATTCAACCATGACATTGAACAGGAGATTGAATTACCAGGGTGTCGAGTTTACCGATGAGAAAGACAAAACAAATAGAAGAACTGGTAGCAATAGAGAGAGGCAGAATTTGGTGGCAAATGGAAGGAAATGGAATCAGTCTGTGATGGGAAAGAGCTGAGACTGTGGGGATTATGCTCACGAGCCTATGAAGCATTTTTTAAAGCCATGTATAGTTCGGGTCCTCTGAGAAATGCTTTCTATGTTATAGCAAAAAGAGGGCCCTGCTTCTTAGCAAAATTAAAATTAAAATTAAAAAAAAGAACACTAAAATTAAAAAAAGAAACAAACCTATATGTTTGAAAATATGACCTTTGGCCTTAGAAATGCTTCTCCTTTTCTTTCTTTTTGGATTTATTCTATGGCAAATGGAGAAGGGTTTGATTACTCTCATTTTATCCCCGGCCCCTTTCCTGGTGGTGTCTGGATTCTCTTACTGGTGTGAGGATATGGCCATTTGGCAAATAACTGGAGGAAATATGACAATTTTTTTTTTGTTTGCAGTTGTATTGTATTCCAAAAGGAAATGTGGTTCTTCTACAAGTTTACTATGATCTTAAATATCTGGGCTCTGATACAACTGTGCACTCATAAAAGGGGGAGTCCAGGCACAGCCTTTTGAATATTAGGTGCTAAATGTTCTTTTTATGGAATATGCTGATTTTCTCCATTTGAGATTCAAAACTTTGTGTAAAAATATTCTTCTCCACTGAGGAATAGCTTTTTTTTCCCCTCTAAAGAATTAAAGAGGAATATCTAATGTAAACACTTAGTCTGGTGTGAATAATTTCATTCTTGGCTGTAAGAAGCTTTTGAAATAGGTTCATTTAAAGGTTTGAAGTTTTGCATGCAAAATATAATGTTTCAGAACTTCTCAACCCTCACATTGGGTACAGCATATTTGACAATAAGAGATCAATGTTCTCTGTTCACTGTCAGCTATATATATTTCCCTTTCAATTTATTTGTTTCAGTAGAATGAGACTGGCTACTTTTGGCATTTGGCATTTGTTATAGTAGCTTGTATTTTTTCCAGATGACTTTAGTGTATATGTCAGCACTATGTACATAGAACTCTATTTCTTTGTTTAAAAAAAGCGAAATTCAGCCTAACTCTTTTATATAGAAGAAAATAAAGCCATATGGAAAGATTTCATTTTTCAAATGTAGTTTTAGAGGACAGAAAATTTAAATTCTGCTTTTGTAGAAAGCAGGTTGAGCTTGTTTTGTGTCATTCTCACTATTGACTCTAAGTTTGCACTCAGAGCATTGCACTGACTCTTGGCTTCATCATGCTCAACATATCTTTTGCCCTTGTGTTTAGACAGATGTGAAGGGTAAGCAGGACTGGGCCGATATTTTGGACGGCCCAACAAAGTCAGTCATTCTTGGAAACTGATGCAATCTAGGTTTCAGAAGAGACTGTAAAGCCCCAAAGACCTTTATCTGTTCCACAATGATGCATTGGTGGAGAGGGGCCTCCATCCAAGCAATGGCATCTGTGGCCCCTGGTGGATTGACACTTGCAGGCTAGCTAAAGTGGAAAACACTTTCCCAAGATAGCTGGACCGCCTGCATTTGGAGATCTTACCACTTTGTAGAATTTAAAGAAAACTCTCATGGAATCACGGAATAAAGATGTCAGCCAAGAAACGTCCTGGAAGACATCTGCCCTGTATATGTATGTAACAATCTGCTGTTTAAAAAATAAAAATTATATGCAATGTAGCTTGTGAACAATATTTTGCTTGAGAAAGATAATGATTATGAAGAGGAATACATCTGGGTCTGTTTAAAATACCAAGCACCACACTGACTCATGAATGTGTAAATGCTGATTGCAATTAGACGTGATTGGTGGCATCTCTTCTCACCACCAAAATGGGCTGGAGCAGGCTGGAGTTTTTGAGGACACCTTGTGATAGATGGAAGATCCAATGAGAAAAACAGATTCCCATAGGAAAGGCCAATTGAAAAGATACAGCCATAAAGGGGAGCTTTAGGGGGCATTTTCTTTACCAGTAAGCTGCTCCTGGCATTTCAGTAAGAGGAGATTGGTGGCTTGGACACTATGGAAAAATCTGGGTAAGCATATTCAAAATTGCGTGTTTCTTAACAAAGTGATTGGCAGCAAGTATAGATTAATATGAAAGATTCAATAAAAATTTGAATTGAAAACAGCTGTAAAGTTATTAAAAATCAAGTATGAAGGGACAGTATATTCTTATTTTTAGCTGTTTCATTTTTTTCTGGATTCCTGTTATTTTGGTGGTGTCTAATAATCTCTGAAATAAGACTTTTGAGCTGTCTATTTCATTTTTGTAAATAAAATTTAAATATTTTGATATGTCATGGTATATCTTCCCTTGGTGTTTTTAATATCTAATGTAATATATTTCAAATTGCAGGTTGCAAATGATTAGTGAGTAGAAGAATCTAATTTCATGGCTTGTGACCAATATCTTTTTTTCTTAACCTTTTATCAAAGTATAATATACATACAGAAGAGTGCATATACAATTTGATATATTTTCACAAATTGAACACACCCATGTAACCAACATCCAGATCAAGAAGTATTAGTTCCTTAAAGCCCCCTCATGAATCCTTTAAATCACCATCCCTCCAAAAATAACTCACTGGCCTGACTTCTAAAAGGATAGCTAGTTTTGGCTGCTTTTGAACTTTATATAAATAGAATCATACGGTATGAACTCCTTTGTGTCTAACATTTTGCATGGGATTCATTCCTATTACAGCAAACAATTGTAGTGCTCCATTGTATGACTATACCAACATTTATCCAGTGTACTGTTGATGAGCCTTTGGGTAGTTTCCAATTATTTGGCCTTATGAACATTGTTTCTGTTCATATTGCTTCTGTAAGCATTCTAAAAAAGTCCAGTGGTGGATGCATGCGCTCATTTCTCTTGAGTATGTGCCTAAGAGTAAAATGTTGGGTCCTAGGATATGGTATGTTCAGCTTTAGTAGATCCTGCCAAAGAGTTCTCCAAAATGATTGCACCAATTCAGCATCAAATATAATAGAATAAATATGAATAGAACAGATTAGAATAGAATGGAAAGAAAATGGAAGCCTATATCACATGCTGTAGTGATAATTATTGTTTCTTCAAATCTTTGTTTCAATTATAGATATTTCTGTTTGCCCTAGATTTCAGTATGAAATATACTACTTTTTCTGAGTTATCATTAAAACAACTTAAGAAATACTTCTCTAATCTGAAGGCTCAAGTCCATACGATTATATTGACTGCATTGCTTTAATCAGCAAATTGACCTGGTGTCAGTAATAGAAAAGGCATAGTCTAGAGCGGGGAAGTCATATTTTAGGATCTGAACCAACTTTTGGCAATAATAATATTTAAAAACATGCTTTGATAAGAGCTACACAGAGAAATGAAGGCATAAGTTTGAATAATCTTTTGAGATTTTAGTGACAGTTAAAACAACACCCTGGATAACTTCATGCTGTCATTTCTGGTCCTTGGTCCTGAGAATGCCTGTGGAGGGTCCTTTATAAAGCCTTTCCTCATATACACTGCACTTCCAGCTCACCTAGTTCCTCAACCAGAGACACCAACCACTCCTCATGTCCAGGGCAAAGAGCAAATTCCATCATAATAAGGAAAATGGATAGTTCACATACAAAACATATTTGCCTGAGTTTCCTCATTGATCGTCCAGAGTGGTTGAGACTCAATTAAGAATGTAACAGGCATCATAAGAGAGAGTATAGTTAGTTGACTGCCTGAGATCATATCGTGGCTCTGTTACTACCTACCTATATTTTCTCATTCTTCCCCTTCCCTCCTGTCTCTTCCTCTTTTCCTTCCTTCCTTTCTCCCTCCCTCCCTTTCTTCCCTTCTTCTCTTTCCTCCCCTGTCTCTCCTTCCTTCTTTTTTCCTTCCTTCCTTCCTTCCTTCTTATTTCTTCCTTCCTTCCTTCCTTCTTATTTCTTCCTTTTTTCCTAAGTTCTGATTATAAGGGTAGCACTTACTGTATAGTGTGTTTCTATCATTAGGCTTATAATTCTATTAAAAGTGTAAATCAGATCATGTTATTCACTTCCTCAATATCCTTCAGTGTTCTCTTTGACTTCCTAGAAACTTCTTCCAGTGGCTTACATGGCCCTTTGCCCTCTGGCTGCTCCTTAGCTCTCTGGGCCTGTTGACCACTGTTTCTCCTTGCTTTTAGCCATATTGAACTCTCTTTTGTTCTTTGAATGTGACAGCCTCTCTCTAGCTTTATGAACTTACCATGGGATGTTCCCTTTCCCTATTTTGTGCCTGGCCAATTTCTACTCATCTTTTGTGATAGTATGTTCTCTAGGAGGCTTTCCCACGGTCGGAATCATTTGCTCTTGCTCCTGTTGATTCTTGTTCTTTTCTAAATATGCTGTATTATATTTGCTCATTTAACTTTCTTCCTCACTGGATATAGTCTTTGCAGGAGCAAGGACAATGTCTTTCTCACTCATCTGTGAATCTTTAAAACAATGCTCAAGTCAGTCATGAAACACAGGGTTATTCTCTGAAGAGTAGAATTGCAGATGACTTTATTTTTGTCTTTCTACTTATCTGTTGTTACTAATTTTTCTACAATGAACATGCATTATTTGTGTTGTAAAATCATGAAAGTTTAAAATGAGTTGAGTATCAAAAAGTAAAATAAAAAAATCAGATAACTATAGGAAAAACATAAAGGGTGGTAACACATTAGTGAGTCTGTTATCCGTGGCTGGTGTTTAATGGGTGATAGAATTCAGGGCCCCTGGCTGCCCTTATCTTCAAACCCATATTTGTTAGTAGGATTTAGGGTGTGGAAATTGTAGGATCCAGCCTATTAAATGCAGGTGTAATCAGAGAGGAAATGAGTATAGTTAAAGAGGAGGAAGATCATTTAGAGGAGACAGATGGGACCAGCTGTGAAAGTTCTTTGGAAAACTGGGAGAAAACAAAAGGTTCCAAGTGGAGGAAATGTAAGAGCTGCAGAACCAGGAAATATGAGAAAAGGTGGGAGGACTAAGAAACACAAAGTGTATTAGAAAGAGAAAAGAGGGAAAAAGGAAAGCAAAATAAAAGAAGAAAGCAATAAGGAAAAGTAGAGGAAAATATATATCAGAAATATATTTTAGGGTCAGGTCAGGAAGGAACGGAAAGTAAGAATGTTGACATGTTCTACTCAGCGCAGGGTATCTGGTCTTCTACTGGAAGTAGAACTGCCTAATTCAGCCCTGCAGGTGCAGCCATCATAGCCACAGGGTCTTGTAGAGATCTCTGAAAAGTCCCCTTTGGGCCACTCTTTTCTTTGGGAGGTTTTGTCTTCCCAACTTAAGTGCACTGGGGCTCTGGTGTGAGCCATTTATTTACATTTTGAAACTTGAGCGTTCGATGTGAACTTTCCCTACCCTGCTGTATCTGTGTGCCTGGGACAAAAGACATGACCGAGCTGTCAGTGCACTGAAGTATGCAGCCTGCCTGGAGGTCAGGTCACAAAGCAAAGCGGCTTAAAAAGTATGGGGCTCCTCTTGGGATACAGCTGTGAGTCCACGCAGCATTTATCAGCTGTGCTAGAGATGGAACTGAGGACAGAAAGGAACATCCAGAAGAACACTGTATGAATGGAAGAGCGCCATTAAGTGTTTTAAACTGGTGTGAAGGCAGGTTTGAAGTGTGGAGGTCAGAGGGGAAGCTCTCTTTCCCCAGGAGCCTAAGTCATTCTCTGGCACATTTTCAGAAAACTAGTTATGGTAGGTACAAAATGGCTGCAATGAGATTCATTGGCCATGTGTTTTTCTGCTAGTTTACCAGGGTGAAGACTTACACATGTGGGTTTGCAGGTTGGTTTTAACTCAAATACTGATTCTGACTGATTGACAGAGGCTCTCTGGGGCACTGTTTTGAGAACAATTCTAGGCTGCAGTCCAGTAGTGATCATGTTTCCTTGGGCTTAAGAGGGGGTAATGGTCATACCGTATCACTTATTTTCTAATCCTGCTATAGATTCCACTTTTAACCGTGGACAAATGGTCTTGGAAATGCATAATCTTGGCCACTGTCTAGTGAGTCCACCTAATAAAATTGATCTTCAAGTTGAAAGGGCTAAGGCAGGTGGTTAAATTGCCTCCATCATTCCTAAGGAAGACCTTTACCTTCATGAGATGATGAAATTCTATATATGGAACAACATGAGCTGAGTGATGTGAAACTAGCTTTACATTGTGGACTTAAATTTATTTATGAGGCTATAGAGATTATTGTTGAGGTTGGATGTTAAATTTGCAAATAATCACAGAAAGAAGGGTTGGACAGCTAGGTTGGCCCACGGGCTCCAGGAACTCATCCTTTCCTGTCTTTAGCATAGATTTCAGGCAAAGTTCCACTTTTGATGTTGCTCTCCCATGGGAATGATTCACATCTCATGTTATGTACTCAGGTTTAGAGTTTGAGTATAATATTTTATGATCCATTGTGGAAACTCCTCTGTTTGCAGATGCTAATGCTTATATGGAAAATACAGAGGGCCATTCATTTCTCTGTCTTTGGGAAACTGTTATGATATTGTAGAAATTACATGGGAGTGAGGTAGTCCTAGCTTCAGATCTGGACTTTGCCACTTATTCACTGGAAAATCTTCAACAAGTTATTTAACCTCACAGCTTCTGTTTCCTTACCTAGAAAATGAGGATAAATAGGACCTTCTTGTGCACTTGTGAATGTTAACAAAATGTGAATCTGTTAGAGTTCTTAGTTGCAGAAAACAGAATTTGCTTTAGCTAATTTAAGCAGAAAGGTATTTTTTAAGGAATCCTTGGGAATGCAGAAGGAATGGCCTCTAGGCTGGGCTTCCAAAAATCACCTTGCAGATCTGGCCTGCTAAAAAAGTTGCTGCCACTATGAACCTCAGAGCAGGTTGCCTCTGACCTGATCAGAAATTGATAAATCAAACACTATCATTGCTGTTACCAGTCCTAGAAGAACCAAATGCCTCCAGCTTTGTGCTTACCAAAAAATCTGGACTCACCCGAATGGTCTCTACATCTCACTGTGCCCTTCCTTTCTTCTCCCACCTCCTCTTGAAACGGTGGTGGTCATTTCTACTAAGATGACTTCCAGATGCTTTGCATTTGGCCCTTGGTTCTTTTGTTGTTAACTTGCTTGTCTCTTGCTCTCCAGCCATCAAAAGTTTTGTAACCCTAAGGATACAACTCAAATTCTTCTATTCCAGGCTTCACAGAATTAAGTCATCTCTTTATCCTTCAAATTTTAAAATGATTTCTGTCTGATTACCTTCATTTCTTCTGGTATTATCTTTGCCTGTTAAGTCTGAAAATTTTATAGTGTGATTTTTTAAATGCATTTAATGCAGAGTCCAGATTTGACGCTAGTGTTTCCTCAACTAAACTGTAAGTTTCTTGATAGCAAATATATGTGTATATATATATATGTGTGTGTGTGTGTGTGTGTGTGTATATATATATATAATTTGGTGGTCTCTATAGTATGTAACACATAGTACGTACTCAACAAATACTGATTGGTAACAAGCCAACTGGGATGTTAGCATACTTAGAACTGGCTCCATTTGGAACTACAGTGGATGCTGTGATGAGCTACCCAGATCTCCCTTTGGGATTGAAGGATTGATTCCTCCAGCTACTTTACCTCAAGTTGGGACAACTCTGAGATGGCCATCCCATACCCAGAGGTCCCTATGGGGTTGGCTCAGGCAGCTCAACTTCTCCCTCTTGTCAGTCCTGCTTCTGTACCTTCCCTTCCTTAGGAGCTGATCTCATGAACCCTTCCTAATAAACTTCTACATGCTAATCTCGGGTGCTTTCTTGGGAATTCAACCTACAACAGGAACCTTGTGATAAGATAAAAAGCAATGAACAATTTCAAGGTTCTGAGTTTGGCTAGATGTGTTTGAAATAAAAGGAAGTGGTTCATGTTCTAGCAAGGTTTTCTAAGCCTCATATTTAAAATCAGAGCCATGTATTTTTTATTATCATTTGCAAATGAGGATCCTAAACAAAATTAATGACTGAGGTGTGTCATGTAGGATGTATCACCTTATTCACAGAGTGATGCATGAATCCACAAATAGGACAGTGTTAAAATGTATTTGTTATTTATTAATTGCAGAAACTTTATCTGAATAATTGCTGATCTGTCCTGCATGACGGAAACTGAATATGTCATAATGTTAATAAAATAGTGTTACTTATGTGAGTTTTCCAAATGAGTAAGAAAATAACTAAGGTAAACTAAAAAATTTATTTAAAAATTGAACTTTTATGGACTTTCCATCAATTTAATGTAAATTGTGGTTTATTAAGTTCATGGTTTCACAGTGAAAATTAAGCATTTGGGAGGATATTAACTGTTATTTTATAATGGTTCTATTTACAAGTGGTACTGCATTTGTATGGAATTTGTAGTTATACTACATGTGTAATGTGGCTATCTTTCCTTCTCCCCTCCCCCACTAGTCAGAGTCATATAGTTAGAAGCAATTTTAGGTTTCATCCAGTGAGTCTGTCTCCTAGTTTACATATAAGGATAAAGGAGATGAAAAAACATGTCCAGAGTCCAGATGCATCTAATAGCCAAGTCAGGCACCTAATCGAGGATCTTCAAATTCCATCCACGTGTGTGGCAGTCCCTTGCCTGTGTCTGTCTTGTAGGGATTAACTATGTAAATCATCTCTCACTCAGGGCTGAAAGATGATTTTTCTTACATTGTTTTACACCATGCCAAGCAATTCGAAGCATTCACAGATCCGAGCATCTGAATTTCATAAAATAACAAAACCCCAAACAAGTTTAATTCAGTCAAGAGGTTGATTTTTTTTTTTTTTGGCCTCCCTGGTTGCCGACGAGTTGACAGAAATATTAATATTTACTTCTCAGATTATTGTTGTACCTGCTAGGATGACACATGGTTGCTTGATATGAAGAAATACATAGAAGATGGGGGCAGGGCCGTATCCTCATCTACCTTAAATATAATTAAGTCCATCACAAAGGCTCAGGAATAAAAGGAGGTGCATTTTTAAAGTGTCTCACAGTCCACTCCCCCAGTCAATCAGCTTTGCACACCAACCTTTCTTGCTCATAGAAATCTATGAACCTTTGGCTTATTCCTTTCATTTGAGGTTGGGAAAATGTTAATTGGCCTTGGGCTTGTGGGGCTGTGTTTCCATATTTATTTGCAAACTTGAAATCATTCTTTAGTTTTCTAGTAGGAGAGAAGAGGGTCTATCAAGTTAGCCTGGAAGCAAAGACTGAGTCCGTGTAAAGTACTATAACTGGTGATTTAGCTGTTATCAGGCTAATTTGCTTCTCTAAGAAAACCAAATGATCATATACAGCAGAGTAAATGTTTTAGTTATATTTGATTGTCCTCATGAATTCAATCTACCAGGATAGAAGTAACCTGTTCTGTTACTTCTAGAGAGGTGAGAGCCAGCCAGAACTGTTTTCTCATAATCTGTGTAACAAAACAAAACAAAACAAAAAACAGACAAACCTGATTTATAAGCACAAAAAGAAAAGGAAAAATGGAAGCAATGAGTATACACACCTGTTATAAGAATAAACCCTAAATCCAACTTCAGTGAAGTTTAAGTTATCAGTACCTAAATTCCTTTGTTGGGGTCATAACACATTTTGGAAAAGTGGTTTTTGGTCTCTCTATGACCTCCTCAACTCTGAACAGATCTTGCTTATAATTGTTATGCATCAGATGATAGAAGTTTGGTTTCCAGATCCCGATTCTCTAGCGGTAACTACCTTATTAAGCACAATTATTTCTTTTAGGTGAAATAAAATGTCAGCTTGAAATTGTGCAGTTGCAACCAGTCTTGGGAAAAACTCATTCCCTAGTTCTCACGCAATGATGTTTACAGTTACTCATTTCCTAACACTGTGGTTCCCAACCCCCGGGCTGTGGACCGGTACTGGTCAGTGGCCTGTTAGGGATCGGGCCACAGAGCTCCACCGCCACCCCCTATGCCACCCCCCTTTGTCCATGGAAAAATTTTCTTCCATGAAACTGGTCCCTGGTGCCAAAAAGGTTGAGGCCTGCTGTCCTAATAGACATTGATCACTGGCAGATCAATTATCCCTGACATTCCAGCCAGAGTGTACATGGGTCTATATAGTCTTTCTGCCAAACGAAGTCTTCAAAGTTCTTACTTTTACCAATAATCCTCCATTATATTCAAGGATTGTCATTATATGTAATGAGGTTTCATACTTGTAGTTGTGAATCTCAATTTATACAAATCCCTTTTTCATTGAGGCCAATTCTATATTATTACCACTAATATTATTCCAGTGGCCACTTATGGACTATCAACCATGGTGCTAGAAATTGTGATGGAGGCTTTGCATATACTATATTTGATCCTTTCTGTAACATTGCAAGTTAGGTGTTATTATATCCATTTTAGGTATGAACAAACCGAGGCTGGGAGAAGTGAAATAACTTATCTGGTGTCCTGTAGCTGGCTTGTAACAGACTTGGGACTCAAAGCCAGTTCTTTCTGGGTTCAAAGCTACTGATTTTTCCCTTTTTCCCTAGGAAAATAATATCTATGTGATGCAAATAATTTGGAGATCGATTAACGTGCTCACTTTCCATATAATAGTTTGATACAGAAAGATTCTGCTTTCTTTCCTTTTTTATAAATGCTGAGTATCCTTCTACAAAGGGGATCCCTTTGTAGAATGTAACACGAATTCAAATGGGGACTGTGAGGGAAGGCTTCCTGGAAGTGGGGGCATTTCAGCTAAGCCTTAAAGGACAAATAGTGAGATTTTAATATGAGAAAGAAAGAGGAGGGCATTTCAGATTGAGGGGACAGCATGAGCAAATACTGTGAGAAATAAAGAATGTAGTTTGATCAGGGGCTACTGGATATTCCACTGGTTGCCTGGGGTACCTTGGTGGGTCACGGTCAGGAGAAGCAGGGCCTTGGTGCTGTGCTGATGTTTCCACTGGGGCAGCACTGTCCATAGTGACCAGGTTCTGTAGTGCAGTGCTGTTAGCACTGTGGTTTCCCCTCCTTTCCTTGAAAGTATGTCCTCCTGAATGACTATAACAGGAGGTTCCAATGGAATTTTCTACTGAGGCCCAATGACAAGAGAAATAACATTCTAAAGACAAGTGTAAGACCAAGACTTTCAAAACACAGTTGAAAACTGAAAGCCTTGACTCCTTCATCTATACTGAAGGTATAAAAGGGTCGAGGAGAAGAGTACTTGTGAAGAGGATTTGTGAAGAGCATTTTTGGGGAGAGTGGTTTCCAACCCAAAGGAGTCTTCTAGAGGAGTTGTTTCCGATTCTCTTCAAATGAAGAGAAAGGGGCTTCCTTGGAAAGCCGTGTGTCCCTTTGAGCTTAGGGGATACAATGGCCTTGTGTCTGATCCCACCTGGAAAGTCTGAATTGCAAGTGATGGGCTAGCTATTTGCCATGAGCTGGGGCGTGATGGGGAGTTGCTGGGGCAGTGGGTTGCCCAGCACTTTCAGGGCTGTGGGCCAGGTGGCTGGTGTCACAGCAGGGAGAGCTGGCACAGGTCTCCTTGAGTCATATCTGAAAGGGCCCCACGGAGACTCAACCACTCAGACCTCTGCAGAGGGAAGCTGCAGGTATTGTGGGTTTCTCAGGGCTGAGGAAGGAGTAGGCCACCAGCTGGAATAGAAATGTATCCTCTAGTGGCAGATCTGTAGTTATGGACCATTCGCAAAGAACCCAGAAAGAGATTCATACTTAGACATCTTCCAGGTCCAGAGAGTGGCATTACTAATACTAAAGCTTCACAATAATATCAGTCAAGTAAAACTGTACCTGCCCTCTTTCCTTTACTTCTTGCAGGAGTTCTAGTTCAGAGGGTTCAGGAAGCACATTTAGCAAGCTGAGGAGGGAGGAATGAAATTCCTGGGCTATAGAAGAGGGAATCTATCCTCTTTAGCCCACTTCCTGACCGTACACTTGCCTAAAGTAGGTCCTAGCTTGGAGTAGGGGTGAAGGGTAAAAGAAGTCTTAATTTTGTAGCATAACTGAAGTTTACATGGATGGGATTGGATATTTGAAATAATGGATTGCGTGTGCTTGTATTTCCTATACGTTATCAGAAAAGTCATGAGACTGCCCAAGTTTTCATCCAGGAGTATACACCAATTAAACCTCACTGAGTAAGTTGTTTCACTTAAGCATAAATCCCATGAGTTATGCTTGTTTAATGTAATAGTTACATCACTAATTATTCTTAAAATTGTTTCCATGGGAAAAACTCATCCAGTTCCCGAAGATGGAATGTGGCACATGGACACTCCCTTACTTGCCCATGTGAGGAAATACCATGATGGTTATAAGCATGCCAGCCAATGGACTAATGATTCTGATTTAAGAACCAAGTAAGTGACTTCCAGGCTCCTCAGATCACACCCAATGTAGAGTGAAATGAGATATTGTTGTAGTGATCTGCTTAAAGTGACACTAGCATCAGATATGTGGAATCACGTCCCCAGGGCCCCGCCCCTCACTGCACTGATCCCACAGGGATCTCATTCAAAGGCAAGGAGACATGCTTTTTTTCCCCAGTGGGGTTTTACTAGGCCTCCAAGTCTTGAATAAAAAGCAACCCAGATGCTAATGTTCAGGGAATAACTACATTGTTTGAGCTCTTCAAAGAGCTATGTGCTAAGCATTTCTCAAAGAACCTGCACATTCTTTCAATTGTGCTTAAGTTTTGTGGAGCAAGTTTTCTTTTGAACTGAGGTTGATAAACTTCAGTCTGTGGGCCAAATCCAGCTATCTGCCTAGTCTTCTGTGGCCTGTGAGCTAGTGGTGGTTTATTATGCTTTTAAATGTATGGGGGGAGGAAATCAAAAGAATAATATTTTGTGGCATGTGAAAATTATATGAAATTCACATTTCAGAGTCTATGAATAAAGTTTTATTGGAACACAGTCACACTCATTTGTTTACAAATGAGTCTATGGCTACAATGAGAGTTGAATACTGGCGACAGAAACCGAATGGCCTGAAATCATAAACTGTTTACTCTCTGGCTGTTTATGGAAAAAAGTTTGCCAGTTCCTGATCTAAACTATTACAATACCTCCTATTTATCATTTTATCTTCATCCAAGAAGGTTCTCTTTTCCATACATTAACCATTTTACTGTTGACTCATACAATGCAGTAGTGATGGGCTTGCTGATTTAGTTTACTCTTCCCTTGCTAGATTTCAGTGTAATGTAACAGGCAAAGTACTCGACACAGAGTCAGGATCTCTGGGGTTTAGGCTGGGTTCTGTCACTAGCCGAGAGACCCTAGACAAACCATTTCACCTTTTTGGGCTTCGAGGAATGACCTATTTCACAGGTTTTCAACTGTGCTTTGAGAAGCTCTATAAGTCTTTGGATTATTCCAGAATCAAGTAGACAGGGGCCTCCCACTACCCCACAACTTGATCTTCAACCAGAGTGCCCCCAGAGAGTGTGGGTTTTACATAGTGGGGATTTGCATAAGGTTGTGATGGAAAGAAAGGATTGGCTGCCAAGCAGTGTTTGAGAAGCCACAGAACCAGATCATCCCGAAAGTCTTTCACAGTCCCCCGAGACTCAGAGGAAGGAAGAGCTTTTGGGATCTGATACTTATCAGAGGTTCAGCCATGGGCAGAAGATGCTGACCTTCACATTCTAAATTCAGCTTGTTGGCATATTATGTAAGAGTCCACCTGTTTTGCTTTTCCCATCTGGATAACAGAAGTAGCACATAACTGGGTTCTCTAAAACATATGGTAGTTACGGCAATATACCCTATTTGACGAAGAAATGGATGTCTAGCTAGCTTACTCCAATTTTCAGCTTGCAGAAAACTCGTGGATGTAGATTCCATGAAGAAAGCTGAGAGATGAGGAGCATTTATTTCTTTCATGTCAAGCCTGGAGACTGACAGAGCTTTAATAAGTGATTCTCTAAAAACAATTTGAACTCAGTGTTGATTTTATATGCTGAAGGGTAGACCATTATGGTTATGCTGGTGAAGTTCATTAGACAGCCTAAAAAGGGTGAATATAACAAGCCACCATTTTCCCCACTCCCTAATGTAGACATAGCTGGATATTTTTAGATGCATTATCTCTGAGTTGATAAACATTTTCAGTTATTATCTTAAGAAGGCAAGCTTAAGGGAATTTGCAGTCCACATTCCCTGTGTTCTACACCCATTTGCAAATGACCATTCATCCGCCCACTTGAAGTGATTAATGATAGAGCACAAGCAAATTGCTTAAGATACAGATTTGATTTATTTTTACTAAAGATTGCTTAATGGCGGGCACATTGGGGAGATGGTGCTGATAATTTTTCTACAGTCAAATTCTGGATGTACAAGTGAGTGAAAAGAGGTAGAAGGGATGTTCAAAGGAACAATAGAAGAGTCTATTAACTTTTATCTAGTTAGCCACACTCAATTTATTCAATAAAACTTTAGTGACCACCACATGCCAAGTACTATGGTGGATATGAAAATGAATTAGACAGAGACCTACTGTCTAGAGAGGAATTCAGAGGCAAAGAGGGGATCCTCTTTGCTTAACTCAGACAAGCCCACCCTTCTCTGGCTCACTGACTGTTAGCGACTTGGAGCCCAGCTGGTGGGGAGGGTTTAGGCTGATAAAAACATTGCATGAAGTGAATAATTCTCTCACATCCTCTTCCCCAGCTTTCAGTTTTGACAGCATTGATTTATGTTTCAAATCATCTTCAGAAAGGAGATTTAAAGAGGCTACATGGGCCTGTAGTCCCATTTGTTCAGCATGAGGTTTGGAGCAGTGTCCGTTATGGAACATTTGGGAATAGAATCCTGGAAGCTCTGAATCTAGATCTTCCAACTGTGATGTTTTACCATGAAGATTCTCAGAGAAAGCCTGGGATCTCACCCTGGGTTTGCAGTTGAAACTGAATTGTTGGCTCTGCCCTCAAGCACTCTGTCACTCTGGCCAATCACTCGATTTCCTTTTCAGGTTCCTGGAGGGGGCCTGGGAGCTAGCCCTTCCTCTCTGCGCTCTTCTTCACAGCACTGTTGTGGTAATTCCCTGGAAGATAGCTCTTAACTACTTGGCTTTCAGTAGAAGCCTCCATGAATGAAGTGATCAAGAGTGAGAAGTCATGGTGGAATGAAGTATTCCAAGATTTACAGTCACACTGGGGTGGCTGGAGGGATAGAGGGTGTATTTCAAAGCATGGTTCCATCTCCTGGATTGGGAACTTTGAAAGGAACTTGGACTTTGGAGGGTTTGAATTTGTTAGTTCTTGGCCAAGCACAACTTTCCATTCCTAAAGAATAAATCTATAAAAAGGCCATTTGGACTTCAAAGAGATGATATTTTGATGCATTAAGTGTACAGATGGATCAGAAACATGTGGATTAAATTTCCCGTTCACACACGTGGCCTTGAAAATTTCAGGGGAAAATGTTTGGCAAAGTGTGCCTGGGATTTGGATAAAGATGGAGCTTTTTTATGTTTGGGAAGTTTTATCTTCATCCACATGCCCCCCTGTGATGTGACTGGCGTAGCCCTCATGTAAACTCAGAGGGTGGCAGGGGGAAATGGCCTTCTGACAAATACATATTGAGTTTACTAAAGGAGAGGAGGATATGGACCTTCATTAAAAGGGTCACTGCAGTTTACAAAAACCCCAAACCCAACCAAACAATTTTTTTCCTGGAATAGGTCATGGGAAAGCAAGACACCAATTATACTGGCGACAAGTGCTGTGGGACAGTTGGCTCTGTTTTAATAACTAGTGTCCTGCCCTTTCAGTCTGAGGCCACCATCAATATTGGTGGGACCTTTGCTAGACAGCCTTTAAAAAGTTCAAGAGGAAAACCAGCCCTTCTGAGCTTGGCACTGGTCTCTGCAAAAAATTTGGTTGTAGTGTTCACCTACAGCTCACTGTCTATAGTATCAATAGTATGCCTCCCTGGGTTCCTCTGGAAGAGATTGTCTGTGTGCGAGAGGAGCTAGAACACTGCACTAATGTCAGCTTCAATGCAGCTCTCCAACACGAATGGATGATGATCTTCCATTCAAATACAAAAGCGTCCTCCATCCATCTTTGAGAAGAATATGGAGCCCAAATCATTGTTTGGTTGAAGGTTAAATATAGCATTTTTTCTTTCTTTTTGTTCTATAATGTATTTTTTCTGAATAGAAATAATTCTTGCTAATAGTAGAAAATTTGAAAAACAGACAACTATGTAAAAATCACCATAATCCAATAATTCAGTCACTTTTAACATGGACATTTTTCCATGCCATTAAGTATTTTTTAAAACATGACTTTTAACAGCGCTTCCAAATTCCACAATACAGATGTCTCAGAATCTATTTAACTGATCTCCTATTGTTGATACTTAGTTTGTTTTCTTTTCTTTTTTGCTATGATAATGTGGTGATAAACATTGCTGAATATAAATCTGTGTTCCCATCTCTGATTATTTCCTTAAGGTAGATTCCCAGCAGGGAAATTTCTCATTTAGTGTGTGTGAACATTTTAATACATTTTGGTACATTATGCCAAATAGGGTTCCAGGAAGGTTGCATTAATTTACACTCTCACCAGCAGTGTACTTCAGGGTCTCATCCATTCTTTGAAGCCAGTACAGTGTTAGAGGGCACCCTCCTTATTCAAGAACAGCCTTTTGTTCTGCTGAGCCCTCCAGCAAGAATGGCAGTGACCATGGATGCTAACCATTGAGCTATGGTTGGGGTGAGAGCCCTGCAGAGCTAGAAGGATCTTGCTGGCTTTAGAGTATATTGGCTAAAGTTTTCTTCTCCACAAACCCAGAGGGCTCTAATTATCTCCTCTTCCAGTTTGTCTAAGAATCTGTATGGCTGCTTCCCTGGGGGAGTCCCTGCAAACCAGCTCTAGGTTGGATGCATGGTGGAGATTCTCTTTTAAGCCTGTTGTATATAGAGCTTATCTACCAAAGACAATGAGAACCAACCCCATCGACTTCCCAATATGAAGGGGAACCAAATGGGAGCTAGGATCTGGGACAATTAGGCAGTGTATGACCAAAAGCCAGGATGCTGTTCTCTGCATTGGCCAGGGAGGGTTACCCACTCTTTGACTGCTAGCCTAGAGCTGCCCGAACTGTATTATGTTATCAGTCTTCTCTGGCTGCAAACGCCAGTGGGTCTTAGCATCAGGGAGACGGTGCTCCAAATGTGTAATCCTGTCTCCGTAAATAAGTGGGGGATGCCTTCCAGCATTTGTGGTCCCAACCCGCCAGCTCTCTCCCTGCACCACCTAGGCTCTTGTGTCATCTCCTCGCTTCCCCCATGGTTACTGCATGTCAGGAATGCAAATGAGCATTAATATTAGGGTAAGTAACACATACTTTGAGAAAGTAAATTTTCTGTTAAGCAAGCCAATAATTAACGAGTTCCAAAGTAAAAAACACAGATTTTGCAGTTATTTTGTTGAATTACACATAACAAAAAAATCCTCCCTTCATTAATGAAGTACTTATTGCAGAGACTGTAGAAGTATGAAAACAATATTTTAAAAGCACTTTTAAAACTAAAAACAAAACAGAAAAAAACACTTCAAGAAATTTTCATTTACTTTAGGCCACATAGCATCCTGACAGGCATAATTAATGATATAATTTCCTGAGTGTCCATAGGACCTATTTAAAAAAAAAAACATATAACACATATGACAAAAAACCAAACAGGTAATTAAAGTGCTTCCCATTTTTAACGAACAAACCCTTCAGGAACCTGGCAGGCAGCATCCGGGCCCCACCTCCCACTCTTTATTAACTGCCATGTCAAAGAAAAAAGCCATATCATTTTTATGTTCCCATGGTGCAGAAACTAATTTTGGGTATTTTAGGCCAGGGAGATTTATAGATCAGCATCAGAAACTTCTCTTGGGTTCCTGAGAGAGTAGTAACATTCCAGAGTTGGATGGATTTAGTATCCGCCCTGTTTAAAATACGGGCTCCTGTCAAACGTATGGGTATCCCTGAGTAACCTTCTATTATGGCCCAGCTGTTCCTTAAAAGAAGCCATGGAAAATGTCAGGGCACGGTGGCGGGTGGCCCCCCTTTGCGGGGTCACCATGGGGAGGATGGCGTGGAGCAGCAAGTCTGCAGGAGGGTCCTGAGGCTCTCAGGAGCATCGCCTGCTAGAAGCTGTTGGTGGTGGCCCTTGACATTGAGCATTTAGCGGAAAGGGAGAGATGGGGTACCTGGGAATCAGCATTTTGTAGCAAACATCAGCTCTTTCTCTAGATCAGCCTTTTTAGGGACCCTCAGGAGGGAGGAAGCTGATGTTTCAGAGCACAAATGAAAAAGCCATATAAGGTTAAACACAGAATTTGTTTGTTTCAATTTTTGGTGTTAAAAAGAACAAGTATTTGCTGTTCATTTATTGGCCAAGGAGAAAAAAAAAAGGCATAATTGTCATTTGGGTGGGTTAACTACTTTTTGATAGTCACACAATGAAGCTTCTAAAACTTTATATCCACCAGCACCATTTTCTTCTTTATCCTAATGGAGGTGAGAACAGAATGCTTGTTCCTTAAAGGCCTTCAGCTGTACAACTAGATTTTTAAGGAATACCTCACAGAGTCATTGTGTTTGGAATCTGAGAAGTTTGCATCAGAATCCATCCAAGCTGTAACTTGGGTAAAAGTTTAACCTCTCTGGGTCTGATCCCTAAGCTTGAAGTGAAGACAAGCACACTGAATTTATAACGTTGGTTCAAGGATTCAGTGAGATAATGCATGTGAAGTGTTTAGCACTGTCTTACACATGGTAAGCCTTCAATAAACAGGAACCTTTAGGAAGGTCACTGGGGAAGCGCCAGGAGGAGTGGACACAGATGCCTGGCTGGGTGGAGCGTACAAAGGCGGAGAGCGAGGGTGCAGGAACTGTTCCCTTGGCTGTATAAGGAAATGTGATGGAAGTCTGGGCGTCTCTTGGCTGGTTAAGTGCCACAAAAACAGGTACAGGATCTTGTTTTGCTCAGCACCATGAATTCCAGTGCCTGGCACATTGTGAAGCATAGGATGGGACTATTTGGTGAATGAATGAATGAATGATAAGTCCCAGCTGAAGTGTGTGTGTGGGTGGGTGGGCGCACATCAGACTATTAGGAGACTGTAAACTCTGGAAGGCAGGAGTTATGCCTCACACTTCTCCGGCGTCTTCCCTTGGCCTCCCCTCACCACTTCATGCACTTCAAACACACACCACCCTTCTGCTCACATCAGTGACCAAATATATACACTCTGAATTTAACTGAAATACTACAGTGCCTTAGCGGACGGGAATAAGTACATGGAATTTTAGATTCGTAGAAATACACCCTCTCCAGAAGCTGGTCTGAATTTTCTATGCTCCCCTCATCACTTTGCAAGTCTCAGGGCTTGACATGTGCTGGCCTGTCCTCTTCTGAACATCTCCGCCAACCTAAGCAGGGCTGTCACGTGTCACGTGGTTAAATTTCCCTTAATGTCATCCATGAAACATATTCTCAGAAAGTCCCCACTTTAACTTTGGTTGATACCAGTTTACGAATCTATGCCAAAAGAGAAAATCCTCTACAGTCATTCACCCTTTGAATAGGCAACCTAAGGATAAATTCATTTATTTCTCCAGGACTTGTGTTTTCAAAGTTGAACAGGTATAAGGAATCTGACTCCCGTCTGATCGTATTTCATGGCCACCACAAGTGGCTGCTAAGAGATTTTGCTTAAGGCTGCAGCTGGGGCGAGTTGGGTGCCTGCCAAGAACAAGGGCATGCTGTATTTGTGTGGTGTATGTGGATGTCTGTGTTCATAGGTATAATATTCATATATATTGCTTTGGGGATCGAGGGAAGGGTGTGAATACCGTTCTCCCCACAGCGGTCTGCACGGTCTGTAAGTTTATTCTCCTTTCTGTCTGTTTGGTTTTCAACTGGGTCCTAAAGATGACAAGTCCTCAGAAAAGGCCAGTACTCAATAGCGATGCCTTCAAAGAGGAAAATTATGTATGCCCTTCACGAGGCTAGGGTAGGTTGTTAGGCATAGTGGTATTAAGATTTGTTGATACACAGTTAAGTCACAAACAACCATAAATGTTCTTACATTTCTCCATGAGCTTCGAGTTCTATTTTCACCCCTCCCCTCATTCATCGTATGGACTAAAGCCTCAGTCTGGGTATCTGCACTGAGGAAATGGCTCATGGAAGATTTCCAACAGCACTCGCTCCCCTTCCTATTTAAGGAAGCTTCTATAGAGAAGATAGGATTTCAGGAACTGCTTGAATAAAGAAAAAGAGAGGTCTTTGTAACTTAAATTTTGTATCCAACTCTATTCCCCAATTCTTCAATATAAACTTTGAATCCATCTTTAAAGCACCTGGCATAGTATCTAGCTCAGTACTTTGTGTAAATTGAGCACTTGTTAAATATTTTGGTCTTCATAGGTTTTACTAATAAAGAACACCCTATATTGTATGTAATTAAGAATTTGCAGTTTTCAAAGAACTTGGGGTTAGAAGAGAGAAACAGGAGACTCTGTGTGTGTATGTGTCTGTGTGTGAGAGAGAGAGACTTAGATTTTGAGAAAACTCTGTGGATAAAAAGGTCAATATTAACCATGTGGCATTGAGCACTTACTATGTAACAGGCACTGTTCCATGCATGGGGTTTTCCAGCTAACCTGCTTCTCAAATGGTTGCAATAGGCACAAGGCAGGCACTATTGTGACTCTCATTTTGCGGATGAGGAACTCCATGGGAAAGATAACTTGTTCAAGGTCAAGCAGCTAGTAAGTGGCAACATGCAGATCTGAACTCAGGTTTCTCTGACTCTAGAGTTCTAGCTCTTCCTAAAGTTCCTCTGTCTTAATGCCCCCAATAGATTAGACACACACATAAACAACAACAACCATAACTCTGAGGATTCAGCACCTTTCTCTGAGCTGTGAAAATGTTCAATGAGCAGAAGCTCCCTGCACCGAAAGCCCAAGTGAAACACAATTGAGGACTCAACTGGGAGGTTCAGGCTTTGTCAGTGGGGTGGACTCGTGAGTCCCACCAGCCACTGGCCAGTGTGCTGTTTCTCAGGCGGTTGGGAGTGACTTATGAAGGGGTCTGTGAGCACAAGTGCTGTGTGACTTTCTGGTGCTGCTCTCCTGACCCATCGGCAGGGACCAGTCTTATATCAGATTCATGGAGCTGGCCGGGGGGTCTGCTCTAAGCCTGGGCTTCCTGGGTATCTCCTTGTCTGTGGACCTGCCTCATTCTGAAGCTGCTCTAATTCCTTGTGGATGGAGTGGCTGTTTACTGTTGAACACCCTGTTGGCAAGACGCCTCCTGAGTGTTTTGGAAGGAGGCATCTCATCTGTTGTGGTTAAGGGGCTATTTGCCTGACAGCATTTGTACTCTTTTTCATCTGTCCCTATCACTTTTCCCCCACAATGTCTACAGAGGCAATGTCTGTCTTTGAGGATTGGGTCTGTAGTCCTTGGACCCATGACCATAACTACCTCTGGCCCTAATCATTTTAGAAATGGACCTGGGATTTAGTTCTAATGTTCAGCGTAGGAGCAGGAAGCCAGTTTAAATATCTCAAAGCATGGCTAATCAAGTGATTAAAGAAACACTTTGCAACTGAGATCGATATCCTGAGCTCAACTCTCACTTAAGGTTGGACCACCAATACAATCAATTTCAGGAGGCATTATCTTGCTCCAACAAGGAGAATTGAGCCATGTTATCTTCATGTGGGCTGCATACATGATGCATAATAGGGACTTAAGTGAGTGGAAAGCTCAAAGAGAGGAGGAATTCCATGAATAGCCCATCAGTCAAAGATGACAATAAAATGTCGACTGGCTTAATGGAGTTGGTCACCTGCTGCTTCCAGGAAGCTGGTTAATTCAATTTGTCTGCTCCAGGCAGACGCTAGGGACCCGGCTTATGCTCAGAACTCACAAGGAACTATATTGAATTCTGATGTCTTTAGTTTCGCACTTCCTTTCAGCAGCCTGTACAACAGGGTACACTGGCCCCAAAGTACTATGAGGAGGCTTCTCTGAACTGGCAAAGACTAAACTTAGTGCTGAAGAAGATTGGTTAAGTTATAACCCGACGTGCAGTCCCCCTCCTACTCTCCTGGGGCAGCTTGCTGCTAGAACTTTGAGATGTCTCTGTACGATGGAGCCACCAAGGAGTGACATCAGACCCTGATGTTTACTTTCTCATATAGAATTAAAGATTCATCTTGCCCCAAATTGAGACACATTTTCTTTTGTGTGTACCTAAATTCTTCATTCAGTCTTCCTTGATAGTGGAAGTAGTAAATTCCCCCTGACCTTGCCCATTCTCAACAAACAATAACTGCCCTGGATCTGCCTAAACACACCATCCCACGATAATCTTCACTTAGACATTTGCCTCTGCAGGATGTTGAGTTTGTATGAATATTGTCCAGAGACATTAGAAGATGCAGAAATAAAAGATCAGGTGATAGTGCTCAATTTGGCACTTAGATATAAGAACTGTAGTATAAGTGTTGGTTCCCTTTTTAGAGGCAGATACCAGTGTTAATGCAGGCATGGCCTGACTTTCCAACCAAAAAAGCATAAGTTCAGGACAACAGGGTTTACTTTCGGAAATGCCCAAATCATTTGAAAGCACCTGCCTTTTGTGAATGACCTAATTAGCTTTCTTGGGGCTGCATAGCCAAAAGCAATGGTGCCCAAAAGGCAGCTTTGAGTGCTTAGAGCAAGCAGGGTGATTTAAGAACTTTTCTGGGGCCCTGTGGCACTATTGAATATCAACAGCCAGTTCCAGGTTGGGAATGAGGCAGTGTACAGTTACAGAGGACTGAGCATAGACATTTTTCATGCCTGGCCTGCCATCCCAGCAAGCTGCTTGGGTAAACAACATCTAAATCTTCTAGGTTTTGAACATGTGGCACTCCACATATATTGTAGGACATTTGAATTGACTGGTAATTTTGAATAAGTAGGATTTCTTGTTGAGTTCACTAAAATTTCCTGGTCATATGTTTTAGATTTTCAAAGCAGTGAACCAGGAGGCCTAGAGCTTCCAGTATTAGGGAACTGAATCTGAACAATGCCAAAGACCAAGATCTTAGAAAATTAAATAATCTTTGTAACACGGATAATGCTTATCACTTTAGAAGGCAAATATCTTACTGGGAGACTTTTGTGCAAAGCTAATTGGACCCAGCTGCTGTTCTCCTCCGTCTGGATTTGACGTGATCCCGATAGCAGTTTCATTTCTTACCATTCTGCCCCAAGATTTTTTATCTGGTCTTAGAAAAACCTGTTTTGTTGTTATCTTGTCCATATGCTCATGCTTTCCATTCTCAAAAAAAGAAAGAGAGAAAGAGAGAGGGAAAGAAAGAAAGAGATAAAGAGAGGGAGAGAGAAAGAAAGAAAGAAAAGAGAGAGAAAGAAAGAGAGAGAGAGAAAGGAAGAAAGAGAGAGAGAGAAAGAAAGAAAAGAAATACCCAGTCCCGTCTAGATTAGCATAATGGGCTCTCTGTAGGTTTGACTTTATTTGGAGTTGGCATTGGTCAAATTAGAAGGTGAATCCAAAGGTCTGGAGACCAGGTCAATGGAAATGTGGAGGAACCAGAATTTTCCCACAGTAAATGAAATGAACAATTAGTTTAAACAGCTCCCACAGCCGCAGTAGGACAAACATTGTGCAAGTCGGCCTTTGCACACAAAACACATCCTAGACTGCCCGGCCAAGTACCTTTCCCCACATCCCCTTTCCTTGCACAACTTCATTTTCTAGCTATTCCGGTCCCCTTCTCTGGATTCATGTATTGCTTCTGTGGTCCATACAGTTTAGAATTTACACGATCCCTGCCTTGTTTTACCCATGTTAGTCTTTGCTCTTCATCAGAAATATAAGCTCTTCTCTGGGGCTAGTTGTCTGGAGTGAGGAAGGTACCACTTCTTAGTCTACTTTTCTAAACCCCACACTGCTGAGCACATAATCATGCACAATAAATATTGATGAATCCAATTTTCATTGTATAGAGTGGAAAGGGACTAGGACCCAAAGGCACAAGGGTTTGGGTCCTCATGCTTCAGTTTTCTCATCAATAGGCTGAGGGAGATAGACCAGATTCAATGGTTTTCAAACTTATTTTTTAACATGGGATTTTTTTCCCCAGTAAAGTCTTATTTTATCTAAAGCACCAATAGGCAAGAATTTATTAAAAATTCTGTTTTGAAAGTTTCCATTCATCCTGGTTACCTGCCAGTCAATTGGAGGCTTTCTTCACGAACACAAACATTGAAAATCAGGAGTTATGCTGGTACCCGGTGTCTTGCATCAGCCTCAGCACTGGACTTAGTGATGCATTTTGTTTAGGTCAGACAATATTGAGAAAACCCACACTCACACAGAGGCCATTTGCAAATAAAAGAGTAGTTGTCCTTTTTCAACCGGATCAGCTTGTTGTTTCAGGAAACCCACCAGTTAAACCTATCCAGAGATTAGAAGAAGGATAGGAAGACATCTTTGATTCACATTTTAGTCACTATTGACTTCTAACACTGGACAACATTTATTAGCTCATAAAAGTCAGATGAAAAAGCACCCACGTTTTAAGATGCAAAAACTATAAGATGCTATTAATACATCTCATTGTGTTACCTGCTTACTTCTTGTTGCACAACTGACAATGACACTGCAGCTAGGTGTGCTCAGGACATACTAATTAATGTTAATTGTATTAAAATACAAATATAAGTAGAAGGTAATTAGAAACTCATGGAATGGTACACTTAAGATTATTTGTACATTTTATTCAAATGTACTGTTCCTTAAAAAAGGAACAATAAGCAAGTATTGAACTCTGTTTTAAAATATGCATCCTGGTGTCTTTAGGGGTGAAGTATATTGATTTTCACAACTTTGGAATGTATCAAAGAAATTAAACCGACCAATGTGTGGATAGAGTTGAGTAGCTGGATAGACATATGGTAAAGCAAATACATAAAATGTCACTTGTTCACTATACAATTTCTTTCAACTTTTCTGTGTTTGACAATTTTCATAATAAAATATTGGGGAAAATGTAACTCAAAAAGGCAACCTTTTATCTGAAATGGAAGAATGTATTTTAAACATGTGTCATCTTACATTATTTTAATTCACATCCAACATTGAAGCCTTCCTGATAAACTGAATTCCTCAAAACCTAGATGACTTTAAGCCACTCTCAAGGGTGGTGGCCACCCCATTGATTCTAGTGATGGCAGCTTGAGAGGGATCATATCACTGATATCAGCGAAGTGAAAAACCTGCAAGTTATGTGCCGTGGGGCCTGGCATTTCAGGCTGGATGGCCACCAGCACAAAAATTACAACCCGTGAGACAGACAGATAATTCTACTCTCTTCCAGCTGTTATTTCTTGCCCACCTTTGAAAACAGCACTCACAGCAGGCAGGATCTCCCATCGTGACCCTGATCCTTCTCCTCTTTCTTTCCTAGGGAATGATTCACCTTATCCTCACCACCTTCAGGGAACAGGTGAGGCCTTGCATTGCCGGTAACCAACACTCATGTGAAGCAACCATTTGTGGAGGAAACTCATTACTATTTTCCTTCTCAGGTTCTTGGGAGAGTGGAAGTTGAAGGGTAGTTTGCAAATACTATTCCCTTCCACCGCATCTATCCAAATCCCACCAGCTGAGGCAGTCCTTTTTCCTTTGAGTTTCTGTATCAATTAGGATGCTTTGGGCTGCAAGTAACAGAAAACAAGGGGCCAGGAATCTTTAGCCAGTGGTTTTTAAGCTGTAGCCTGCATTAGAAACACCTGGTGGGCTTATTAAACCACAGATTGCTCCTCCCACCCTGCCACCACCAAATTTTCTGATTCAGCAGGAAAGGGATGGGAATCTAAAAATCTCATTTCCAAAAAGTTCCCAGGTGATGCTGATGTGCTAGTCAGGGGGAACACACTTTGAGAACTGTTGACTTAAGCAATGGGAAATTTATTGTCTCACTCAATAAGAAATCTAGAGCAGTAGTTCTCAAACATAACAAACTGGGAGTGTTTTAAAAATCCTGATGATCACATTTCATCATTTACCAATTAAATCAGATCTTCTGGGGTGAGCTCCAGGCATCAGTATTTTTGAGGACACTTCAGATGTTTACAATACACAATCAAATCTTAGGCCCACTGGTCTAGAGGTAGGGAGGTTGCAGTTTTGGTTTCTTCATCAGCCCAACAGTGTCATCATGGACCAATTTTCTTCCATCTCTCTTTTCTGCTTTCCTCTGGATGTTGGTCCTTGTTGACTTTTCCCTTCACTGTTGAAAGTCGCTTGCATCTGTTAAAACTTACTTCCTTTCAAAACACCATCCGAAGCTTGGGAAAAGAGAAAGGGCACACACCTTCCTTTCTTTCTTTTGCCTTTTTAAACCTATGGAAAGATTTCCTACATGCCTCCCAACACAACTTCAACTTGAACTGAACCACATGACCAACCCTACACCAATCACTAAGGAGTGAATGAAATAATTTTGTTGACATAGACTATTGGTTGTCATCTTTGGTAGTACATTAAGATAACCGGGGGAACTTGGAAAATGATTGGATTTAGGGAGTTATCTCTTACCAATTAAATCAGAGTCTGGGGGCTGGGGTCCAATTATCAGAATTTTTGAACCATTCTCCAGGTGATTCTAATGCGCAGGCAGAATTCAGAGCCATTGCTTTGACCAATCAAGGTTCACCCCCTAGGGCAGTGAAGAGGCTCTGCCTTTAGGAAAACACATATAGCCCCTTGATACTTGGGCAAAATAAAAGTTCTCTTAGCAGGGGAGAAGGGGGAATGGCTGCTGGGTAGACAACCATCAGCCATGGGGCATCCACATGCTGTGATGTATGGTTAACCATAAGTGTCTGGGCTTATACCCACATTGAGACAGGGCGTTGCTCCCTTCTTTACATCCATAACAAGTTCTTATCTTAGTACCGTGCATGGAATAGGTATTCACACATGTTTGTTTATTATCAATTGCTTTGTCCATCTGCTGGGCAATCCACTAGTGGAATGAATTTATTCTGCCTGGACATTTCATTCCATTGGAACCTGCCACAAGGACCACTTCACCTCCCCCATCTTCAAAGCCAGACAGAAGGCATGGAAAGATCCCAGTCTGCTCCTTGATTAGTGCATCTGCCTCTTGACCCTGCCATGGTTTTATGTGACAGGGAAATTCCACACTCCTGGCATGAATGCTTGGCCTGACAGGGCCATGCCAGGGGCTGCTGCGGCGTGTGTGCCTGCTTTTGTCCTCAGGGTGGTGAGGGCCAAAGTTTGTCCCTCAAAGCCGACTCTAGCAAATCAGTACTGGGGCTCTTTTGTGCAACAAGTACATTTAGATGCATAATTGAGGAACCTTCCCCCCTCTGCAGAAAACTTGACATTTCCCTATCACGGTTAGAGGAAAAGTATTTGAAGCTTGACAGGGTGAAGAGACAAGCCACCAACTTTAAATTGAAGGGGTTGATGGGGAGGGGAGGGCTGGTTGTGACTTTCGAAGCACAAACTCTCTTTTATTCGCAAAATCCTGTGCACAGCTCCTCATTCACACTCCTACAGCCAACGATGCTGAGAAGGACCTCGCCCTGGGGAGCCTTAATGGGCACAGTAACCTGTGAGCTGCTTCGGATTGGGCTGAGCACAGGGGAAGTTCTGAGAGCAAGGTTCATGAGATAGTCACTTGGAACGTTTTATTTCAAGATGGGAGAGATGGTGTTTGAAAATTAATCATTCCCTTCCCTGTAATGAAGTCCGAAATAAAGACCTTATAGTCTGTTACACAAAACCCCATTCTCAAGGAAGGTTACTTCTCATTTCTTTCCTTTCCAAACTCAAAATTGGTCTGCCACTCCATATTAATTACTTGGTTTCTGGGAACCAGAGACACTTACTCGTAGAGCTCCTTTGCATATGCTCACTTGTATGGCTGTCTCACGTCTAACGAGCCTTAGTGTCAAGTTCACTACATGACGTGTGGAAAATGACTGTTTCCTTCTTATCATTTTGCTCTGAATTGAAAATCCTTACATCACCACTACATTGAAGGTGAGAGATTTTGCAAACCTTTTATTTCAGGGGCCGTTTTCTAAGGATTTGGGAGAGATTTGAAAATACTGCAATCTGGTTGAAGTCGACACATATTAAAACCTTCTCTTTTCTTCTGAGAGACAAGTGAACCCCAGTTGATAAGCTTCAGAGGCCCCTGGTTGGCAGTTGCCTGAATGGTGTCGATTTCACTTTTATTTTCAGTAACATTTTTTGAGAGCTCTGCAAAGCCAACAGTACAGCTTTACGGGGCCAGAGTAGAAGCTAATGTTTGCCCAGCCAATGCCATTTCCTATCAATCTTACAAAGACCCTTGACACACTGTTTACAAAGATGCAGCAGCCCAGAGCCCGAGTGAGGATCTGATTCCTTTTTGGAAATTTTATTAAGTTGTAACAAAAGCCCAAGTACAACTTTTGTCCTTCCCCCATGAAGAATTATTGCAAAAAGGGAAAACTCTACTGCATGTGGCTAAAGAAGGGAGCAGTAGAGAGTGTGTGTGATCCTGAGCCCAAGACAATAGCCTTCCATTTGCCAAGTTGACAGTCATTCAGGCTCCCAAAGAAATGGAATATCTCAGCACCAAATCCTCATCATTTCTTCCCTAAAAATTTCCATTAAAGTATCAAATGAATATACATGCCTCAACTATTAAAAAACAACAATGGACAGCCTCAGTTTTTCTTCCCCCAGGAAATCTCCCACTGGAACGCAGGGTGAGGCAGGGACAATGTCCAGAGCTGAGAATTTTCTGGTTCCTGGCCACACCTGCTTGGTGGATGGGGTAGCAGAGAGGAGAGTTGGGTTATTATTCTGCTACCACATGGGAGACAAGAAGAAGAGAAAGTGGCCAAGTTACTCTTCCATTCCCAGCCGAACAGCCTCCCTGCCAGCCTATCCAATTCCACAGGCTTCTGGGGGTGGGGGAGACAATTAAAATAGTCCCTTGAAGATTTAAGCAACTCCTAGGGGTTTTGCAAGCACTTCAATCCTTTCTGTTCTCTGAGAGATGGGAGCAGAAGAGACCTTCCTGTGGGTCTCCTGGTGGAGGGACAGGTACCGACAGTGGAGACGAGTCTATGCCAAGCGAAGCTGAAGTGACTTTCTGGAGTCTTGATGGGGAGCAGACTAGTGGGTGTGGTCCTGGGAGAAAAGGCTGGGGCCCAGTTCTGGCACTCCCCAAAGCTGCAGGTGATGGATGGATGACTTACTCATTTGTCCTAGTCTCTTGGTCTGGAAAATAGGAATGACACCATCGAACTACTCAGGATTTCCACCACAGACGACGACCTAGGAATTTGCCAATGGGAAATGTTGACTGTTCTGACTGTTCATGAACTTGGCTTCCCAGATTTGGGGGCTCACCCAGACATCTCCATTTACAAAGCCTAAATCCTGACAATGTCCTGACAAGACTTTTTGCAGGCTTGGCTAGTTTATTAGCTCTCGTGGGACTGTGAACATACAAGGTGAAGGCCAATTGTATATTTGCAGCTTTGCTCCTTGTAAAGAAGCCTGGGGTATTAACAAGGAGAGAAATGTAAGAAATGTTTTAACTTTTTAGAAACTCAGATTTCTCCCTGGGTATTTCTTTACTTTGGGTGTCAGTTGCCTTTTGACTTTGTCAGCCAAAAGAAAAGATTTAGTGTGTTAATTTGAAAAATCTTAAGAAGAAGAAGACAATTTTTCTATGCTGTTATTTGCCTGTGGGTCAGATATGATCTCTTGGCTTATGGAATTATTTACCATTTCTACAGCAAATGTGCTACAACCCGGATGACTCAGCTAGAAACAGCCTTCCAATTTATTTGAGCATATTTTTTTGCTGTTCATTAACCATTGTCATAAGAATCAGGCCCTCTACTTGTCATTTGCAGTTTGGAGCACATTCTCTATGGGTCTATGCTGCCGCCTTCTTTTGTTCTCAGGATTTCTGCTGATCCCTCCTCATTTGACTTGTAGGGCAAAAACCAACCTCATAAAAGAAATCAACAGCAATTAATGGAACACTTTTATGATGCTTGGAGCAGGATTAACATCTGCTATATAGATGGCTTGAACAGTGGTTTTTCAGAAACGTATTTCCTGTAGCTGTTGTTCCAGCCTGCATGGCTTCACATGCTGTGGGGGGCATCTGCATCCTAACAAGCTCCTGCTGCATTTCTGGAAGCGTCCTCTCCTTCTTCTGCTCAGTCTACCTCTCGAAATGTGGCCTTTGCTGCCACTGCCATTCCACCTCCAAGTCATTAGGGAGAGTTAGATGGGAGTTCAGGGTAAGAAAATGTCTCATTGTGGCAACTTCTTGTCTTGTGTCCCTCCAAATAACAGGGTGCCAAAAAGGTGGCCATTCCCAGAAGCCAGAGTGTGGAAATGATGCTCTGAGGCTCCTTGATTTCTCTCATTTATCCAACCACTGTTTCCCTACTGCCATCCATTCCCAATCCTGGTATGTCGAGGCTGAATTATAGGGTGGCAAAATAGATTCCTCTGGAACTGCCTACAAGGCTGGTCAGTACCCTGGATACTCAATATGGATCTAACCCAAGTGAGTTCTCATTTTCAGTCTCAAGTAATTTATTCTCTTGGAACAAGATCTTAAAGCCATAGAACCATGGATTCAGGTACCAGAAACCATAGACTCTTAGAAACTCTGATTCATAGGCTTTGTGGCTGTATACCTCTAAGCAGAATGTACTGAGGTTCTCTAGCAGTTATGCAGTGAATTTTACTTTCTTTGGTATTCCATATACAATGCTATTAGAATAGATACTCTTTTTCAGTTTTACAGATGAAGAAAACTAATTAGATATCAAGCCTGAACTGGACTTCTTAGTGCAAGGAAAACTTTGAGAGATTGTCTAGTAAATTTTACAGAGGAGAAAATGAGCTCTGAGGCAGTTGAATGGCTTATCCAGGGTAAACACAGTCAGTTGTAGGCAGTTCTGGGCCCATTCAACTCCCAGGCTTGTGTTCTTTTTTGTACCAACCTGCCTCCTTGTAAGTGAGGCTCTGTGCAACAGTTACCATGAAGCAGATTCAATGCCAGTTGAGGGAAGTCCATTTTATTTGGGTACCAGAAAAATTATTGATATTACAAAGAGCCTAGAAATGTAAGTCTGCATTTAAAGTGCTAAGCAATATTGACACTGCTAAGGAGCTCTATGGGGCTCTTTTGCTCATTATCATGATCAGTAGACCTTGTATTTCGTGCCTTAAGGTGGTGTAACTTTGTGACTCTGTTCCTCTAAATGAATGTACTGAGATTTGGGGGCCTTACTGGGATAAAGTTGAAAGCTTTCTATTCCATACCTCTTTTTCTTTCAGATACTATGGCATCTGTCCTTCCTTCCTTCCTTCTTTCCTTCCTTTCTCCTTTTATCTCTCCATATCTTCCTCCTCCTCCTTCTCTATCTCTTTTACTTATTTCTGCCTTTTCTTTCTGTACTTCTCTTTCTTTGATAAAAGAATGATTGAAAGTAAATTGTCAGGAGGAAGCAATAGGGTATGATTCAATCAATGCCAACTGTCCTCAAAGAAAACACTACTTGCTGATCCTGTAGACTAAAAAACAAACAAAAAATCCCAAGCTTAGGAAAAGAAGGTATGTAACAAAAATATAAAAGACATTTACCTAAGATTATGAACTTCTCAGTTCTTTTTTAAATTTTTAATTATTATGGGTACATAATAGTTGTATATCTTTATAGGGCACATGTGATGTTTTGATACAGGCATACAGTGTGAAATAATCAAATCAGAGTAGTTGGTGTATCCATCACCTCAGGCATTTATCATTTCTTTGTGTTAGGAACATTCCTGATATTCTCAGTTCTTAAAGGCATTCTCATGAAGAAAGCATGACCTTGGATGAAGTGATCATGAAGTAGACAAGATTTATGTCTAAACTTTATTCCCACATCCTCTCAATTTTGCATCTGGATCTGGGACTCCCGAGAATGTAGAAAGGTGTAGCAGAGTTATCTAGCTTCCCAAAGTCAAAACACACAACAGCCAATCAAGGGCGACATCTTCCCTACTTTCCTTGAGAGTCTAGACATGGTCTCTAGGAGTGATACCAACTATTAGATGCCAGAGGGCAAAACTTCATTTGCATTTCATTGCTAAGACTCCTCAGAGCAGAATTAGTCCTGGTCAGACTGCAGTAAGAAAAGGAATTACTACAAATGAGTTGAAAGTGTATAACTAAGCTTGCATCTAAGGAAACAAATACATTCCTAGAGCTTAAAAGACATGAATTTTCCTCATGAAAGGAGAGGTTGAACCTAATCCCCTTTTCAACTATGTTTAGCACATTGAGGTGGGGTGTGCATGTGCCCACACGTGCTCGTGCGTGTGTGTTTATCTTCTCTAGAAACTTCTTTTTTTTATTTCAGCATATCATGGTGGTACAAAAGTTTAGGTTACGTATATTGCCCTTGCCCTCCCCCCACCCCAAGTCAGAGCTTCAAGCGTGTCCATTCCCTGGATGGTGCGCATCGCACTCATTATGTATGTATACAGCCATCCCATCCCCTCCCCCGACATCTGCCCGACACCTGATTAATGTTATTTCTAAATGTGCTCTTAGGTGATTATCAGTGAAACCAATCTGATGGTGAGTACATGTGGTGCTTATTTTTCCATTCTTGAGATACTTCACTTAGTAGAATGGATTCCAGGAAAATATAAGAGGTGCTATATTCCCATTATTTCTTATAGCTGAGTAGTACTCCATGGTATACATATACCACATTTTATTAATCGACTCATGTATTGATGGGCACTTGGGTTGTTTCCACATCTTTGTAATTGTGAATTGTGCTGCTATAAACATTCGGGTGCAGATGTCTTTGTTATAGAATGTCTTTTGTTCTTTTGGGTAGATGCTCAATAATGGGATTGCTATTGCAAACCGTATTTGATAATATGCAAGTAGTTGCAACCGTGTTGGTGTTCAACAATTAACAGCCTTTCAAGTATTCCCCTGGCACTACAGAGATTAAAGGTGTCATGATCACCCTAAGCCATTTGGAAATTGTGGTGACAAATTGTGTGGTAAGTGCTTCCTTGGGAACTTAGGTTCTCATTAGATCTGAGAACGTGCTGATTGCAGAGGTGAGGGAGGGCTCCGAGCCTGACCGCTTCACTGCTCATCTGTAGCTTCCTTTCATCTTCCTTTCCAGTCCAAGAGTTGCATAGAGTGTTTCAAAGCGCCTTAGACCGCCCAACAGCATTCCTAAAAGTAGAAGGAAGAGTGTTTGTTTAGCTGAATTAGGGGAAGTCTCTTGTGGCCAGTGAAGTTTTTATTGAGCCATTTCTGGAAGGGCTAAAAAAATCGAGTGGGTTTCTTTGTTTTGTGCTTTGTTGTTTCTTTATATTCCGTGGAAAAGGTATTCCACCGTGAGGTTTGAGCCAGCTGATGTCAGTTGAGGAGAGGGACACCATTCATAGGACAAAGTGAGGAGGAGTGTGTGGGAGGGGACACCTGAAAATATTGGGATAGACGGAGCGCTTGGTTGAATTGGAAAGGGAGAGTCTGAGAATTTCATAGTCAGTAATGGGCTTTGGTGACACTTGCTGGGTGTGTAATGTATCAGGTAGTTAGAGCTTGCTGGGAGGTTGAAGAAGGGATTACTGACAAAAGGTAACAGACTGCAAGATGTGTCAGATGGAAAAAAATAGGTAGAAGATTGGGCAACCTTACCCATGAGGAAAAGTTGGGGTAGAAGAAAAGCATTATTGCACTATGTCACACAGCCAGTCTATCATGGTGTTATAGATGTGCACAAAATGCACATTGTAAATGTGAGTGCATGTGCAAATGTATACTTGCCACGTATAGATAAAAAAAATTTAACCCAGCACTTACTGAATGCTTACCAGGCACCAGGCACTGTTCTGGAGTAAGTGATTTAAATCTCACAAGACTTTTTGTCTTCTGAGGGGTGCTTTGCTTTACGTAAGCAAGCTGGGTTTCAGATGCAGGGTTCCTCTCATTGACCTACAAGGGAATTTAAAGAAACAATAAAGCACAAAGCATATAAACCCAACTGGTATAGGATTTAAGGTAAGCGTTATCATCTATATCATTGTATAGAAACAAAGAGAAGTTGATACATTTGCCCAAAGTTACACAGTTAGTAAGTGGAATTGGTAGGATTTGACCCAGGGAGTATGGGGCTAGACATGGCTGCTTAACCACTGTAGGGCTTTCCCTCTGTACAAGCAGCTCTTAGTTTTTTTCTGTTCATCAATGTGTCAAAAATGCACATACAATGATGTTCATGGGAGTGTAAGTTATAGAGCACATGATTGGAAAATGCCTAAGTGTTCCACTAGAGGGAATTGATTAAATAAATTTTGGTATGTTCATGTGAGAGAATACTATGCAGCTATGGACAATAGTATTTTCAAATAGTATATATGAATGTTAGGTAAGGTTAAGTGGAAAAAGCAGGCAGAAAATCTGTATGTACAATTTGATGCCAATTTGTTTTTTTTAAACTATTACAAAGGGAAAAAGTGGAGGCAGCCTAACTGTCTGAGTAAATAAACTGTGGCTTAGTCATACACTGGGATACCATGGCTAGTTCAACTGAATGAAAATGATCTCCATGTGTCAGTATGGGCAAGTCCTAACACATAATGCTGACTGAAAAAAGAAAGGTACAAAAGGACATGTATGGCATTATACCACTTACACAGAAATCGAAAATGTACAACAGTGATACATATTGTTATGAATATAAATACATAGTAAAAGTATGAAAACACACAGAGGATCTATATACACCAGCTTCAGGATGGCACTTCCTGGTTTCTCTCAGGAAGGAGAAAGAATTAGATGGGTTTTAGCTGGATCTGTTTTGTTTCTAAAGAAAGAGAGAACTAAAGCAAATATGGTAAAATGTTAACATTTGTTAAATCTTAGTGGTGTGAATATAGGTTTATTTTATACTGATTTCTGTGTGTTTGAAATATTTTATAATTAAAAATCTGTATCTAATATCTAATATACTATGTAATGTCTTAGGTGTATAAATAACACATGCACAGCTAGACGGCACCATAATATAAACAATGGCTATGTTGGAAGAGTGTAGTGTAAACAATTCTTACCTTTTCTTTAAATTTTTCTGTATTTTTCAAATTTTCTATAAGAAATGAAAAATAGAAAATGTATTTTTAGAAAGTGTCAATGTTTTAGGCAAAGAGCACTGCAGTGGATGATGGAATTTGCTCCCGCACGACATAGGTTGACTCACTCAGCTGCTTTGTAGCACCGTTTCCTCACCTGCATAGTGGTGGTGATTGGAGTTTGTTGGAGATGGGCTGCATGCTTATTAAACCTATTTATTCTTTCTGGTGACCTGCTGATGTAGACCTCTGAGGCCTTGGCACGAAGTGGCCATGCGACTAACTCTTGCCAATGGACTGGGAAGAGGCAGTTAGAGTGTGGCCTGATCTGAAGTTCCTTTCTTCCCCCGATGCTGTTTGGATGAAGCCCGGGGCATCTTGGAACCCTTTGTTGAGATAGTGGAGCCACAGCCTGGAAAGGCCTGGATCCCCACATGTCACCACTTGCAGGAGAGTAGCCTAAGCAGAAACATATGCATTAGATTTTGTGAGAACAAGAATTAAACTTTTGGGGTCATTGGATACAGTAGTTAGGCTATTCTGACCAATATAGGCTCCATCTCTAGGATCCCTTCAATTCTAATATTCTATAAATGCCAGGAAGCCCTTGGTTAAAGCTGTGTCTCCATCTGTCTCTTAATGAGGTCCACTCATCTCAGGGAAAACCTAATTTAAACCATAAATGTGGACATGTCCAAAAGAAAGAAATTGGTAAACCAGTGAATTAAAAAGATGCGGGACGATAGACAGAAGGCCAGGGGAAAATGCAGAACCAAGAGAATCTGGGCTGTGCATGAGTTGAGGCCATGTTGGACATTTCCTAAGGACAAGGACTTGCACATCTTTGATCTCTTTATAGACCTCCAGTCCTACAGATCGCAGGCATTTAATCAATACTTGTTGGATGAATGAATGAATCTGCTGTTGGATGAATGAAGCTGCTATTAATGGCAGTCACATGCCCTGAGAAACCACTGCTGGTTAGTTTCTAGAGTTATGTCATTGTGAACTTGATTCTGGAATGCGTGGGTGATGCTGGCCTTTCAGTTTGGTGAAGTGGGTTAGAGCTCATGATCTGGAGTTGGAGGTGTCAGACAGGCTGGGTTAGAACCTGGCTCTGCCTCCTCCTTAGCCCTTCCAAGCCTCAGTGTTCTTAGATATAAAATAAGGATAACAATACTATAAAACTCAGAGTCATTTTGAGGATGAAAGGAGTTAGTTAATACAGGTGAAGCCCCTAGCACAGGCCTGCCACAAAGTAGCTTGGTGTTAAGACATGAATTCAAAGTGACCCTCACTTAAATCAAGGTAAGACTCCCCAACTCTCCTTACCTAGTTCTGCCAGTGTCACTAGCTAAGCCAGAACAGGTGTTGGCCTTGACAAAATTAGCATGACATTGGTAGAATGCTTCAGAATTGCCTTATTATAACATCATTAAGTCATACTTGCTAAAGTAACCAATGGTTCCCATGTAGCAAGAGCACAGGAGGTGAGAGGGGACCCTTTCCTAATGCAGACATTCTTCAAGGTCACTTACTGGCTGAAAGACCTTGAGAAGGTGACTCGAGTGCCCCGAGTTTCATTTTCTTACCTGCGAGGTGGGAGGAGAGAACACCTACCTACCTACCATGCAGGTTATTGTGAGGACAAAAACAATGTTCCTGAAGCCTGACACAGCAGAGCGCTCCTGGCTACCACTCCTCCCTCTCCATGTCACCTCTTTGAAACCCAGCCCTGGTTGAAGTTCAGAAGACATTTCTCCAGTATTTATTCAGAACACTGTGGTTTTGTTAAAACTCATATACATTTTGGGAAGCATTCCCACACCCCATCCCACACGCCCCCAAAACCCATTTAGTTAAAGGGAAATGGAATCTGTCTGGTTTTGATTCATTTACACTCCACTTGTTAGCATTGTTTTGTAAGCAGCAGCCAACATCCAACTAACCCTTGGAACCTTGCTTTAAAAGCTGCATTTTAAAATCTAAAAATTTATTTTTCTTTCTTCTTGTTACAAACAATGCCAAAAGGAAACTGGATTTTAGTACCAGTTGGAGTTTGCGTTTATTCTCTGTGTATGACTGGCTTCCAACAAATTTGCTAAAAAAATACACTTTGCCATTCCAGGCTTTACAATTTCATCTCAATTTAATTTACTCTTGAAAAAAGTTTTCCTATTCCAAGCCAAGAGAATGTTTGTGTGTTCTGTTGCTGTTTTGCTGGATCATGGAATTGTCGCCTCTTTAAGATTTTTTGGTTTGCCGCTTAAATGAAAAAAATGAAGACCTTTACTGAATCTCTGCATGGTACTGGCTTTCTGTTGACCCTATCTTCGTTTGATTTGGTGGAGGGTTTTGGTGGAAATTGGTAAGAAGTTTCATTCATGAAGACAGACTTGGGAAATTACATGTAATTATCCAAACCTATACTCAACAAGAGGAAAAACAGAAAGGAGTTGAACGCTACCCTCGGAGTGCAGGGTTTCTCAGAGGTTTCTACTGAGGACATCAGCCCCACTCGCTACCGTATCATTTTACCCACCAAGTCCGCATAGTAAACACAACCTCAAGACAATGCAGTTTACTTTCCATTGTGTAGTAATAGCCTTCGTCTGCTATTTCTAGGCTACACAATTGTTCATTGTTCATGCTGCTTCAAGGTTTAGAAAGGTTTAGAGTTTTCTTCCTGGGACTAAAAACAGACAAGGAGGTAATTTCCACTTGTATGGCAGCCATTCCATTTGCTAAGGGTCTCCAGTAATATATCTGTGTTTTTTAGGAGATGAGTTTGCAACAGATTTGATTTTGTGTAAATCTCAGAAACAATAAAGTCTCCTCTTGAATTTGCATTAAGGTGTTTGAGGCTCAAATGGGCTTTCTGGACTGACTTGGTAAGTATTGTTAAGTTTGACTTAAGAATTCATTTCCAGACGAGGAAGGTGTATTTTTGATTTTATAAGAGGAGCAATGAATGTTAATCTTCTAGTTTTCTACATTGCTACTATCTAGAGGCAGTGCATAAAATATCAGCTTGATGATTTTTATCACCATCTTGATTGTGAACGTTTTAAGCTAAGGGAGACCCATAAGTGTCAAATCAGTTTTCTTTGCCCCTAAATCCAAATTTCCATATGTCCAATATAGCTTCAGAACACATGGGCGAAGGTGGTAAACAATCCTTGGAGCTCTTCCTTGTTTAATTTAATTAGGTTGGTGGAGGCCCGGGAGAGCCCGTCTACGCAAAACAAAGTATATAAAGAAGATAGGAATGAAAACTTCCCAAATGCTAACACAGGTGAGATCTGGGAAGAGTACAGTCATGTTTATGATCTGTTTGTTTTCTTTTTCTTACTTTTCTGAATTTTTATACAATGAGTATATGTGTGTGTGTATTTTAAATTTCTGTTTACCAAAAAAGATGAGGATATATGTTTGTTTTTCTAAAAATCAAACTACATAGAAGTGTATAGAATAAAATATACAAGTTCTTTTCATTCATCCCCTAACCACACTGTGCTTTCTAGAAATCACAATTGGTTTTGTGCCCTTTTCTCTGTTACATATATGTAATTGTCAATGTTATATTGAAAGAGCTGAATTCCATAGAGAACAGGTAGAAGACAGTTTCCCTTTGCTGTCTCTATAAACATAGTAAACATAGTACGCAGAGTCTTTCTAACTTCTTGGATGCTCATAAATACTAACAATTCCAGTCCCGCCAAATTCCAAGCACCACCCCCAGGCTCTTTAGCTCTCTGTGCACACAGTGGGCTCTGGCTGCTTGAGGGCATCCTTTGACAAAAGATGCAGATGCTGCCTGGGGATAGTGAAAGCTCACCCTTCCCTCCACCCCAGCAGGTGTGTGTGAATCTGATCAAGAGAGTGGAGCGCTGACAGCATCTCTGCAGATGGAGCCCTGTTAAAAATGATCCCGTTGGTTCCCTTGCATGTCGCCCGAGGGAAGCACTGTTGTACTCTCGCTGCCGCTGGCTGTTGGGAGAAGTGCATGCAGTCTGCTGGAATGCTGCTCCCGAAGTGCCTGGGCCTCTAGCATGCAGTTCGGTCCAGCCTCATGCTAGTAGACAGTCTTTGGTCCTGGATCAAGTGCCAGTCTGTACCCTTACAGAGTTCGGAGAGAGCTCCTTGAACTCCCTCTTACTTAGACTGAGGTAAAGGTGGAAACACCACCACACCTCAACCAACCATTCCAAAGAAATTCTCTCCCAGCATGTTCAATTTCAGTCCTTTTATACCCTTGAGGTGGGTGATGGGTGAATGGTTGCAACTGATGTCTCCTTTGCAAGTTCTGTCTAGGTGGTCCAGCAACTCATTTGGAGTATGAGTGCACTAATTGCCTATTGCTTTGTTCTGGGTCTTTGGGGGGCCTTAGACAAAGCTGAAAAAGAGTCCCATTGCCACATCTTGTTATAGACCTAGAAAAGTCCTTGTTTTTCTATGAATTGGAACATATTAATGTTATGCAAATTGCTGTCTTTATTGTCAATATATTTAACAGTCTTTTCATGTCAGAGGCTGTTGAGCTGCCTCATTCTGTTCAATGGCAGCTTAATATTCCACTGGGTAGATAAACCATAGTTTATTTAACCATTTCCCTATTGACAGACTATTTCCAATTTTTAGTTTTTATAAGCCATGCTGCTATGAATATTTTTTGTATTCATATCTCTGTGTGTGTGTGTGTGTGTGTGTGCGTGTGTACACACGCTAGTACTTTTCTAGAATAGAGGCTTGGAAATGAAGCAAAAGGTAGATACTAGAAAAAATTTGCTTCCAAAAGTGCCTCCAGGAGAGTTGTATGAATTTCTGTCTTTTCCAGCAGTGTATAAGAGTGCCTATGTCCCAACACCTTCACTATATATTTTCATTGTTCTTCATCTTTGCCATTTTAGGGGCCAACAGTGATCTCATTGTTATTTTATTCTGTGTCTTCTTGATCACTAATGAGGTGAGCATCTCATGTTTGTCCATTTGTATTTGTGCTCTGTGACTTGCCTGATCACATATCCTTCCTCCAGTTTACGGTTCTAAGGTCTTTCTCACCTCCTTGTAGCTCTAAACAAGGGGAAGGTGGCAAAATGATGAAGCATTCACTTGGTGGAAACCCTGGCCCAGCTCCACCAGGGCAAACATTTATGCCACTTTGTCTCTTGGCCTTAATTTTACACATATTAAAAATTACTAAGGCATGTTGGGTTTAGAGAAAGAACCAAAGGAGATTATTTAGAACACCTAGCAGCCATGGCAACATGCCTTTAGAAGGGGCATGTACTCTGCAAAAAATTATTCCACTTGCAGGTGATGACAGACATTTGCCAAATAGCCCCAAGCTAACCCAAGAAAGAATAGGCAGATGGTTTGAGGTGTGTCAGGAATAGGATTTACAAAATAAGATTATGGTTATTCTGGAAAGTGACAGCAATCATTGTAAACAAATGGAACGGGCTCACTTTTTGCCATGGGGCAGAGGAAGAAAAGGGTTTTACATTGCTGCTTGTGAATTAGAGTTGGCTCACCTAGATGCATAGCTCTCTGGGGTTTATATATATTGTAGGCACTTGTATAAGCCACATGACTGGGCTTCCAGTTGAGTTCAGATCTGAAGCAGAGAAACTGCATTCTAGTTCTAGATATCCTTCATGGTGTTGGTCCTATTTTGGTTGTGTTTGGCAAACTAATCGTATCCTTCTGTAAGTGAACATAACTGTGACACCACTTGAACCGTCCATTGAGAAAACACTGGAGAGAGTCAGGCTGTTTATTCCTGAATGTATATTTTTGGCTGCAGGAATTAGAGTCACAACAGAGGAAGGTGCAGAACAAACACCTCCCGTATATGACTGACCTATTCGCTCATTAGCCCAAATGCCAGCTCTTGAAGGTGTAATGAATGACTCTGCCTCTGCCATGCGTTAAAAAAAATCTCAGATCTCTCCTTTCCAATTCAACTAAGATTTAGAAAGATACTGCTTCCTCTTGGGGACATTTTGGCATTTTCTAGGGGAACAGAGAGAGGAGTTGTCAATGGGGATTTGCTGACAATGACATCAGGAGAAGGTGGTCACAAAGAAAGACTGGAGATCTCAGACCTTGGGATGGGCTAGACACTCCCTCAAATGGTTAGAAACTGTCACTATGCAGGCAAAGGGTGGAATTTGGCCTTTAGAATACATTTCCATTAGCCCTGGAGTTTGACAGCTAGTTCCCAATGGCAGCTTGCTGCAAAGCATGCGGGGCCTCCAAGTTGGCAAGACTGATCTCTGACTAATGGGGAAAATTACCCAATGAGAATTAGCAATCTTGCATCACTGATCAGAATTCTTATGTTACCTTTCATGTGGGGAACAGAATAAGACTTTTCAAAAGGAGTTGGGACTGGTTTTAACATGGCCTATTGGTCACTGAGACAGGAAATATTTAACATGAATCAGATTCATTTGGAATATGTTTGACTTGTCTTAAGCTTAAGGCTTCCGGGTATTAGTCTTACTGAGCACTCATTTAGTCCTTTTATGTATTGAAAAAATGTACCCTCTCATTATTCCTGGATAGATATAATTGGCCCGATTTGGCTCTATTTTGGTCTGTATTTATACCGGCTTTTTCTCCTCTCTCTGTTCCACTTTTGGAGAAGTGGAATCTCTTAAGTATTAAACTAAGAAAACCAGTCCTGGACAAGTATCCTAAAAGCATGGCATTGCTATCATAGGCTGAACTGATCCCAGGTGGATTCTGAAATGGGAAGACTAACAGTTATGTAAAATAGCCTAAATACTTATTACACCACAGTGACCCTCTGGAAGAGGACTTAACCCACAACCACATACGTATCCTCAGAGTTGGAGGTGAGATACTTTTATTTTGGACTTTGGATGGTATGTGATAGTCAAAATGATCTTAAAATGTTAAATTAGGCTGGTTCTGCAAAATGGTGTAGTTTGAGAACAGACGTAACAAAGTGAGGCAGTGAACTTGCCTTCCTCATAAATGATGCCAGAAATGAGCAGTTGAGAACCACAGGCCAGGATGAAGGTGATTTAGCTTCTGCATCTTGTCTTTTGAGACTGTGTTGAGAAATCCTGCTTTTGTACATTTGCTACCATGTCTTCGTGATAATAATAATAGCTGGGCAAAGGAAGATGTTGTTGTGGCTTTTTGAACCCTCTTTCACAAGGACAATAAATGTAATGACAATAATAAAAGCAACCAGAGCACTTTATTTATTTCTCTGTGGAAAGTCATAAGACTGAATGGGGCTTTCCTTTAGGGGGCTCTACTGGTGGGAAGACATGCAAACAACACTGAATCCATGTGATCGACCCCGGACCTGAGGCTCCATGTCTGACCCCAGGTAACTGGGGTACCCTGAGCAGTTGGGATGATCTCTTCACTGTTCTGTTTTTAAGGGATGTATGATTTGTAGAGTGGATTTTTCAGGACACAGGCTACAAAATGTATTGGCTGAGAAATGACTAGGAACCAAAGTCAGAATGGGGACAAAATGAATTTCAACAAAATGTTTTCCCTTCAATGAGTCCTACTGCCAGGTCCAAATGTCCATTTTGAACACCTCCATGGCATACAGGAAGTATGGAGCTTTGAGGAACCACATACACACACACACACACACACACACACACACACACACACAGATACACATACACCCCCCCCCCCCATTTTATCACAGATCTAGCTATTTGTGAATCAAGATTTCTTGGGGGAGCTTTCTGAGTCTTAGGTCAGTGGTTCATTATTGCAAACCAGGCTGCCCAATAGAATTATTCGGGAATATTTTGGGGAAAAAACACAAAAACAAAACAATTTCCCAGACCCCATCCCAGACCAATTAAATCAGAATTTCAGAGCACTTACAAATTTTTTAAAGATCCCCAGGTGATTTAATCTGTGGCCAAGACTGAGAATCATTTTCTCATGTAGCAGTTTGCTGAGATGGTTACACTGACTCTCCCTCCTCTCTTTTAGGTTTATTAGAATTTTCCATTAGACTCTAGGCTCCCTGAGAGAAGGGGTCACCTTACAGAGTATTTGGTTTTCTGGAGCATCTAGCTTTTAAGGGATAATTGTTTTGTGCATGGATTTGTACCAGAAAGGGGAACAGTCTTTCTGGCCTGTGAGAGCACCTGGTTCTAGTGCTGGGGAACCTAGGGAAAGGGCTGCCAGATAAAACATAGGATGCTCAGTTAAATTTGAATTTTAGATAAACAATCAATAATTGTTTTACTGTAAGTATGTTCCAGACAGTGTTTATGTGTTTTTATTTGTTAAATATGGAAATCCTATCCAGACTATCTTGTTGGTCTCAGATTATTTACTTGTGAAATGGGGAATGTGGGTATCAGATATTAAATAATTTCAGTTGAAAGAAAAAAATGTAAGAAGGCAGAATCACTTTTAAATATGGTAAATTTAAATTGATGTTTGGCAAATTCTATTTCTCCATTTAAGATCTGCAAAACAGGTCCTTAAATGGCATGTCTGGGTATACATAATTGTGACCAGTTAGGCACACACAATGGTTATTATAAAAGTGCTTCTTTTTCTCCATTTAATGATATTTGTTTGGATTTCAAAGGACTCTTGTAGGTTCTTTGTTTAACACCAAAACATGGTCTATTCAGTTTCTATAGAGATTAGAGATATTTGATTTTTAAATTTTTGTGTCTTTAAGACCTAGACTTAATTATTGTGTATGTATGTGTATGTGTGTCTGCATTTGTGTGTGTGAAATTCATGCCATTTCATTAAATGCCCCAATATATAGCAATTCTAGAATTCTAATACTTTATCACACAGTGTACACACATATACAAATGTCCAAAGCTAAGATGAAGGGAATGGAGTGTGCATCCTAAGGTAATTTCAGTAAATTGAGGAATTATTAAAATTGGAATTTCCAAATGAGGTTTTCCACGTTTTAAATTTCAGAGAATGAAGTGACTCAGATGTATGGGAAGGTAATTAGCAGTGTTCTTTTAAAAACTTTCATACCACTTTTGTAAGGCAGAGACATTCTTAGTTTCATCCAACATTAATCTAATAACTTGGGATTAGGAAAGGTTTGAAGGGCTGGTGGAGGTGTGTTTTATGTGGTCACCAGAAGGAAATTTTATAATAGGAGTTTATGCACCAAGGGGAATTATATAACATACTTTCTGTGGTTTGAATTAGGTTTGTTCCAACCAAGATTCATGTTGACGCTGTCCCCAGTGTGGTGATATTGGAAGGTGGTGTCTCTAAGAGGTGATTAAGTCTTTCTCTGGAGACTGGGTTAGTTTTCACAGGAATGGATTAGTTCCCTCAAGAGCATGTTGTTATAAATTAAGTTTGCCTCTTGTGTTTTGCCCTTTTTCCTACATGCCCAATACTCCTTCCATTTCTCTTTCATGTTTTGACACAGCATGAGGCCCTCACTACAAGCCACCAGACACAGTTGCTCAACCTTGAACTTCCCTGTCCCCAGAATGATGAGCTAAATAAACATCTTTAAAAAAAATAAATACAGTAACAGATATTCTGTTATGGCAACACAAAAAGGACTAAGACAATGGTCAACATTAAAAATAAGAGAAATATTAAAATGCGAGTGTTTAAAAAATGACTTCTGTAATATCTAAAAGAATCTGCCATTTTCTGTGATTTTAATGACAAAGCCAAACAGAATGTAGAGGTCACTGAACCTAGTAGATTGAAATTCCTTTTCTGTCCCCCAGTCTCTCTTCCTTGCTTTACCTGGAAATGTTCAGGCAGTATGCACTTTCTGATCACAACCTCTTCCTTGCCATTTCTGCTCCCTGCTGTTCCTTTGGACCAGATACCACAGGAAACTGTGAGAAATCTGGCCTCACTTGTGGCCTCTCAAAAAATTCTACTCTTTGCTGTTTGTTTCTATTTTAGTATCTGTGCTTCTAGAACATTCCAAAAAAAATATATTATTATGCAATACTATGTGCTAAGCCTTACACCAAAAATTTTATATGCAGATCTCATTTACTCTTCACAACAATCTTCTAAAGTAGGCATAAATGTCTTCAATTAACAGATAAAAATTTTGAGACCTATTGACATTGACTACTTTCCCCAAGGCCACACAGGTGCTAAATGACATCAGTAGAATTTGAACCCAGGGCTCTGGAGCTTTTGATCACTATGTTATACTAAGGTACTAGTTTTTAATAAAAATGATATCCTTTATTGAGGAATAATGATAATTATTTTTATGGCAATATTTACAGAGTACTTACTACATGTCAGGCATTGTGATAGGTGCTTTATTGATCATCACAGTTGTACCAGGGTTAAGTGGAATTATATCTATTCTATAGACAAGGGAATGAGGCTCAATGTATAACTTTTTCAAAGTCACATAGTTGAAAAGAAGCAGACCCAGGTACCCAGACTAGAAGTATTTATCTCAGATCCTCATGCTCTTCCTTCTCTATCTCCCTTCTTTGGGAGTCTTCCAGCTGTTCCAGTTACAGTATAGAAGGGTTTGAATCCATGAGGCTTTTCCTCCACTACTGGCTTTCTGTCTGCCCTCCCTCTTCTTCCACTACAAGGCTGGAGTGAAGTCATCGCAGAGGTAGCTGCCTGCCCTGTTGAATGTGGCATTAATGCTGCATGTCCTGAAATAAACTTGGATTGGATATCCAAGATGGCATTAGCTGCCCTTGACATGAAGTAACCTTGCCCTCGGGCTCATTGAGTGAGGCCATTGTTATCAATGAAGACACATTCAAGGCTGTGTTGAAGGAAGAATGCTCAGTCTTCTTGGAGCCTGAGGTTACTGATGGGGATGAAGCTGTTCTATGAAAATATCAAGTCAAAGATTAGATCTTGAAGAGAAAGAATCTGATCTTAAAAAAAGAAAATTGTTCTTCAAGTGGCATCTAAAGATATTATGAATCTTGTAAGTTTGGTTGTTAAAGATGGGACATTTACGAGGAGATATGGTGTATGGTGATCATATGTCCTGGTTTATGCCTGTTTTGTGCAGACATAATAATTCACATTCCCTCTCACCCTCAAAAGTGTCCTGGTTTGAATGATAAGCTATATGGTTGCCTTATCTAAGAGAGATAAAAACTAAATGCTATGGTATTTGTTTATTCATTCATTGGACAAGGATTTATTGAGTCCCTCCCAACTCTACACCAGGCACTTCTAGGGAAGTAAGACAATTCTGACACTCCTTCTCCCTCCATCTACTCTCTTGTTGCCAGCTCTCATTCTCAAATTATGTGGGGATTTTTGAACTAAATTTCTAATCAATAATCTCTAACAGGCCTTTAGAACTGCTTTTCAGATATAAGTTCATGTAGAGTTGGATTAAGGCTCAAATTTCTGCATTAAAATATTGATTTATTCCATGGGGCAGGTTGATATTTAGGAAGAATTGAGAGTGATTCGCAATTTTTCTGAAGTATCTCTCCCCATTCACAGGGACCCTCCACTAACCCATATGACGCCTTGGTGCAAATTTGAGGAGGCCCCTCTCCCCCTAGGCAGAAGCTGCCCTGCATCACAATGCACTTTGGGCAAGAAGAGTGTGGACTGGATCTTAGCCTCTAGTCATCCTTTTGGCTGGGTGCCTTTGTGCAGTGAACAACCTGTACAGCTGTATATAGCAGCCCTGACTATCCACTGCTGTGGTTCCAAACATTCAAAAGATCTATCTTAGTTTCAAGCAGAGAGTAGCAATGGGCCTGATCAACCCAAGAAAGGGGAAGAACTTTTTTGAAATCAGTAAAAGCTCAAATTCTCTGCTTATGAAGCTCCAAGTTTTAACACTTTGGTTTTGGTTTCTTGAATCACAATTTTCTTTCCTTGTTTACCCTCATTGATGGTTTTGTCCTGGGGGAAAATGTTCAAATTTTCCTCCCCAAGGCAATATTTGCAAAATCATACACCACATTAGAAACATAAGAAGTAAACTTTTTTCTTCTTGTAGTAATTCCATTTGTGTTTTATCAGTGTGTATGGAGCTACTGGAGTGAACCCACTCCTAGAAACTCTTTAGAAAACCCCAAATTTTCCATTTCTATGTTTTGGTGGAGAATTCTTGACCAGTCCTCATTCCACATGAAGCACAAAATAAAGGAGCGCATCAGTATGCTCAGTGCTACTACTCTCTTGACAAAATGTTCAACCTACTTGTAATTCCAATAGAAACTCATTCAGTGATCTGTGATTCAATGCACATCTCCCTTGAATGATGCTCAACACACAGCAAAGTGCTCAAGCAATGTGCAACTATAGAACCACATATCTGATTCTCCCTGGGCTCTCATGTGAATGAAACAGATTCAACTTCAAAATGTGAGGAAAACTGCAGCACCAATGTAGGCTTCTGATTGGCTATTATACTTGGATCTGTTGAGACTTGTAAAACAAAAGTTAGGGTGTTTTCCCTCTTCTACTACTATAAATAGTAGCCTAACACCCCAGGCAGGGATGTTACAAGGAAGGATTATTGCACTTTTTGTAGGGGCTTTTGGTCACTCTAATTTTGGATACATACCTTACAACATACAGGAGGCATGCAGGAATCAGCGTTCAGAAATGCCCTGGCTGGCATGTCTCATGGCTTAATTATAGCAAAGCGCATCTACACCACCAATATCTTAAATTATTCCCACAGCAATGTCTACATACTGGTCTGCCTCAGATTTCTAGGCAATTCAGCCCATAAAGGTATACTGATATACAGGAATCACCACTTGGATTCAGTTGTCCTACCAACAGATGAAGTTAAATTCTTTAGGTTCTCAGTAAAATTATCTAGAAATCTTATGTCTTAACTGTAACCAGTGTTTTTCAAACTTCAGGTTGCAACCCATTAGGGGGTTATGAAATCAAGTTACTGGGTCATGGCCAGTGTTTTGGGGAGAAATAACATTGAATAGAACAGACTAAACTAGAGTACTAAATATCAAAGTGGATTGTTCATAATAAAGGTGAGTATTGCTGCTTGAAATTTTACTCGATATTTTTTTCTAATCTAACACATTTTTTTTGATTATAAATCTCTGAAATCAGGATGAGTCTTACAATTATAATAGATAACTTTTTCTTATTAGTGATAAAATAATGGCGTATCTTGCAACTGATGGCAACTTTGAATTGGGTATGTGTGTATTGGGTTTTGATGTAAAATTTATCTCTTTTCGTGGGTCATGGCCAAAAGAGTTTGGAGAAGACTGAATTAATGCAGCCTTTCCAGGTTTCCCTCTCCACTGGAAGCTGAATGGCTGGTCTCTTGCTGCCTGGAGGCTTGGTGCACAATTTCTAGACCTCAAATGTCACCTTATTTCCTGGAGAGGAATGGCTGTGCTCCTCCCCAGGGAAGCATGCATTTAAAAGCTGGTTATCTCTATGTAGTCTCTCTTTGGATGTTGAAGATGATTCAGGCAGGATGGCAGTGTCACAGGTCTCAGGCAAGGGGCTTCTTTGGTGTGAACCTCCAGTCTACTGTTCATACCAGTGCCTCCTGGAAGAGACCTCTTGGTGATGGAACAACAGCCTTGAAGGTGGCAGAGAAAGCTGCTTCTAGATTTTGCTTTTATGTGCCCTGTCTCCTAAGCCTTCCTGTCATTTCTCCCATTAGCCAGGGCTTCCTATGGCCACTGTCACCAGTGAGAGTTCACCAGAGCAGTGGCCTTTCAAATTTCTTGGCATTTCTCATGTCTCAGGGGGCTTCTGCTTCTTTTCAAGGCTGGCCACTCTGTGGGACTCTCAGTACCATCTGCAGAAGGTAAGCCACAGGTCCCTGCTGAACCCTGTTGCTCAGACACTGTTCCCCCAAGATAAATAAGGGAAGCAGGTCTGCGTTACGCCAGGGGTGTCATACTCCTACCTGTCTTCTGCTTTGTCCAGAAAGGGAAGTTGTTAACCCAAAGGAATGAGCCACTTGTTGCAAATTTTAGATTCTGTGGCAATTGAGAGGAGGAAGTGTACTTTCCTGCCATTAATCAGACCCTATCCCTACCCTTAATACTCCCCTTACATAGTCATCTTATTAATGTCCCCAAATACTACAAGCTAGCAACTTAAATGCTGCATAAAAACCCTAAAAAATCTTGTGTCTGACTCAGAATTCTAAATTTAATTTCTGCCTACAAATTCTGCCTGTTTTCCTTGAGTTTAATTCTTACCCTTCCCAAGAGTAACCTCTATCCTGACTTCCAACAACACAGAGTGATTTTGCCTCGTTCTGTACTGTATATAAGTGGAATTGTACAAGACGCAATTTTGTGTCTGAGTTTTTTACACATCATTACATTTATGAGATTCAGCTACACTTTTGCATGTTCTTGTAAATTATTATTCTCATAGCTGTATAGTACTGAAACTTTGTGAAGATACCACAGTTTATTTCTCATTTCAAATATTGAGGGGATTTGGGTAGTTTCTAGTGTTCGGCTATTACAAATAGTGTTGCTATGAACATTCTCTGCCTTCTAGGAGTAGAATACCTATTTAGGAGTAGAATTAATGATTCAAAGGGAATATATATTCAGTTTTAGTAGATTCTGTGAATAAATATTTCCATTTCAGCCATTTTTGTAGACGTACTATTTCATGTGGTTTTATCTTGCATTTCCCTGATGACTAATGGAGTTGAGAACCTTTACATATACTCACTGGTTATTTGGATGGCTCATGTTGTGAATTGTCTATACATTTTTGTGTTTGGTTTTCTGTCATGTTTTTATTGATTTATATGAGTTTTTCTCAGTACGAGTCCTTTGTCAAATGTATGTATTGCAAATAGTATTGCCATTGTGTGGGTTGCCTTTTATATGAGTCTCTTAATGATGACTTTTGATGAAAAGATGTTTTGAATTTCCATATTGTCTAATTTATCAAAATTTTATGATTAATGTTCTTTTGTGTCCTCTTTAAGAGATCTTTGCTTGCTCTAAAGTCATGGGAATATTTTCCTATGCTTTAGCAATTAAAAAAAAATAGGTCCAACTCTTCTCTTCCTTCTCTTCTTAACTTTTTTTCCCTTACTTTTCTTGTTTTCCATTGACTCCCTTTTTCCTGTTTCTTTTTTTCCTTACTTCCTTATTTCCTTCCTAGTTCTCTGCCTAAATAAGCAGCATAAGAAAGCCTTTAATCTTTGAGTTATGAAAATCGGATACTCTTTTGCTTAAAATATTTCCATGCCCTTCTGAAGCCTTTGGGATAAAGCTAAGATTTCTTGCCTTAGAAAGCAAAGTCTGCAATGATCTTTCCCCTACCTGTCTCTCTAGCCTCCCTATTTTCAGTTCCCAACCGAAACATACTCTTCATTCCAATCATGTAGCAATATTGAACTTACTAAAGATATTTGCTTTTTTGTGTGTCCATGCCTTTGCATATGCTGTTCTGTCTGTTTGGAAAACCCTCCCTCCTTTTCCAGTCAACTAATTCCCATTCATCCTTTAGAACTCAGCCCAGCTTGCTTTCCTCTCGGTATCTTTCCGCTACACACACCTGGATGAACTGTGCTTCCTTTGCTCCCTCAGCACTTTGGGCATATCTAAATTATGAACTTATCACACGTGACTGTAATTGTTGATTTATCTGTCTTTCTCCCCCACTGGAATTGCAAGATGCTTGACAACAAGGACTGTGACTTGTTTGACTTTGTGTCCAATGTCTACCAGGCACACAGAAGGTGCTTAACATGTTGAATAAGTACATTTGGGGAGCAATACATCACCATTTTATAGATGAGAAAAATACAGGCTATGGAGTGATAACCTGACCAAAATATATGAAGAGATGGAATTTGGTGAGGATGTAATGCATCGGAATTTTATGTTATTAGGACCTCTTAATTGAGAGTTCTGTGTGGGGCTTTCTCATAGCAAACTTATTTTGCTAGGAAGCTTTGAACTGGTCCTTTTCCTTTTCTCTTCTCTCTGGAAGTTTTGGGTCTTTTTAAAGACAACTGGCAAATGTTTAAATGCCTTGAAAACATCATTGCATTAGTTCCCTTTCTGTACTCAATATCTGGAGAGTTTGCTAGCCATTCATCTACATTAAGGAAAGATAAATGAAATAACTTCTGCCAGCTTGTGATTTTCATTTTTTGTTACATTTTCATATAATATTTTTATTTATTTAATTATGAATAGGTGATGTGTATACATGGTTTAAAATCAAAAGGTACAGAAGGATATATAGTGAAAAAATTCTTGCTAAAAATCTCCCTTTGACAATAACAAATGTTAGCAAAGATGTTGAGCAGCTAAGTGGAACTCTCATACAGAGATGATGGAAGCATAAACTGGTACAAACGCTTAGGAGAACTGCTTGGAAATATCTACTGAAGTTAAACATACCTTTATCTGTGATCTAGCAATTCCTCAGAAGTGAGTACCTCTAAAACTACCAAAAGACTTCTTGCAGCTTTTATTCATAATATCTCCAAACTGAAAACAACTCAAAGTCCGTCAACAGTGAGGTAATACATAAACGATGGTGCATTCATACAGTGGAATACTACATAGTGATAAAAAAGAACTACCACATGCAATAACATGGATAAGTCTCATAGATCTAATATCTAAGGAAAGAAGCCAGACATGAAAGATTACGCACTGTATGAATCCATTTATATGAAGTACAGAACAGAAAAAAAAAAAAAGCAATCTTGTGAACTAGGTTAAAAGGGAGGTTATCTTTGTCGGGTGGGTATTGACTGGGTGGGATGGCAGGAATATTCTGGGATTCTGGGAATGTTTTGCATTTTGTACAGGGTGGTGGTTACGTGGGTGAATGTGTAGGTAAAGATTCATTGAGATGATCCCTTAAGATTTTGGTACTTTATCTCAATAGGATAGTAAATAAGAAGGGGAAAAAACTCACACAAAACACTTTTTAAAGTTTCTCATCTGTCATTCTTCCCAGCTTCTAAATTCTTCTCCCTAGAGAAAACCGATGTTGTCAGTGTTTTTTTTGTTTTTGTTTTGTGAATCCTTTCAAAAATACTTTATGCTTAAATAGGCAAATACATACATTCATGCATGCATGAATACAAACACGTGTGTACTTTTTTCCCATTTTAAAAATACATGGGAACTTTTAATACACATTGTTATGGTGTCTTTCCTTTTTTTTCTCCCAACAATTTTGGAGATTATCCAGACTTTTAGGTACACAAATATTGTGTATTATCACATGAACGATAGGCTGAAGTTTCTTCACCTGACCAAAGGAGATTGTGATAAAAATAAATTGAATGATGATAGAAGTTGTAAACCAGTGAAGTCTACTTTTTGTTCATTTTCTCAGTATTAATGGTAGTACCACCCTGGAAATAAAATCAGAGAAAGTTTAGATTTAAAACTAATTAATAATTTTAAAAAATAACCATTTCAGAAATTTGTAGTTTTCTAGTACTAGTTGGTTTATATCTGTCAATCTGTCATTCTTAAAACTGAAATATGGAGTGTTGTCTTCATTAAGTAATAGGAGATTAAAAATGATTCTCACTCTAGGGAAGCCCAGAGACTGGAGGTTCAAGTTCACTCTTTTGGTCCAAATGAATGTCATAAGGTCATCAGTCAAATAAACACATTTCTTGAGCACATGCTATGCCAGGTTCTGTCCTCATTGCAAAGAGCTCGTTCCAAGGTTTCCCTCTTTGCAATACTGGAGTTTAGATGAGGGGAAGCAGGGCGGCACGTACAGTGGTCTCCTGATCTTTGAAAAGTATGCAAATTTCCAGACCCCGTCCACAGAGATTGATTTTGAGTGGGTCTGAGGCAGGGTCTGGGAATACATATTTTTAACAAGCACTCTGGTGATTCTGATAGAGGTGATTTGCTGCAAGGACTGTCTTGGGAAGCAGAAATAGCAGAAAGAGTCACTGCAGTGTGATCAGGAGTTAGTTTCTGTCTTAGTCGGCTTGGGCTGCCATAACAAAATACCACAGCCCAGGTGGCTTAAACAATAGAAGTTTATTTCTCATAGTTCTAAAGGCTAGAAGTCCCAGATCATGGTGCTGGCCAGTTAGGTTCCTGGTGAGGCCTCTCTTCTTGGCTTGTAGATGGTCACCTTCTCGCTGTGTCCTCACATGGCCTTTTCTCTGTGCACATGTGGGGAGAGAGGAGGAGAGAGAGAGTTCCCTCTCTTCCTCTTCTTATGAGGATACCATTCCTATTGGATTAGGGCCCACCCTTATGACCCCATTTCACCTTAGTTACCTCCAAAAAACCCTATCTCCAAATACAGTTACATTGGAGGTTAGGGGGTCAACATATACATTGGGGGGATCACAATTCTCAGCCCATAACAGTTACTAAACCTCTCTGAAACCTTGTTTCCTCATCTATAAAACAAGGATAATAAAACTTGGGTTAGTGGGAGAAGGATTGAGTGATATACTGGCATGTCAAAGGTCTTGGCTGTTTGCTTTGTTTTGTCTTTTAACCAACTTTTTTTGGAGAGAAAGTGATGGAAGTGAGAAACGTCATGACTGTGGTAATATGTTGGTCCTATTGATAAAAATCCTGAAGCCGGAAGAAATTTAAATGATGTATCCAGGGTCACCTATTAAGTGAGTTACAGAAACTGGCCCAAGCCCTAGATCTCAGGACTTTTAGGCCTGTGTTATGCTACACTATAGGACTTATTTTGTCCAGAGTTGACAAGAGTGGGTGGACTGCTCCGCAGGCTTAGATCTGTCTTGGGTATTTGAGAGCAGTGCCGCCCCCAGACACATGCAGGCATTAGGGGCTGAGTGGAACGCTCTGTGCCCTGTGGAAAGCTATCCTTTCATTGGATTAGTGGGCTGGGGCGGCCTCTTTTGCTATGCACTGGTCTGGCCTCACAGTATCTGGTTTCAGAAGAGCATGATTGGCCAGCATGCAGGTCAGGGAGAAAAGGTTCTGTGGGGGTCACCAATGTCCTCAGGGAGAGGGGATCGTGCCTGTGGCTGGGCAGGAGGCTCTGCACCAACTGCACTGTAAAGTGCACCAGCTCAGGCAGCTGAAATAATTTGCCCTCTAAGGGATTTGGGTCTTGAGGGGCAATATCTGCGATTGAATGACTCTCTCCCACTAAACTCTGAGAGGCTCCAGTTACCCCAATCATCCCAGCCTGCATAAACATTCTCTTTCTAGCCATGAGTGGCTGGGCACATAACATACCGGGCCGGCTGGTGAGAGGGTGGAGAATGTGCTGTTTCCCAACTGATAGGATTTAGGGGGCAGTGTCTGGGGCCCATCTTCTTCAAAGATTTCTCTGATGTAGAGGCTCTGTGCCTGAACTCCCACCATTAGCAATGAATTCCTTTGTGTGCTGAAGGCTTTGGGGTCATTAGAGTCCCTCTTTAAGACTTTAGAACCCATACTTAGGATGAAAGGAAGCCCCTTTGTGAGTCTTGGCTGTCAGGTAGCTGACAGAGAGACTCCATGGAGGAGTGACACAGAGCAATAGCATAGCTGAAAGGCAGCCCACCAGGATTCATCTGAGGCCTTGATTTGCAGTCAAGAAAAGCAAAGGAACAAGACCGTGCTGAGGCCATAGAGCTAGTTATGGCAGAGCTAAGTCAGACACCCAGACTATTGATTGGCTTCTATTCCTGTCCTATTTATTTAGTATAAGCAATGATGAAGAAAACAGATCAGCTGCAGAAGGGTGAGCGAGCCCCGGAACACAGGGAATGGGAAAGAGACCAAAGACGAACTCTAACTGCCTCCCAGCTGTGCTGAGGCCAGCCTCTTGCAGGAAATCCCCTCTTATAAACAGAGTTATATTCCAAAAGTTCATGCATATGTTTATTTCTTGAATCATGGAGCTTGTTTTCCAATGGACATAACATTTTAAATGTTGTAAGTGGTGAATTAGTTTCCCCAAGACCCATCCACAAAACCCTATGTAACTGATGGAGTACCCGAAAAGTAGTATTCATAGGAGTATTTCAATTAATCGTACCCAATACTTGTTATTATTTCCATGGGAGTATAATGTACAACGAGTTTTGAAGTAGGTTGTGAGAAAGCACCCCCTGCACAGGGCAGGTGGCTCTCCTAGATCCGAATCTGGTGGCTGAGCCAGGACAGCACAACTGCGAGGGCTGGGGGGAGGCCCGGTGCCCTCTCTGACCCTCAGCTCTAAAATCAGAACATGAGGAGTAATTTTGCCCTGCCCACTTCATAGAGTTGTGAGGGCTGGGGAAGTGCTTTGAAAAGAAATAAAAGTAAGAAAAGCCCTTTCTTAGGTAATCACTCCCTAGATGTTTTGATGGGGTAGCTGAGGAGAGACACTGGGATACTGGTGTTGCTGTGGTGCTGTTGTCAGGCCTCCACCAGTAACAGTGGTGGTGACAGCAGTAGGAGCGACAATAAACTGCATTTACAGACAACTTCTAGGTGCCAGGCATGGTCCTCGGTGCTTTATAGTACTAATGTATCATACTCATTGTGGTGGTTAATTTTATGTGTCAACTTGGCTAGACCACTGTACCCAGATAATTGGTAAAATACTAGTATAGATGTTCTGTGAAGGTATTTTTTAGATGAGATTAACATTTAAATCAGTAGACTTTGAGTAAAGCAGATTGTTGTCTATACTGTGGGTAGGGCTCATCCAATCAGGAAGGGCTTAAGAGAAAAGACTGAGGTCTCCCGAGGAAGGAGGAATTCTGCCTCCAACTGCCTTTGGACTCAAGCTGCAACATCAACTCTTCCCTGGGTCTCCAGCCTGCTGCTCTGCCCTGCAGATTTTGAACTTGTCAGCATCAACAATTGTGTGCGCCAATTCCATAAAATCAATCTCTCTCTTTCTACACACACACACACACACACACACACACACATACACACCCCGCAGATAGTGTTGGTTCTGTTTCTCTGGAGAACTCTGAATAATACACCCATTTAACAGGGGAAGAAGCTAAAACACAGGTCGGGTAAGTGACTTTCTCAAGTAAGCAGCTATGGCGGGCAGAAACTGACTAGTTGTTCACCAAACCATTTCCCTTTACCCTGCAGCTAGACTACGTTTCCCAGCCTCCCTTGCAGACGGGAGAGACTGTGTAACTGAGGGCTGGTCCCTGGGATAGTGGGGGAGGGTGATAAATAAACCTCCAGACCAAGATCACTGTTCCCTGACTTGCTGATTCCAAGGCTCTGGGGGTTGGCAGGGCCATGAGATGGAAGGGGCCTGAGTCCCTGAATGACTGCATGGAGCAGAGCCTTTCAGCCTCAAGCACTCTAAGGAATGACCTGAGTGAGGAGTAAACCTGCGTTATGTTTAGTCTCTGAAATTTGGGGGTTTGTGCTTTTAATGATAGCACTCTCCCTGACAAATACAGTGACTCAGCTAGATTCCAGTCCAGGCTATCAGCTTTCAGGTCTGGAATGCTTCGTCTCTGTACTGCTCAAATGTCTCTTGCGTTCACTAAGAGCACAGAGTAGGAACTGTCCCCCTCACCTTTCCCTGCTTGCTCCTGAAAACCAAGGATACCTCATAGGTATAGAGCAACACATCCTGGAGCCACATGCTGAACATCATGGTTTAGATGCTGGAAGGCATGCAGAGGAACCGGGGAGCCCTGGGGACGTAGGGGGCGTGGGAGAGGAGTTCTTGAAAGGGTAGAAGAGGAGGAAGATGGGTCCAAGTATGAACTCAGTCTGTTTCCCCCTTTCTCTGGATGTGGCCTTTGTCTTCCCCAAGCAGGGGAGTTCCTGGCTCTTCACTAAATAGCAAGTGTGGTCTGTTTATGCTGGAGCAGACCGTGGAAATACACAACCGGTTCTGCCCAGTGCCAGTCATTCCTCCCTCGGCAGTGCTTTCCCCAAGCTAAGTTCAACAAAGGAGGGAAGAGTTGCCGCAGCTCTGCTCAAGAAGCCTGGCACAAATGCATTTTTCCACATAAAGGTTGCTGTCTATAAACAAAAGCAAGGTTCAGGGGGAGAGGGGCTGCTTTGTTTTTCTTTCCTGTGCATTTTGGACTGCGTGGCCACTTTTGCCCATGCCAAACACCCTGTCCGGTCCCGGGCAGTCCTACACCCTGGATTTGTCTGTGGTCAGATAAGCGTAGGCTGGAAGGCAACAGGTAGGCTCTTACGACAGATTCAAAGGAGCTGACCCAGCCTTTTTACCCCACAGAACAAAGAAATTCCTGGGAGGAAACTTTGGATTAGAAAGGGATATGTCGATGCACGTATGCTTCCATCGAAGCCAACCCAGAAATGGTGCCCATGTTAATTTTTGTATTGAAAAGTGACCTTGTGTGCAAACTTAGGTACAAAATCCAAAATCCAAAACAGGGCATGTGTAGTCTGTCTGAGTGTGCAGGGAGAATTTGTTTGGTTTAGAAAAACATGAAGTTAAATTCATTATAACAGCTAGATGAAGTCAAAAGATTTTTTTTGACATATTTTTAACTTTTAAACTAATGTTAGTTTATTTAACTTTAGCTTCTGTCTAGTCTGCTCATTTCAAATAAAATAATTAGCCATGGTGAAAAAGAGCTGATTTCCCTAAATTATAATAATGTGGGGTGTAGCTACAAAAAGGGATGGGTGCTAGGTAGCCCTGATAAATGTCTACCATAAAGGTTTTCCTCAGTAGCTGTTCTGGTGTATGTCCTGCCTGTGGCTGCTTCCTGGGAAGGGTCTAACCCCACCTATGTTTCCAGCACATCCCTTCTTATTTGCAGACCTCCTTGTGTAAAAAATGTGAATAATGTGCTGTGTCTTTCTCATATAAAAATGTGAATAATGTGTTGTGTCTCAATTGCCAATGTTCCAAGATAGTCAGCATTTTTAGGAGGTTGAGTGGTTCAATGAAAAGGCTATAAATTTGGGAGCCAGGAAATGTGGATTTTAATCCTGGGTTTTCTGCTGTCACTTTGGGCAGACACTGAAACCCCGTGGCTCTAAGTTTCCCCTTTGAAAACTGAAGGACCATGATTCATAAAATCAAAAGTCTCCTGCAGCTGACAGAGCCTCAGTGATCTGTCTTAAATTCATTCACTCATTGAATAATTATTGAAAGACTGAAAGTCGAGGCAGGTCAGGTTCTGGGGACACAGCAGCGGGCCCAGCTGGCAAGGCCCCAACCTCATGCACCTTTCATTTCAGTGCAGGAGACTGACAAAACAAGTTTTGGTCAATGCTGCAAAGAAAATAAAAGTATAGAGTCAACATTACATAGAGGTTAGGGGAAAACCTCACTAAAGAGGTAACATTTGAGTGGGACTTGGGGACCTAAGACTGAGTCTGCTATGACATTATGATTGCCAGAAGGTTGAGCCTATACCGTTAGGCATGGTCTAGATACGGCCTGTGGGCCTTATCTGGCTCTCTGCCTGCTTGTTTTTATATGGCCCTTGAGCTAAGAATTGTTTTTACATCTTATAAATGGTGTATTATGTTCCTAGGGCTGCCAGGACTAAGTACCACAAACTTAGTGGCTTAAACAACAGATTTATTGCCTCACAGTTGGGGAGGCCGAGCGTCTGCAGTCCAGGTGTCAGCATGGTTGGCTGCCTCTGAGGGCAGCGAGGGAGACTCGTTCCCAGGCCCCTCTCCGGCTTCTGGTGGCCTCAGGAGTTCCTTGGCTTGTAAGTGACACTCTTCCTGTGCCTTCATATTGACTTCCCTCTCTGAATTTCTCTGTTTCCAAAATTCTCCTTTTGTAAGGACACAGATCATATTGTATGGGGGCCCACCCTAATGACCTCGCTTTAACTTCATTACCTCTGCAAAGACCCTGTTTCCAGACAAGGCCATATTCTGAAGTACTGGGGGTCAGTATGTTAACAGACCTTCTCTGGGGACATAAGTCAACCCACAACAAATGGCTACATTTTAAACAGTTAAATAAGTATCCACAAAAGACCCTCAAATTTTCCACTTGGCCCACAAAGCCCAAAATATTTGCTCTCTGGCTCCTTAACAAAAGGTTTTTCAACCCTCATCTACATCAGTGGCTCTGAAATTTTAGGGTGCACCTGTTACTTAGAGAGCCTCACTTGTAGAGTGTGCAGAATTTGCAAGTGATGCTGACGGTGTTGATCTAGACAGTGCTTCCCAAGTTCAGGTCCTTGGATGTACCACATCACCTGGGGAACTTGGTGGTAGTATAGATTCCTGGTCTCCCAGATTTACTCAGGATCTCCAGTGATGAGGCCAGAGATGATTCTGATATACAGCCAGACGTAGGAACTATTGATCTAGTTTAATTATTTTGGTCAGGAAGAGCAATTGATGAGATTACTCCTTTGTGATTGAGCTGCTGGCTTGGGCCTCACCTGTCTGGGTGAGGGCTGGGAGATCCGGGTGATTGGGAAATCCTGTGCTTCCCGTCAAAACTTGTGCCGAAGGAAAACATCCTCAAGAAATGTATGGTCTGAATTCTTCCATGGCCAGAGATCTTTGTTTAGACTGTTTCATAATATTATTATCATTAAGTGGCTTGTCAGCAGCTCATGGGAAAAAGAGACGTATTGACTGCAAACTCACTTGGAGCCAGCAGCAATGCAAGACATCTGCTCAGAGGCCTCGGGCCTTCTGGGCTGCCTGGAGAGCTGTTTATTGTCCAGGCCACAGAAGGTAACAATCCCTGTCCTCTGGGCCCCAAGTCCTGTGACTGCTGGCCAATTAAGCAAACTTTAAGAGGGACACATTTCTAGGGGAGGGAGATGAGGAACCTGGAAACCATGTTCAAGGAAGAAGGTTGCAGGAAGGCTTGTAAAACAGTGGCCTGCAGGCCCCACCCAGCCGCAGAGAGTTGTGCTCCACAGTCCTAGCGGCTAAAAACAGATTGAATTTCAGTGGCTTTGGGCAACACCTGTACTCTCTCTCTAGCTCCAAAATCTCTGCACTTCCTACTACCATTGTCCCTTGGTATCCGTCTGTGGGGGCTTGGTTGCAGGACCCCTGAGGACACCAAAATCGGTAGATGCTCAAGACCCTAATATAAAATGACATAGTATTTGGGTATAACCTATCCACATCCTCCTGTATGTGTTAAATCGTCTCTAGATTACTTACAATACCTAATACAATGTAAATGCTATGCAAGCACTTGTTATACTGTATTGTTTTTTTATTTGTATTTTTTATTGTTATATTAACTGCTATTTTTATTTTTCCTATGTGTTTAATGCCACCGCAGAACCGTCAGATACAAGGGGCTGACTGTACTTTGTACCAGCCTAGCTCAAAGAGATTTGTTAACTGCTTGCTGTCCTGGGGTTTATAAGCTGAAAACTCTCAGACGGTATAAAAATATATAATCAGGTCACAGAAGGCTAAGGAGAGAACACTAGCTATTTTTAAATATCTAAAGGCATGCACTCATGTATTAATTGGTTACATTTATTAAGCACTAAAATTGTTGAGTGTGAAATAATCAGGTATATATATATATTGGTCTCTACCCCCGGTTCCTGACACAGAGCTCCTAAAACTCTTGCAATAGGGATACTAGGAGAATCTTTTATTCTAATATTTGGTCTTTGACCTGGTTCCTGGCACAGGGCACCTAAGACCTTTGTATAGTAATTTCCTGAGTGGTGGGAGCCTCTGACACAGAGCTCCTCAATCTCTTGGAGTTTTCTGGGTGACGGGAGTAACTTTTGCTCTAATGAAGTATCTCTTGGTGGGCTCCTGGACAGCCTCAGGTTGGGAGCGGATCATCACAAAGACCAAGCCGTGATTAGCAGCTTGGAACCTTCAAGCCCTACTCCCACCCTCTAGGGAGGGGAGAGGGCCTGGACATGGAATTAATAATTGATTATGCCTATGTGATGAAGACTCCATAAAAATCCCCACATTATGGGGTTCAGAGATCTTCCAGATAGATGAACACATCCATGTGCCTGGAGGGTGGTGCACCCCAACTCCACTGGGATACAAGCTCCTGCATTTGGGACCCTGCTAGACCTTGTCCTATATATCTCTTGATCTGTCTGTTCATTTGTATTCTTTAAAATACCCTTTGTTTTGTTTTTTTGGTTTTTTTAACACAGAGTCTCACTCTGTTGCCCAGGCTAGAGTGCCGTGGCATCAGCCTAGCTCACAGTAACCTCAAACGCCTGGGCTCAAGCAATCCTCCTGCCTCAGCCTCCCGAGTAGCTGGGACTACAGGCATGCACCACCATGCCCGGCTAATTTTATCTGTATATATTTTTAGTTGTCCAGCTAATTTCTTTCTATTTTTAGTAGAGATGGGGTCTCGCTCTTGCTCAGGCTGGTCTCGAACTCCTTAGCTCAAATGATCCACCCGCCTCGGCCTCCCAGAGTGCTAGGATTATAGGCATGAGCCATCGCGCCCAGCCTAAAATACCCTTTGTAATAAATTGGAAACAGTAAGTAAACTGTTTCCCCAGGTTCTGAGAGCCTCTCTAGCAAATTATTGAACCCAAAAAGGGGGTTGCAGGAACTTTTGACTTGTAGCCAAGCAGGACAGATGTTGTAGGTAACCTGGGGACATATTACTTACAACTGGTGTCTGAAGTAGGGGGCAGCCTGTGGGACTGAGCCCTTAACCTACGGGGTCTGTGCTAACTCTGGTTGGTATCAGAATTGAATTGAATTATTGTTGATGTCAGAGAACTAGTCAGTGTTGGGAAAGAAACCCACACATCTGGTGTTGGAAATGAAGTGTCAAGAGTGGTGTGAAAATAGAGGCAAACAGTTTGCTTTTCCCGCCTCACACTGAGCGTAACACGTCCGTGGCTGCATTGGGCCTGCGGCGTCTATTGAGTGCCCATAATATGCCACGCACGGTGTCAGGTGCTGGGGGACAGCAGTAAATAAGACAGCTCAGTGCACCCCTCTTGAGGCTCACATTCTCTTATCAAAAAGCAATTGGAAATTGTAATAAGCACTTTGAAGGAAACAGCAAGGGCTTAACTAGAGAACAATAAGGAACAGCTTTGTTTGGATGTTGTGCCCAGGGAGGTGGCTGGCCACTCTGAAGTAGGGGAAGACCTGTCATGGAAGGGGAAGTGTGTTAATTCTGGCTTTCTTTAAAAGATGGGTAAAGAATCCTGAGGGGGTATTGGAAAGGGAGAGTTTGGTTCAATATAAGAGAGATCTTTCCAGTTTGAGTTCTCTAACCCTGCATTACCTGGGGAGGCAATGAGGTTCAAGACAATGGGAGTGACAGAGCAAACCACAGACGTTCAGTGGGTGTAGCTGGCCTCGGAGGATCCTGCCATCTCCAAAGAGATCACTTGCAATTCTGAGATTCTCTGAAGTGATATGTTGACAACAGTTTAAAGCCAGAAAAATCTTATTTTGGGCCCAGATTAAACATAATAGCTACTGGCATTATCTTCAAATTTCACAGACAAACCAAATGCAAACATGAGGTAAGATATATGCCCATTTGGATAGAGACCAGACGATGCAAACAGGACGTGGAAATGCCCTGAAGTACTAAACCAGTGTTTAGAAAAGTGATCAGAAATAGTCAATTCATTGTTACAATAATAACGTTCTTCTGAAGGAATGGAATTTGCAGTGATCTGGTGGTACAGTTTCTGTTATCTTTAAAAAACTACATATGGAACCATGTCCAGATTATGGAAAATCCAGGTGTCACGCTGAGTGGTTATTGGCTTGTTTGTTTTGTGGATGTTCAGAGGCATCTTAGAACCAGACTCTGGAGCCATCAGATGAGGGTGGATATGGTGGTTCCATTAATATATATATTTTATATATATAATACATCATATATAATATATATATATCTTCTGAGGTTAAAACCTTTTGCAAAAGTGACCCTGACTTGGTTGCTTGGCAACACTGATGCCTCCCTCCTGGTGACCTCAGCTCCTGCCTGCTTCTACCGCCTCCCATCAGGCGATCTCCTTTCCATTAGGAATAGTATGGCAGCTAATTATTGAGGGTTGCCTATGTGCCAGGCACTAAATGCTTCCTATATGGGATCTTCTATGATGTTTTATGACAATCTCTTCTCCATTTCACTGATGAGAAAATTGAGGCCCAGAGAGTCTGAGATTACCACCCAAGTCCGAGAGCAACTCACAGGAACAGATAGGCTTTAAATTTGGGTTTGCCCAGCTCCAAAGCCAACTCTTCACATCAAGAGGCCCCCCATTGTCTTTGAGAATGATGCTGAATCTAGAGTTCTCTGTGATAAACTTGTTAAGAGATTCCGCGCAGGCTGCTCTAACAGTCAACAAACACGCTCCATGGCTGAGGGGGAGTCTCTCAGGTTGTGTCAAGATTTATCTCTTGAGGAAACCTGTTCTGTCTGTGTGCGTCTATTTTGAAAGTAAAACTTTGATAGTTTGCTTAATTTTATATTTTCTACTTTCCCTTTGTATTGTGAAGTCATGTTACGTGACAAATTCAATATTCTGGACAGAGAATAGAATCTACACCTTATGGTTTATGTGTGTGTTTTTTTTTTTAATGTGGTTAACTGTGCTTGCTTTTGTGATTTTTTTGCCTCTCTCCTTTATTGAGATATAATTCACATACAGCAAAATACATAGATCTAAGTGTACAATTCAATGGGTTTTGACAAATGTGTAGGTACTTCTGGTCACTGTTAATTTTCATTACCCAGAAAGGTCTTTTGTTCCCCTTTCTAGTCCATTCCCTCATCCTCCCAGAGGCAACCCCTGTTCTGATTTCTATCACCATGTATTAGTTTTGCTTGTTCTTGAACTTAATATAAATGGCATCCTACAATGTGTACTCTTTTTGTCTGTCTTTTAGCTCTCAGTATTGTTGTACATATCTTTTGTTCTTTCTTATTACTGACTAGAATTCTATTGTATGAATGTACTACAATTGACTTACTCATTCTCCTTTTGATGGACATCTGGTTTTTACAATTTTTGGTGATTATGAATAAAACTACTGTGAACATTTGTATGCAAGTTTTTTTGGAGGCATATGCTTTCATTTCTCTTAAGTATATTCCTGGGAGTGGAATTACTGTGTTATAAAGTAGGTTTAACTTTATAGAAAACTATCAAACTTTTCCAAAGTGATGGTATCTTTACATTCTCATCAGTGATGTATGGCAGTTCCAGTAGCTCCACAAACTTGTCAACACTTGATGTGGTCAGTCTTTAATTTTAGCCAGATCTCATTAAGGTTTTCATTTATATTTTCCTGATAGCTTATACTGTTAACTACCTTTTCATGTGCTTATTGTATATTCCCTTTCTTGGGAAATACCTGTCCGAATCTTTTCTTCCTTTTAAATTGGGTTATTTTTATTATAAAATATACTAATTTATAAAACTTTATGTATTCTGGAAATGAATCTTTTTTCACATATATGTATTGTGAATATTTACTCATAGTTTGTAGCTTGCCTTCTTCACTTTCTTAATGGTATCTTTAATGAGCGGAAACTTTTAATTTTGATGAAATTAAACAATTTTTTTTCTTTTGGTTAGTGTTTTTCACATTCTGTCTAAACAAATCTTTGACTATCTCAGTCATGATGATATTGTTTTGGGCTTTTTTCTAGAAACTTTAGTTTAGGTTTTGGATCTGTGACCATCCCAAAATAATTTTTTTGCATGCTATAATGTAGGTTATTAATATCAGTTTTTTCCATATAGTTGTTCATTTGTTCCAACACCATTTGGTGTTATAGTACTATTGCTATTTCTTCAATGGTTAACATTGAATTTCATTAAAAATCAATTGGAATTAGTTTACCTAGATTCTTTTGTGTGTCTAGTGCTCTTTGATGGCTTTAAAGAAGAATATAATTTTCATTTATCTATTTTCTTTTTTTATGATAAAAGTGACAATCTTTATGACTTTCCATATCTTAACCAGAAACAGGACTTCCAAAGTTTCTTAGATTTTTATCTTAGAGTAGTTCTGGGAGGCAAGTGTGAGGCCTCAGAGCAGCATAAAATGTTCAAAATTCTGGGTTTAGACTTATTTAGACTTAGAATGCCAGTCGCCTGAGTCACGAGCAGTATTTGGCCTTGTAAAGCATTGCTGTTGTTTTAACCCTTCCTCCCCAAGCCCCTCAAAGCAGCTACTTTACTACATAAGCCTATTCCACATACCCTTTTCCTTCATCAATTCAGTTCAAGTCTTGGCAGTTTTTCCTTTGATCCAACTCCATTGGCACCATCCTGATCTAAACTATCGTCATTGCCAGGTAAGAGCAATAGCTTATTCCCAATATACTATGGGTTTCCCCATAACCCCTCTGGGTTCCATCTAATCTAATCTCCACACTACATCCAGACCAATGGTTACAAAACTGTCATTCTGATCACATCACCCTTCGGCTTTGACTTTTTCAATGACTTCCCATTGCTTGCGAGGTACAGACAAAGCTCAACACATGTGCGCTCTGTCTTGCACACAGCCCTTGTTAACAATGTTCCATTAGTTTTCTTTTAATCCCTACTCTCTTTGCTTTCTCCCACCATACGGTCTTGCGCATGCTGTCTCTTCTACCTGGGATATCATTCATTCGTCTCTTTATCTAGTAAATGCCGGTTCTTTTCCCCTTTCAAGTCTTACCTCATGCATCACCTCTCAGAGAAATCTTTCCTGGCCTCCCTGGCTATTTCAGTTCCTCCTATCTGTTTTTCTCTCATTTATAGTCACTTGACCCAGTGATAAATTTTGTATTGTTTGTAAGATTATCTAATTATTGGCAATATCTTCCATTAGACCAGAAGCTCTAACGAAGGCAGAGAAAAATATTTCAGGATCATCATTTCATCTTCAATGCCTAGAACAGTGACTGGTGTTTAATTAAATGTATGGAACTTAATAAACAAATTAATGAATTTGGAGAAAACAAATGTATTTTATATCTTTAACCTGGGATCTATTCTTTGGATGATCCCAATGTGCACACATTCTATCTTTCTATTTACCTATCTATCTATCTATCTTCATTGTCATCTACTTATCTTGTTTTCTAAAATCTTTATAAGAAGGTGAAGGCCTTTGGACTTCAGCAGTTTGCCTTAGATCAGATTTAAAACATAAGCCTACATACCTGCCTACTTTTAAACTCTGAGTTGACTGTGATAAGTGTGTTATTTAGTTTACCATAGCAAAGGAGTATGTCTCACAGAGCAATAAAGGACTTCCCTAATTCTTTCTTTGCTGGCTTCATTGACATGTTTATTTCTCTTGACCTAGATAACTGGAGAGAATGGGAATTGAACATTTGCCAATTAATTAGCAACTTAAATCACTTGTGAAAATGGCTGTAAAAAATCAATTCAAGCTGACATCGCAGAATTTTCAGATGCCATGTAAACATAAGTGGTGTTTTCTTTTTCTGTGGTGGCGTCCAAGGAATTGCACTCAAGACTTAAGATCATTTAAGACCTCCCCCATAGAGTTCTTCAAAGACTGGGTCTAGTTACCTAAGCTATTCTTAAATTATCTTCAGGTTTCCAATTCCATTCCTCATCAGCTTTTTGATCCAGTGTGCAATTACTGGCCTTGAAAATGATGGAATTCCAAAGGAAACATCTCTCTTTCAAAAGCCAGAAAGATTGAGTTTCACATTCACATGGGAGTGATTTTAATGTTTTGGTTCCTAATATTTCTTTGGCATAACATCTCAAATGCTACTGTCATCCCCAAAATGATGCAAGGTGCAGAGACTCACAAGTATCTCTGTCAGTGGCCTGGCCCTGGCACTTTAAGCCTCAGGGAAAGATAGCACACTTGGCCACACCTTCTCTCTATAGGTGTGAGATCCTCTGCCACTCTGCCTTTTTGCACATGATAAAAGGTATTGCTCAAGTAAAAGCAAGGAGACATAATTAGACTGTCTGCTGAAAGGAAGGAAGTAGTCAGCTGCTCCTGCAATATCTTTTTTTTTTTTTAAGAGCAAGTAAATAAGTTCAAGAAGGACCAGATTGTATCTTTAATACTTAATTTTCTTGACATTTTAATATGAGTAACTGGAATTGAGCCAATCTGGAATGGTTTAAAATGTCAAGAAATGCCTGTTTGTGGTTTGTGTGTGTCTGTGTATGTGTGTGCGTGCACACATGTGAATGCGTGTTACATATGTTATAAAAGAGGATAATTACTCTGTGGTAGAGCATGTTTCCAAAGAACATGGGTCTCAAGAAATTAGAATTATTGCTCTGACAGACTACTAATTTCTAAATATTTCCCCTCTTTTTAAGCTCTCTCTTCTGCATGTGTATAAACATGTGGTGTTCAAGAACATATTTCTTGTTCAAGAAACCTTGAACAAGAATTTTAATACTATTTTATTAATTTATACTTCTTGAGGAACAATACTGGCGAAGCTTTTATTCTAATATTCACTTCATATGAAATCCTCAGCACTAGATAGAAACACACATGATTTCATTATATTCATGAGTTCAACAATTTTTTGAGCATCTGATAAATACAAGGTATTATATTGAGTGCTATTAACTATCTGTTAACGTGGAAAAAATTATAATTTTACTTGAAAAATACCACTGGGCTCTGTTTCTCCGTGTCCCTTGTTCTTAATTACTCATATTAAGCTAGTCCCTTTGATGAGGGAGAGACTTTTGTGTGTTGTGATATTACAAAGGTAATAATAAAAATAAATTTACAACTAACAGTTATTTGGGATAATGTTCACTGTACTAAGTGCTTTACATTAATTATCTCCTTTAATCCTCACAGCAGAATTATGAGGTCATAGCTACTATTATCCCCACTTTACTAATGGAGCAACCAAGGCAGAGAGTTCAGGTAACTTGCCCAAGTTTATACAGCTAGTGAGTGGCAGGACTGAGACTGGACAAGCTGAAGAACCACCAAATGGTATCCGTAGAGCTTGGTGATGAGACCTAATTTGTGCCAAATTGACACAAGATACATAGAAAGATGACTCCTAGTACTTTTAAGGGCAAGAAATGAAGGCATCTTAAGAAATCACAAGTTTATTCTGCTGATTACAGAATTATTTATATGAACCCTTTTAAAGTAATCAGAGATGTAAAAGTAAACAGAATGATCAATAGAAGAAAACGAAAATTCTGGGAACAGACTTACATATAGATTAATATTTAGTACTTCACAAAGGTAATATCTCAAGAAGAGAAAAGATAGGCCAGTTAATAAATAGTGGTAATAACAATGCCTAACATTTGCTATGCTCTGGGCAATATTCTAATTCTTTATGTGCTTTAGCATATTTCACCTCAAAGCTACCCTACAGGGTGGGTACCATTATTTTCATCCCTGTTTTGTAGATGAGTCACAGAAAAGATACCTAACTTTCCAAAGTACAAACCCACCAGTCTGGATCCAGAGCCAGGGATCTTAGCCACCAGGCTACACAACACCTACATTAGGAATCCTACTTAGTCATTTAGAAAAAAGTAAAGCTGTGAAGCCTGACTTCACATCTTACAACACAGTAAATTCTAGATGATTTCAGGGCTTAAAAATAAAATATGAAACAATAAATACACTAGAAGAAAATATAACTAAAAAATGAAATAATTAGGATGGAGAAGGTTATTTCTAAAAAGGACATTTAAGACTACAATTCAAAAAGAAATACTTCATAAATTTGACTGCATCAAAATTTAGAACATCTACATAGAAAAACAAATAAAAAAACAGATAAATGAAGTCAAAAAGAAAATGAGAAGTGAGAAAAAAATTATGACACATAACACACAAAATTTTACTATGTTTAATATGTAAAGATGTACAGCCCATTGAAAAAGGAGCCAGGGATATCAACAGATAGCTAAATATTAATAGATCAGAAAATTAAATATCAGTGGATAATTGATATGATAATAATTTTGTCTTTATTAGTGCTCAAAAAGGTACATATTTAAACAATGAGATGTTATTTTGGCCTATTGAATTGGTGAATAATATTTGTTGGTGAGGTAGGTTATGGGAATGGCATTTCTATACACTGAGGCTGGAAGCGTAACTTCTTTGGAAAACAATTTGGCAAAATGTATGAAAACCTTAATTTGTGTATATTTTTGACTCAACAATTTAATTTTTTGGAATTTATTCTAAGATCATGTTATGTGTAAGAATTTACATACAATTGTACTAGTTAAAATATTGTTTCTAACAGTGAAATGGTACAAAGAACTAAAAAACTTGTGAAAGGAATAAATAAATGAAACCAAAAATGTTTGCATTTAAATCTATGCATCAAAACTGGGATCATGCTCCATATGTCATTTTATAGTCATAGTTTCTTTAACAACAGTAAACGTGCTCCGTGTTACAGTTACCATCTATTGTTTGGCTGGCCAACATCAATTTCGCCTGATTCTTGGTGACGGTATCCCATAGCTCCTTGGGGAAATCACCACTTCCCCATGTGCTTTAGGTGGAATTGACCCTTTCCCATCTCCAACAACGGAAGCTGGTTGATTTAAGCACAATCCTATGGTATCCTCCTGGCCACAGTGATGGCTTCAGAGGTGGATACATCATGTAAGCATCTTTCTACCAAGGTGTACTTTGTGACTTTTGCTGAGAACTACTGGGACAAAGATGATCTTGCTTTTCTTTGGATGCTAGTGTGGAAGAAAGTAGCTACAGAAGCCATTGGCAGACATCTTTGGGTCACAAGGAAGGAGGTTGAGAAAGGCGCTAATGGCGCTAAGAAGCAGAGCTGAAATACAGTGAGAGAGAAGCCAGGTCCTCTTCACATCCTTGAGCCCTGAATAAAGCCTCATCTGAAGCAAGAATTATGCACCGTCTCAGATTCATCAGCACATGAGCCAATACACTCTCTTCTTCTCCCCACTTTTTAAAAGCCAGTTGGAGTAGAGATGTCCACATCATGCAGTTGAAAGCATCCTAATAGATACACATTTCTTTGTCTCCACATATAATTAGTACATATACATTGGAAACACACTGGCTATAATTCTGACTAAAAAGCAAATGTCTGATGATTAAAATATGTATTCTGCTGAAGCAGAGGCTATTATCAAATATCACAATCATTGAAAGAACTGGAGTATATGGATAAATCTGAAATTATATGCAAATATTTAAATTATTCTTATGGTTTCATTGTTAATATTTAACAGTCAAAATCCTAAATTCTGTCATTATAGTCTAGGAACAGTACAGTAGTTTCTCAGAGCTGTAACTGCTAGACAGTTCTTTCTGCCACTGTTCTGTACCTCTCAATATTAAAGAGAGGGTCACTTTCAACTGGCACATTTAATAATATCACCAATCATTTGTGTACACAGAATACAATTCAGGAAAAGGTTTCAACAGTGTGTTTTCTAAAAGGAATTTCATACTTAAGATTCATAGCTCTAGCAAATCTCAAAAATCCTTTATCTTTGACTGCCAAAAATGAGTGGTAGCTATAGCAATAATTTCAACAAGCTTTTATTTAAAATGATAGCTTCTATAAAGAATTGTCTTTGTAAAGAGTTCTTATGAAGTCTGTAATTTTGAAATTAGATTAATGAAAATGTGTCATGTGTGCCCATTTTTCCCTAACAATTTGTTGTATGATTTATACTCTGTAATTTCTTACTATTTCTGAGTAAAAGATGGTTTATTTTGAATGTCATGATCCATGATTTGGGAATTCTTTCTCCTTGTGAAATTTTAAGGTAGTAGAGTTTACATGATAATTTTAATTTATCCTCAAAAAAGGTAAAAAATTCCAAAAGAAAACTTTTTCCTTAAAAACCATAGCCAAATTGAATTAAATACCTGAATATAAGTCTGCCTTATTTATTATTCAAATCTTTAAAAGCAAACTTTTGTTCAAAAAGGATATCATGAAGTTCCAAAGTTATATAGCTAATTCATTCTCTATTAATATTATATTAATAGTTTAATATTGGTAAACTATTCTCTTATTTATTTAACTTTTTGAAAGTTTAAAAAATTTTTAGCACATAAATTTAATAACTTTTGTAATCATTCTTATTGTAGCATGTTACTTTCACATATATATACTTGCAATATTTGTACTCCAATTGTTAGAATTTAGATATAGAAAGCACATAAGAAGATTTTTCTTTCCAGGTTACATCTAAAATGCTTACATATATTTTTAGGAGAATATTCAGATATCAACTTAAAATCTGATTATGTCTTATTCATGTTACTGACATTATTGCTGATTGGATGTGATGGTAATTTGTTCTACTGACACAATCACTGAACAAGTTCAAGGTTGCCAGATGGTGATGAAGTTGACATTCAGCTCTTATGCTTGCCAAGGCCAAGGCCAGAGATGAAACCAAAGAGCAGATTTTGGACAAACGCTGAGGCCAAGGCCCAACATTGGTGCGTCATGTATATATCATTCTTAGTAGTTACATTTTATGTCTGTAGCAGCAGTTACTTAACCAATCTCCCAAAGAAAAATGTCTGAAAACACATGCCCCCAAATGATAAATGGTGCTTATCTCTGAGTGGTGAAATTATAATTTTCTTCTTATTGCTTATCAGTAGTTTCCATTTTCTTCTACAATAAACATGCATTACTTGGGTAATGAAGAAAAAATATAAAAGTCTTAAATTTCTAAAATTTAGAATGAATAACAGCAACAAAACCCCCCAAAATTACAGAAACAACATCACATAAAAAAAGCATCTTTAGAGAAATATACTGGGTAATCAGTTTTGGTAAGACATTGCCAAGACTTATGAGAGTCAGGAAGTTTTTCCCAAGATGTATCTTCAATTCCTCTTGCTGTTAGTTAAGCCCTTGCATCAAAGGAGACAGAACAGCTGCTAATCCTCATCTAAATCTACCTCCAGGTTGGTATTATATTTGCTTCCCTCTATCTTCTCATTTTTAGGCTAAATAAATTTTCCTTGCAGCATCCATTCACCACACCCTTATTCTAAACAACTATAGAATTGAAAGTAAAGAAGAAAATTCCTCCTTCAAGGTTGTGCTCTTATGCTGTTTTGTTGTCTCAATTTGTAAAGAAATCCTAGAACCTAGCAAATAAATAGAGCCAGATGGTTAGTACTACTCTATCCTACTCTATACTGGAAAGCTCAAAGGTAGAAAAATCACAGGAGAAAAAAGTCCACTATACACACATGCACATTATTTTCCATATATATTCTTTTCCACATACCCTGCCAAAAAAATGCAGGAAAAGTCATTGCCAAATTGTGTTGGGCTGTTCACTGGAAGGAAGCACAGCCTTTTCTTGGGGTGGAAGCAGATAGGGGACAAAGTTCTTGGGGTCTGGCATATCTTCACAGTTAAGGCAGTTAATTACAGGCCTGGCCTGATCCAGGCAATGCAGGTTCAAATTCTGGCCATGTCTGTATAGTTTAAAAAACAAAGCAATGCAAAATGGAAAAAAGTGACCAACTCTGTTTTCCAATATTGTTCCCAGTCGACGTGGACCTGAGCATTGAGTAAGCAGTTGGGCTTCAGGGAGGAATTGTTGATATGTTGCCAGATCCATTCTGCCAGGCGGTTGCCAGCAGAGGAGTCTTTGTGATGACCTCTAGGTACACAGCCTGGGAGGAACCTGATGGATATCTTCAGTATTTACTTGGGGTTTACTTTTTTGTCCAGCCCCCAACCTTGTGGAGACAGATGAAAGTTTGGGCAGTAGTAAGGGGCTGACCATGACATAGTATTGACACATTCCTGTCCTAACTCATAAATGGATAAAATAATGAAGTGAACCCTTAGCAGAACAGCTAATTGAATCTGTTACCCCATAACTGTGACAGTGCACTGAATTATGACAATACATGGTATTATGCTTCTATTGATGGGGTTATGGAAAGACTGAGGACTGACATCGAAGTTGTAACTTTATTTGAAGCATTAGAGTAAATAATTCTAATTGGGAAAACCCAGAGCACATTATCCAATGGAGTTCCTTGGCATATTCACTCGGTGACTTTAGACCAAGATCCTTCTTCAAAATTAGAATTAGAAACCTTTGGGCACAATTTAAAAGAACTCAAAAGCCTTCTTTCCAGTTCTTTGGTTCATTGTTGGTTTTCTTAATTTACAGGGGAAGTATTGCGTGTATTAATTTGAAACTGCAATTTAACAGATCTAAGCCAGCTGTTCAATCTTGGAAAATGCCATATCCCAAGCATTCTCCTTTCCTTTGAGCTTTAATCTTGATGCAGAAGCATGCAGGAGTAGAAAGGAAGATGGATTCATTGAAGTCGTTGAAATTTGAGTACCATTCTGCTCAGAGCACCCTAGCCAAATGAATGCAAGTTGTCATTGGCCAATGGGCTTAGTCCCAAAATAGGCTATGCCCAAAGATGGAGCTATGCCACCAACGGCTGTAATCCAGAAAACACACAGGGATTGTGTCCAGGAACTTAGGTCCTGGTGCCCCCCATGCAGACTTTGAGAAGGCTTTGTGGTAGCTGCTATTGTTGTCTAGGACCCTTAACTTATTAATACCACGAGGACAAAATGTCTGTGCCTTTGCCAAGAGAGCAAGGCGGTTGCTATGGTAGAAGTAGTCTGGGGAGGGGCTCCTGGGCCCAGCTTCTGCAGAGTCTTCTGCGGGAGGGCTGAGTAGAGTTGACATACCATTGTCCTCTGGAAACCTAATAAGGCACATATTTTTTTCCAGTAAGTGAGACATTTGTTGAATCCATATTTTATAGATGCTTAAAAGGGGATCTCACACACACAAGAACGTAAACTCATAACTAATAGCCCTTTGGGGGGGAAATTGCATTTTCAATTACCATCCTCACATGGTCTTTCACTTAATCTTGAACACTGTTGTTGGAACTGGGCTAGAAGCCAGTGCTCAAAATAGCATAAATGGGAAATATTTAGGCAAGCCTTGTGATATACACTAGGTATGTTTGGTTATTGTAACACATTTCCCTTTAGTGCTTTCAAAGTATGGGTGATGGATGACGGGGTTTGAGATTATTATAGTAGGTGTCACTTCCCTTACACGACATAGCTGGGCTAGGGGTCACAGGAATCGGAACTCACTACTAGCAAAATTGGGGTATACATGCCTTATTTGGGGATTGTGCTTAAAAATAACAAAACCTTTAAGCAGACAAGAACACATAAACATTTACTTCATCTGTAAAATAGAGAGGGTTGATCTTTAAAGTTATTTGCAGCTCTAATATTGTATGGCAGATAAATTTCAGCCTGTCAGTGTTGACATGAATATTAAATGAGTTAATATATGAAAATTACCTACACTGGTGCCTGGCATATAGGAAGTGCTCAGGAAGTATTAGAGGCTGTGATTGCTGTTTTTATTGGCATGTGTTTTGAGATCTCTTAAAAACCAGAACTACAGATCCCTGGCTCTGTATTCTACCACAGTGCTTTATTACAATCTCATAGAAAGTATACATTTCTTTCAATAACGTCGTCATGGCTCAAATGTCTCTGATTTTTGTTTCTAAAATGAAGACAAATGCTGATATAATTAAATCTATTGAGAAGGTGTATCTGAGATACTTTGTAAACAAAAGAGGGCAATTCAAATATAACAAAAATTTTGGGTTGGCTATGGCTAGTATAGATGCCTCCACATTGAAATCTCCCCAATATTCATTTGTTTTAAAATGTAAGTTTTATTATTATTGAGATATGGAGAGGCCAACAGGTCAGGAGACAAGTGCCATTGAAAAGATAAGTTTGTTACTCACAATTCCAAAGAGGAGGGGGCATGCCATGCTACCCCGGGCCACATGGGGAAGTGCCTGGGTCAGTCAGGAGGCAGAATGCATGAGAAAAAGGCATGGCCAAGAGCCTTCTTTGTGTTTTGTTTTGTTTTGTTTGTGTGTGTGTGTGTGTGTGAGTGTGTATGTGTGTGTGGAAAGGAATGGGCAAGGCAGGGTAAGCAGGCTATGCAGGTTTAGGATAGGCTAGTTTGGATAATTTCAGGGTGCTCTGAGGTATAGGGACTGCCCCTGGTTGCCAGTACATGGCCCTGGGGTGATTAAAGGAGGGGGATAGTGGCTTAACCTGTGACAACCCAATAAAGTAGGCAGCCGGTGCATATGGGCTCTGATTGTCGGTTTGCGTGTGATGGTGTACTCAGAGAGGAGTGAGTCATTTGCTATCTCCAGGAATTAGCTGCCCCTGGAAGGAACAGTCTCTCCGGAATTGGCAAGGCCCCACGATGCCAAGCGTCAAGAATGCAGATAGTAAGAAAAGAATACAGAAAATTAGAAAATGTAGTTACTATGCCATTTCATATTCATAGCATAGTTTGTTGCCTAGAGAAGGCCAAGGGAGTTTGGGTAGGGATGGAAACAGAAATTTATCTGGGGTAAAAGGCATGTATCCCCACCAATCCCCTGGAGTTATTTTTAAGTTCCTTGTGAATAAAAGGGATGAGCAGAAGAATCTGATGAAACTTTCCTTATCTAGTTGCAAGAGATGCTTACAGGTAGGTCCAAGTAAAAACTGTGTCGGATTGCTGGAGAGCAAACAACCCTCCCTATCCTCTCCCCCCGCCTCTCCACAGGGGATGTGGCCCCATTCAGCTTCAAGAGGAATTAGAAGATTTAGAGCATCCTCAAATGGCCCCCGTGGCACAGTTGGGCTTTGGTGATGGCAGGATGGGCAATGGCTGCCATGGGACTTCTCCTGGTGTCTTTGCAGGCAGGTGGGACGCAGTGAGAGCAGAGCAGAGTGCAACAAGACTGACACAGGTGAGGAATCTCTTGGGGCACTCCCCAGGATAACGTGGAGGTGCACCTGACACCCCTGACTATGCCTCTGAACCACACTGTGGAAGATGGCATAATTTTATTTCAGGATCCTTTTCACTCATTCAATATTTAACCAGTATTCATGGGGCCCTTTTTATCAGTTACATGAGAAAATTCATCTTACTTATTTTATAGCCACTTCTAACTTTTGCCCTAAATATGTATTAAACAAATAGACCAGTCCTCTCTTTCAGCAGACCTGTTGCTATCGTCTGGATCTGCTGAGACAGACACTAAGATGGGATTAGATGTGCAAAGAAAAGGGGGAAACAAGAAAGGCAGGAAGAGCCTTCAGTCTGTGATGCGAGGCTCTTATAGAGATAAAAATGCTTAATCTAGAGTCATCAGCTGGAGTTTTACCAAAAAAGAAAAAAAAATGGTGAGAGAAACATAAAACTGCCTACTACTGCCTCCTCGAAGGCCGTGCACAATGCTATTGACTCGATTTCCACATTGTAATTGCCCTGCCAACTGGCAGGGCATTTTCCCCTTGTTATAAGGTACTGTACCTTCCCAGGCCATTGGGAGGGCCTGCAAAGGACATCCAATGGCAAGTAAGGTGAAACGCATCAGACCCCTCCCCCCAATCTGCTATATATCAATTTTTCTTCACAAGGGGAAAAGCCATGTAAGCATGGATTCTCATCAGGGGAAGGCCGGCTTGCTATTTCCCATGGGCCTTACTTTGGTGAATTCCATCTGCAGTGTAATCTCAGCCTTGCAGGTAGATGCAGATACAGGTGATCAGCTCCCCCAGTGATCTAGCTTTCAGAGGTGGACTCAGGTTAGCCAAGTTCATATGACTCATACATAAAATTGGTCCCTAATAATACATTTACAATCAAAAATCATTGTCACAGTGACCAGAATACTTGTGTCAGTAGGTCTTGCATATTACCTCCCTGTAGGAAGACCTACAGTGGAAGGTAGCCAGGTTTTGACAAGCATAGTCCTAGGCCAGCACCAAATCAGATGATTGAATCATGCCATCAAATGGCATGAGGCAAAGGCCACCTGTCATACCTCAGTCCATTGCAGAAGTGATCTTGCCAACAAGACCAGAAAACTCAAAGTCCACAGGGAAAGGTGCCCTTCTCATCGATGGTGCTCTTTTACTGTTTCTTAGGCCAGTTGACACTTTTCCTCGGATATGTTACTACATGCAGTGAGGTCACACGGTCTGGTTGGGCAGGCCTGGGAGCCACTCTGATCACTAAGGTGACAATGCGTACTTCTGCTCTGATCTATTATATTGATGTAAAACAAGGAGGACACTTTGATTCAGGTTCTTAGGGGCAGCTTGTCACACCATCACGCACTTCCAGTGGGTCATCCCATGCCTGGAGGTAGACGTATGAGTCCCACTGTCCCCTGACTCTATTGTATTGATTCTGTGTGGTTCTGTTTTATTCTTGGGTCTTTCTACAAGCTCTACAGCATTATGGAAAGACCAGTGTCCCTAATATTTCAATGGCTGTTAGAGATTCTCTGCACCCAGATGTAGCTAGAAAAATTCAAAGAATTCTGCTAATTGGATCCACTGCCATTTCACCTGTATCCTCACTGCTGTTGAATAATTATTTTATTCAACTCTTGATGCTTCTCCATAGCATTCTCTTCTGAACAGTTTCCAAACATGCTTAATTTTCTTTTAGCCCTCAAACTAACTTCTCTGCCTTCGAGTCTTAATGGAATATTAAAGGCATCTGAATATGAATTTCCATGTCCTAAAATTTCCATCATCTGCTCGTTCTCTTTTTTCTCAAAGGAAGGATTGTCCCTCATCCTTCCAAACACTAGTCCCATAATATGTGCCTTTAGTCCCATATTTTCTTCATTTTTCCAAAATATTGTTTTATTACTCTTATTCCTTCTCTTATGAGTTTTCCATTACTCCTTCTTCATGGGCTCCTGCTCCTGGTCTTACAAACAAATGAAGCCCTGCCCCATTTAAAAAAAAATGTTTTTTCTTACTCTTTTACCCTCTTGAGTTGGCATCCTATATCCCTGCCTTATCATTTATCCCCCAAATTTTAATGTGGCATCAACATGACCTAACTCCATTCCTCACTGCTCTTTTCTTCCTACTCCTTTTTTTTTTGGTCTGGCTGTCATCTCGATTGCTCTCCCCAAACTGCTCTCTTGAGGGGAGAAAGAGGAAGAAAACAGGGAAACCAGCTTTGTGTTGTGTTTAGAAGAAAATCTGTAAGAACCAAAAATTTAATTTTACAAACAGGTTTTTGAAGAGAAAAGTAAGACAGAAGGGTCGGCCCCATAGACAGTAGCAAGTTAGAAAATACAATTACGTAAAAAGTCCATGGAATCCATCACCTTCAGCACAAAACTGGTGTATACATTGTAATTTAGGAGAGTAAATTCCCCATTTACTACAACAAACATAATCTAGCAAAACTTGTATTTATAATAAACATCATGTCCAAATATAATTTTTACAACAACTGTGCAAAGGAAGATTTGCAGTTATCATAGCTTTGTAGTCAAGGTTTACATTCCATGGGAGATACCTATAAAACTTTTGTGGTTAAGAGCAGAAATCACAGGAGAGCTTCTTGCCTTTTTCAATAAACAATTCAGTTTTATGAAGACAAGATACAGAGTATGTATAGATTTAACTTAAACAGGAACTTTCCCTCACCTGCCTCATACTTCTTATTTTTTATCCCTGGTGGTAACTGCTATGTAAAAATCTCTGACTGGCTTCTTTATTTTTACAACCAAAGATAATTCTAATTTGGAACCTTGATATCTTTAAAGCACTTTTTTTCAACAGCCTTTTTCTGTTCAAATTGCTTTTTCTTTATTAGTTCCTACTTGTTATCTTACAAACCAACTCAGGTCTTCTAGCTCTTAAAAAGACAAAAAACTTACCTCAACCCTCCTCCCTCTTGAGTTAGCATCTTATGCCTGCCTTTCTTTACTCAAAATCTTGAAGGTCAAGGTCTGTTCACCTCCACCCCAGAGTTTCTTATTAACCATTGTGATCCATGACATGTGGATTTGACGATGATTTAAATAAGATTGAATCAAAGTTTTAGGGGCTTACAGTTTTTCTTTTTATTTTCATAAAACTAACTATTCAGCACCAACTGTATATCACGTACTTTGTATACGCTGTCTTGCTTAATGATAACTGTACTGAGATGTATACCATTTCTTTCATTTAATAGTTGAGGAAAAATATGTTCAAGAACATTGTACAACCTGGTCACAGTCACCCGTCTAGCAGTGTGAAGCTTGGATTTGACAGGGCCCCTAGTTGCAAGTGACAGAAATTAAGGCTGGCTGATTTCAGCAGAGAATGAATTGATTGTGTTGTTAGGTAGTTTACAGAACCCTGGGCAAGTCTAGAAACATAGATTTAGGGCTGTATTGCTAGGAGGGATCATTAACCAGTGGTGGATGGGTGAGAACACTTCTGGCTGCTTTGGACATTGCTATTGCTGATACTGCTAAATGGACACTGGGTGCCTTACCAGCACCATTCTCATCACTGCCCCCAGAAATTTAATTTTTCTATAACTCCTGCTGCCATCATAGAGAATTTCCTGTGGTCCCTGATATGAGACAGGTGTGTCTTCCTGGCAAAACATAGGTCATGGACCTGCACCCTAGCTGCAAGGTTTCTTGGGAAGTGAGTTTCTGGAATTTTCCCTATCTCTAGTGGGAAATAGATTTTAGCTCCTTTCAAGAATTATCAAAAAAATATAAATCATACCATGTATCTTCTCAGATACAGTGAAATAAAACTAAAAATCTACTCCAAGAGAAACACTCAATTCTCCACAAAGTTGTGGAAATTAAACAACTTGCTGCTGAATGATTATTGGGTCAATAATGAAATTAAGACAGAAATCAAAAGAGTCCTCAAACTGAACAACAAAGAGGAAACAAGCTACCAAAAATCCATGAGATTCAGCAAAAGCAGTCCTAAGAGGAAAATTCATAGCCTTAAAATGCCTACATCAAAAAGTCAGAGAGATCACAAATTAAAAATCTGATGATACATCTCAGGAAACTAGAAAAGGAAGAGCAAACCAAACCCAAAGCCAGCAGAAGAAAAGAAATAACTAAGATCAGATCAGAACTAAATTAAATGGAAAACAAACAAATAAACAAACAAAATACAAAGGATCAATGAAACAAAAAGTTTGTTCCTTGAAAAGATAAATAAAATTGATAGACCTCTTGCTAGAATAACTAGGAATGGAAGAGAAAGGACCCAAGTAAGCTCAATCAGAAATGAAAGCAGAGATATTACAACTGATGTCACAAAAATGCAAAATATCATCTGTGAATACTATAAAAATCTCTACTCATGTAAACTCAAAAAAAGAGGAAATGGACAAATTCCTGGAAACACACAACCTTCCAAGACTCAATCAGGAAAAAATAGAACTCCTGAACAGACCCATAATAAGCAAAAAGAATGAAGCAGTGATAAAAAATCTTCCAACAAAAAAAGCCCTGGACCAGATGGATTTACAGCTGAATTTTACCATAACTACAAAGAAGAGCTGGTACCCATACTGCAGAATTTATTTCATAACATCAAGAAGGAGGGAACCCTCCCCAACTCATTCTACGAAGTCAGTATCACCTTGATACCAAAGTCAGGAAAGACACAACAAAAAAAGAAAACTACAGACCAATATCTCATATAAATATAGATGCAAAAGTCCTCAGTAAAATACTAGGAAACCAAATTCAACAGTGCAAATCCATGGAAGGGTGGTTTAACATATGTAAATCAGCAAATATGATTCACCACATAAACAGAAGTAAAAATAAAGACCATATCATCAACTTAATAGATGCAGAAAAAGCATTTGACAAAATCCAGCACTCTTTCATGATAAAAACCCTCAACAAATTTGACATAGAAGGAACAGTACTCAAAATTATAAAAGCCATAGATGACAAACCCACAGCCAACATCATACCATATGGGGAAAAGTTGAAAGCATGCCCACTAAGAACTGGAACAAGACAAGGGTGCCCACTGTTACTACTTCTATTCAACATAGTGCTGGAAGTCCTAGCCAGAGCAATCAGACAAGAGAAAGAAATAAAGGTTATCCAAATTGGGAAAGAGGAGGTCAAACTATTGCTTTTTGCTGATGATAGGATCTTACATCTAGAAAACTCCAAAGACTCCACCAAGAGACTACTGGAATTGATAAGTAAATTCAGCAAAGTCTCAGGTTACAAACTCAATGTACACAAATTTGTAGCATTCCTATACACCAATAACAGTCAAATTGAGAGTCAAATCAGAGACTTAATACCAGTCACAATAGCTTTCCCTTTAGAGAAAAAATGTTTCTGCTCATAAATTCAACATTTGTACTGGATCCATCCAATAGATAGCCAGTACAATAAGGCAAGAATAAGAAATAAACATCATAATCATAGGAAGGAAGAAGTAGTACTATCTTTATTCACAGATGATACACTGATGTACATGGGAAATCCAATGTGATCTACAAAAAAATTTAAATCTCTGCAACTAAAAATCAAATTTATCAAGTTCAAGGGATACAAAGTCAATATATATATATATATATATATATACCATTTACACCTCTGTTACTAGTAACAAACAATTGGAATATTAAAACAAATATTTTTAAACCTAGGAATAGTTAGTTAAATTTGTGCAAGACCTATATATTGTAAACTATAATATATTGCTGATAGAACTTTTAAAAGATATGTGGAAAGATATATGATTGGCAAACTAATATTGGATTGGAAAATTCAATATTATTAAGATGCTAATTCTCTTAAAATTGATATCTTGACTGAATGTAATTTCAGTCAAAATTTCAACAGGTGTTTTGGAGAAATTGACAAGCTTATTCTAAAATTTATATGGAAATGTAAAGACTCATAATAGCCCTTGAAAAAGATGAACAAAATGGAAGGATTCACACTATCAGATTTCAAGACTTACTAAAAGATACAGTAATTAAGACAGTATAGTTGGTGTAAGGGTAGACAAATAAATTAATGACACAGAGAAGAGAGTCTGGAACATAACTACACATATAAAATTCATTAATTTTTTAAACAGTGCCAAATCAATTCAATGGGAAAAGTCTATTCAATAAATGATGCTGGAATAACTGGACATCTATATGGAATAAAATGAACTTTGACTTTCACCTTGTACAGTGCATGAAAATTAATTCAAATGTGAAAGCTAAAACTATAAAGCTTCCTAAAGGAAACATAAGAGAATAATTTTACAATCTTGTGGTAGAGAAATATTTCTTAAGAGACATAAAGCACTAATCATAAAAGATAAATAAATAGGACTTTATCAACATTAAAAGCTTGGCTGAGTGCAATGGCTCATGCCTATAATCCTAGTACTTTGGGGAGCTGAGGCAGGAGAATTGCTTGAAGTCAGGAATTCTAGTCTAGACTGAGCAAGAGCGAGACCCTGTCTCTACGAAAAATTGAAAAATTAGCCGGGTGTGGTGATGTGTGCCAATAGTCCCGGCTGCTTGAGCCCAAGAGTTTGAGGTTACAGTGAACTAGGATGCCTGGGTATATTTACTGGAAAGGGATACCACGAAACCTTTTGAGGTGATTGCACTCTAGCCTGGGCAACAGAGCAAGACCCTGTCTCCATAAAAAAAAAAAAAAGGAAGAAAGAAAGAAAAGAAAAAAGCTTATGTTCATTGGAAGACACTGTTAAGAAAGTGAAAAGCCACGCCAGTCTGGGAGAGAATATTCATAAACATCTATCTGATAAAGGCTGATATTCCAGATGTAAAAGAACTCCTACAAATCAAATTTTAAAGACAATCTAAATTAAAAGTGAGCAGATACCTGAACATACACCTCATAAAAAGTATATACGAATGACTAATAGCATATGAGAAGATGCTCAGCATCTTTAATTTGCTCAGCAAATTAAAACTATGAGATACCAGAAAGATCAAAGCTAAAAGACTGCTGTTGTGGATGTGAAGAAATTGGAACTATCACACATTGCTAGTGGGAGTGTAAAATAATGTGACCACTTTGGAAAACTGTTTCTCACTCTTGAGTAAAGTTAAACATAGATCTATCCTGTGACCAAGTATTTCCATTCCTAACTGTATTGCCAAAAGAAAGGAAGGTATCTATCCTACAAAAAGATGCATAGCTCATATGAATGTTCCTAACAGTTTTATTTATAAGAGTCCCAAACTGGAAACCACCCAAATGTCCATCCTCATAAAATGGAAAAAGTGTAGCATACTACTCAGCAATAAAAAAGAAATAACTACTGACACATACTACAACATGAATAAAACACAAAAACATTATTTTGAGCTAAAGAAGCTAGATAAAATAATAATATCATATGATTTCATTTACATGAATTTTAAAAACAGCAAAATTATTCTATGGTTATAGAAATCAAAACAGAGTATGGGTATACTTACTGGAAAGGGACATGAGGAAACCTTTTGAGCTGACTGAAATGTTCTTAATCTTGATCAGACACAGGTCAAAATTCATTGAGCTGTACACTAAACTTACAAATATGCATATAATTAAATCTCAATCATGTACTCTTCAAATTAAAAGATCAAAATAAGAAAAACTCATAAAAGTCCTATTATGGTTGTTTTAAAAACAGCTTTATTGAGGTATAATTGACAAATAAAAATTGTATATATTTATGGTGTGCAGCTTGATGTTTTTAATTGTTTTTTTACATTTGAAAATGTCTGGCTATTATCCAATGTTTTGCCTAGTTCTACAATTCTTGAGATATACTGTCATTTCTCTCAGAATCTTGTAGACGTCTTTGCATTCTTTTCTGGCATTACTGTTGTTGTGGAAAAAATTGAAGTGAATTTCATATTTCCCCTCCTTCAGGCAATTGTTTTTTTTCTTGTCTACATATCTGAGAATTATATTTTTTATCCTTGAAATTCATTATCTTAGCAGTATAAGTGATGTCCATTAATTTTTTTAATATAGAGTAGGATGTCCTGCAAGTTGAATTATTTTTTTCATTCTAGTAAAATTTGCTTGTGTTAAACCATTTATTACTTTTTAAAATCCCACTCATTTAATTCCTTCAGGAACACTAATTATTAATTTTGTTCTATGTATCAATTAACTTTGATTGCATTTGTCTCCTTGTGGTTTCTTATTTTTTGAATTTAGGTGAGTCTGGTCTATGTCTTATAGTCTCAAATTTAATCATAGATTTTTAATAATGATGTTTTCTCCCTCAATTTGTTTTCTTGGTTTGTAACTTTCCCATTTATTTTATTCTATTGTTTAATCATCTTGACTAGGGGCCCTTGTTTTACTGTATTTATCTCCTTACTACTTTATCTTCTTACTGTAGTCTGAGCACTTGTAAAGAATTTCTGATTTTCAGTTATGCATCTAAGTTGGTTTCATCTTGTGCATTCGAGAGGGGTGTGTGTGTGTGTGTGTGTGTGTGTGTGTGTGTGTGTGGTTGCCAGTGTTTTAATTTTTGTCTTGCTCAACTGTCCTCTTGATCTAGACCTGTTATTTGCCCTAATGTAGTGTAGGCGTCTTCTCGTCTCCCTTCCCATTTGAGACCTGTTTGTTTCCTGACAAACCACAATTTTAGAGCTTGACTTTTCATGTTCTTTCTACTTATTCTATAGTCTGAGGGCATGGCAGAACAGGCTAGAACCCACCTGAGATATTGTGCAGACTTGGTTAGAGTACCAGGGCTCAGCAGTCATTTCTGACGTTTGTTAATTGTTTATTCAATGAGTGAGGGCTTTCTTCACTGAGTTAAGGGATTGAATTGTAGTCCTACAGGAGGATACCCTCAAACTTGGACTCTATTCTTCAATTTCATGTTCAGTCTGGGAGGCTTCAATGTCATTAGAGAAGACATAAACCATTGTTTATTTCCACTGTGCTCTGACACTTTTTGTGACTTCCCCTTTGGAGAATTAGCTTCCCAGTAAATCTCTCTCTCAATTTTTGGATGTTAATAAGGTGTCCCCAGATTTACTTGATGCTATCTGTGTGGCTCCTGGGGATGGAGGTAGAGTTAGCAGCCGTGCCATGGTGAGCTGTGCTACTCCACTGCGGAATTTTCTGTCTCTGTCATCAGCCGATACTTTTTTGAAGTTTATGACATGAAGCTATTCCCTTCTTTCATTTGGTTGCTGCTGTGACATTTGGGGGGCATTTTTTTAATGTATCAGTTTGTGGATTTCAAGATGTGACCTGGGATAGGGAGATTCTTCTGTCGTGGCTTCACTCTGCTAGGGCAACCTGGAAGCCCTCCTCCTCTTTCCTCTCTCGGCTTCCTTGGAAAGTTGTTTTCCTGCCTCCCCCCCCCCACCCCAGTGCCCTTTCTCAATGTCTCTCAGTCTCTTTTCTGGATTCTTTGCCTATATCCATTAAATAAGACATTTTCAAAGGTCATTTTGCACCCTTCTTTCCTATCCCTTTATTTAAATTTTCCTCCTATTTGCTCAATATATTCATTTATAACCTCATGATTCACACCCATGCCTCATTAATAATTTTTAAGCAGATATCTTCCAAATTTCTATCTTATGCCCTGTGCTGTCTTCTATGAGCTGGTCTCATTTTCGACTCTGTAATGAATGTCATACTGTATGACGATCCTACAACAACCTTAACCTTAAAATACCCAAAAGCGAGCCTATGATGATCCGTCCCAAACAAATGCTTCCTCTCATCTTCTGTCTCCTCTCAATCTTTGAAGCACAAAAGCCTGGAGTCCTCTTTGATTCTTTCCTTTCTTGGCCCCTTCTAAACAATTAGTTAATGAATTCTTTCAAGTAGATTTTTTTATCTTCTTTGTTTCCACTGCCATTGCCCTAAAAAAAAATGTGTATTTTTCTCATTTGAACTTTGTAATAGACCCTTAACTGGTCTCCCTCCTTTAATTTCTTCTTCCTCTAACAAATGCTCCTCACAGTTCCTCAAATATCTTGCTCCAAAACCTTCCATGGGGACCTGACACCTTTTAGAGAAACTCAATTTATAACATAAAGCTTATTTTCCACTGTGCCCCTTCGCAGGCCCGAAATTTCACCCATGGCAGATTGCTATGCATGCCCTGCTCTTTCCAGCGTCGAAACTCTTCATGGAATGCCCTTCCTTCCTGTCTTAATCTCTCAAAATTTTATCAGTTTCTCAAAATCCAAATCAGATTTTACTTCCTCCATGAACTCTTCCTAATCAACTAATTTGGAAGTCATTTGTCCCCTCCCTACTCTGACCTGTCATTCCTTATCACACATTATATCATCCTTTGATCATCATGTACATGTCCTACCTTGCCCCAAGATTGTCAATTCCTTATGTAGATGGGGAGAAAGGTCATGTGAAGTTGTAGCATCTAAGGAAAGTTGAGATATAGTAAACTTGGGCTTAGTATCATTAAGACCCGAATTCAAGCTCAGTTTTACCACTGTGGGTGGTTGGGTTAGTCATTTACCCTCTCTGAAGTTTACCTTTTATCATGTTCAAGGAGATTGTTGTAAATGATAACTGAAATAACATATATGAAAGTGCTTTATAAATAGAGCTTTGTGTATACTCACACACATATGCATGTTGTCTTCATCCATCATTTGTGTTGCTGTAAAGGAATACATGAGGCTGGGTAATTTATGAAGGAAAAAGGTTTACTTGGCTCATAGTTCTGCAGGCTGTACAGGAAGCATGGCGCCAGCATCTGCTTGGCTTCTGGTGATGGCTCCAGGCTGCCTCCACTCGTGGAGGAAGGCGAAGGGGAGCCGGCACGTGCAGACATCACATGGGAGAGAGGAAGCCGGGCGTTGGGGGGAGGTGCCGGGCTCTTTTGAACGGCCAGCTCTCCTGGGAACTAACAGAGCGAGAACTCACCTCCCACCCCAGGGAGGGCATTGATCTACTCATGAAGAACCCGCCCCCAGGACCCAAGCACCTCCCGTTAGGCCCCACCTCCAACACTGGGGGTCAAATTTCAACATGAGATCTGGAGGGGTCAAATATCCAAACCATAGCACATGTAGCTAGATGATAGATAGATAGATAGATAGATAAATGAAATGTAGATTAAGGTATTGTTCATTTATTCAAATTCCCCACAGAATCAAGCCTGATAGTTTACTCATAGGATGTCATTAAATGTGTATATCTAGCTGCAATTGTGCCTGCCTGCAGAACACCAAGGAGATGCTGATGGGGAAGGGTAAACATGGAAGAAGCTGATAGCCTGTGTGGTTATGCCAGCAACTCACTAAGCCGGAGAACTGCTTAAGTGCATCATCTAAGATTTCATGGCTGGTGCAGAGGGTCTGCCTAAATGGAGGCAAATAGGTTAGATGGTTTGTTCCAGTCCCTTCTGTCCCTTGACGTACAGTCTTTCACAGAGTAACACATAATAGATGTCATATGTCAAAGTGAAATATTTGTTTATCAGTAGCTATTCTATGTACATGTATGTATATACATTTCAGATGTGAGGTTATGCTAAATATATTTCATGTAAATATATACATTTATCTCCTTAAATGTTTCCTTATATAGTCTTTGTTGCCATGCATTCAATCACCATTGTTGCTGTTTTCCAAACTCCCAATTTTCCAGTAGTGCTCAACTTGTAATCAAAGGCACCAAGCTGGTATATACACATCAACATTGGATCAAGAGTCACAAAACAATGACATGAGAATGGCCATTAAGTAATTCCCTTAATAGTTCAAGTCATCTGGACCAAATCCTGCACATGTTCAGATTTTCCATGCCAGCTTCTCCTGCTTTTCCTCCAGAGCCACGTGTTCAATGGTTTCAAACTATTTTAATTTCAGAGGTTTTTTAAAAAATCATGTTTTGTAGAAAACTGTCATTTTAGAAGGGATCTTGATAAAAGCCAAATATGTATTCTGAGACTCTGTGATGTGACACATTTGAGACCATGTTTGCAATGCCTCACTGAATGTTCACGTTTATTTCACACCTGAATTGGGCAAAAATGTATGTGGAATTCCTTGTCCCAGGCTGAGCCTAAGCTAGATTCCTAATTCAAAGACCTTCAACAGTGGCTCTAGCGGCACATTTGCAGGAGCCTGTGCACAGGAGGAATGGGGACTCTTTCTTGGAAAGAATTTGTTCTAAGGGGAGAATGAGGCAGGACAAACACCGCCATTGAAAAGCCTGGTCCTTTTAGGAGTGGTGGCTATCTGCTAGTACCTCCACGAAATCACGTGTAAAGCCTGGGAGAAGAGTGTCAAAACTCTGGGAGACACGGGGAAAGCCACCTTGTGTGGAGGGGGCAACATTCCCCACCTCACCAGAGCAGAAACCCTGCCACCTCCAAAACCTCAGCACACCAGCATCAGTGGGGACGGAAGTACCTGGCGGAAGTGGTAGCAACACCCCGTGGTGGGAGTGGCTTTAGCAGGGGTGCAGGTGCTGGTGCCTGCCAAGGGGGTGGAGGCAGCTAAACTCAGCAGACACCAGTGTCTGCGACAGTGAGGACGTGTCATTGGACACTCAAGACGGTGGCAAGGTACCTTCATACAGCTTAGCAGCCTTGACAGGGATAGCAACAGCGGGCTCAGAGCAGTAGAAAAGGAGAAAAAAAAATGTTTAGAAATAGACATTCCTTTCAAAAGTGTTCATGATCTATGTGTTTGTGAAAGTTTACTCAGGGACAGGGAGGAGGGAAGACCATTAGTATTCTTTGAAGAAGTGTATCAAATGTTTAGCAATTTCTATTTTAGTCATTCCTTTCAGAAAAGTACTTGTTGAAAGTATTAAGTCTCAAATAAGACACGACCTGAATCTATTTAGGTGATTTTCATTTAATGCATCACAAACACTTTGAGTGTTTTCAAGAAAAGTACTAATTGCAT
>CM052439.1:153575013-153690684 GCA_028533085.1 Varecia variegata | reverse complement strand
TACACACAAATATATAATTACTAATATGTCAAATTAACTTTATAGTAAGTTTTATTGGAATGCAGCAATAAGCACCCTATTTACAGGCCAGGATTATTTATTTTAATCATTCAAGTAGCATTATTGCCTACTTGGGTGTTATGATTATATTCTCACAGTTTAAATGCTTACACGGACTATTACACATGTGTAATGCCTTTGGTTTTGCATGATTAATACCTCCTCAGAATGGTTTGGTTTTTGTGTCCTTTATTCCTTTTTGGTGAGCAGAGAGAGGCAGCCTGCTGTTGAGAAATAGGAAGGCCTGGTTCTCACACGCTCTGTCCTAACTAGCTGTGGGGCCTTGGAACGGTCTGTGCCTTTGTTTTCTCATTTCACAAAGGTGGGCTTAATGCTCCCTGGGTGCCCTTCAAAGGTGGCACAATATGGTGGCAAGATGATGGGACCAGGACCCAGGACTCCCAGCTGGTGGCTCTGACTCTCCCCAGTGAGCCAGTTGACAGCAGGTTGGGACTTAGTTCTGTCAATGGGGATAACAATACCCAAGCAGGAGGGGGACACCAGCTCTACTTGTTCCATCAGGATGTCCTGAGGATTGAAGGAGGTTGTGCATGGAAACGTTTGTTAGAAAGTAAAACACTTTGCAATATGAGCAATACTAGTGCAGCCCAGCAAGCAAGGTCTGTTACCAAGGGCCACAGGGGTCAAGTGACTTCCCAGAGAGTCTTGCTTTTTCTAGGTCCCTCCTGTTCTTTTAGATGAATGCTTTAGTGTTAAGATATATTAATATGTATATAATATTACAATAATAATATTTAATAGAGTATTATTCATTCTACAAACTTATCAGCATAGCATCATGTTTCGTATCAGTCCAGGAGTCAAAAATGCGCTCAACTATATCAGTTGAAGTAACATTTACCAAAAGGACAAAGCAAAACCATATTCGCTTTCCATAGCAACATGGCAGAGCTTTAATGTAGTCTTTTGTGGTAGGGGCTACCAAAATAAATATATGAACAAATAAATAAAACAGCACTTCCCGAACAGTGGTCACCTATTTACCCTTGAACCACAGGAGTAGGGAGAGGTGAGACTGAATCAGGAAATTAAATTAAAAAATAAATAATGGCAGACCCTGATCCTGTCATCATTTCTCACCACAATGAATAAGACTTTGAAAGGAGGACTCTGTGGAATTCATTTTAAGTCTTGGGGAAACAATATACAACTTAAATATCCACACATAAAAATGTTGAGGGTGGATGGGTGGGTCAGGAGGTGTCAGACATCCCTGGGATCACAACCTCGCTCTCCGGACCTTTCCCTATTAAACACAATTATATGTGGTCAGCCCTGATGGTGACAACACTGTGATTGGCAGTTCCTGGAACTGCCTATTTGTGGGAAATTTTTTCTTATGAAAGTAGCAAACCAAGCTTGTCAGTATTTTTCAAAATTTATTTAGCTAGCAGAAGAAATTATATTGTATATGAGTTAGACTATTAGTTTAGAGAGCTTCACATTAAAAGCTCTCATTTTTTAAGCAAAAGGACAAGCCCCAGAGAGGTGAAGGGACCTACGGGACCACCCCACCAATTGGGAGCAGAGTAGAAAACTGAAATGCTAAGTCCAGCTGGTGGTTTCTCTCTCTCTCTCTTTCCACAAATATTTATTCAGCGTCTGTATTATCGAAGGCACTTCGCTAATCCTATAGAAATACAAAGCTAAAAATAAGGCTCTTCAGGAAGCCTCCAATAGAGACAAGCGTAGGAGTAAACTACCCAAGGCAGGGTGAGATAAGTTCACTCTCAGGGACCCAAACAACCTACTGTGGAGCCTAAAAGAAAGACCACTGGCCAGTGAGGCTCTGTGGGAGAGAAGGCGTTTGAGAAGAGCCTGGAAAAGATGGCAGAATTCTGAAAAACAAATAGGGCTAGGTGGAAATTGATCAAAAGCGTAGAAGTGTGCAAACAACATGTCTTTCCAGTTTTCCCAGAGAATGGCGGCTTGGGAGAGATGGGCTGGAAGAGCAGGATGGGGCCTGGTTGTGCATGGATTTGTGCCATGGAGTGTGCATTTCCATTGTTAGCCACCAACAGGCCACTGAAGACTTCATCCAAGAATTGAAATGATGGCCGGATTTTATGACTGGGAGGCTGGGAGTTGGGTGACCAGGATGGAGTCTGAGCAGAGATAATGGGGGATGAGCTGGGGCAGTGGTAATTCCTGAACCCGAATTAAAGGGAAGGGAACGATTTAAAAATTATTGTGGAGATAAAATCAACAGGACATAGCATCTTAGTTAGATGAATAGTTAGAGGAAGAAGAGGTGGGTTTCAGCATCAATGATTACAAAACAATCCCACATAGAAGGATTATAATGACATGTTGTGAATGCCTTTGGAAAATGTTGCAAGAAGAGGTTCCTGAGCACAAGGCCCAAGCCAGGGGAGTGAATTGCAGGCATTTGTACTGATCTGGTTTTCTCCAGTGAGACTCAGTGGCTCTTGAAGGGAAATGGAAAATGGAGAGCCTGGGGTTCCCTGGAGTCAGGAATTTGGATAAGACTGTGGAAGAGTCTAGAGAGCTAGGCAGGGCCTTGCTGAAATAAGTTACTTGGAGTTCATGCTGGATAGGGCAGAAATGAAATTGGAGGTGCTAAAGGATAAGATTAATAGGGGAGGGAGTGGCTGAGGTCAGGAGGTTAGGCCCAGCAGGAATCAAGGAATGAGAAAGATGGAACATAAAGACCTGGTGGTCTGGGAGGAGAACTCCAGGCTTGGAGATCTTGGTGGTGGAGACGGTCTGAGTGATGAAAAGAACCAGTGTGGCACTGGGCTGTGCTGACTGGTGCAAGACTGGAATTGTGGCTGTCAAGGAACTGTGAGGCTGTCAACGGCGAGTTGACAAGAAAGCCTCCCCCCCGAAATATTAGAAAGTTTGTGGAAGGCATGCATGGAGTTCATGCGTGTGTGTGTTGGGAAGAGAATTGGGTGGGCTGTATTTATATCGTCTCACATTTTTATTGCTGCCTCCTTAATTATTTACGAATTGGGCTGACTTGGAGCTTACTCTTATTTTATACAACCCATATGTTTTCTCATGTCTTTGAAATATGCCGGATGTAATGTCTTTTTCTTTTATTTTTCTCTGTTAATCCTGTTCCTGGGGAAGTATCTACTGCAATGTGTTCCGCCAGCTTATATTTTTCTGAAATTAATCTTTGCTATCTCTCCAAGGGTAATCTAAATACCTCAAACCTGGCCCAAAATTTCCAATACAAAGTTTATTCCTCTGGCTGAAACAGCAAAGCAGGACAAGGTAGATAAGTAAGAGAGGCTTCACGTAGGAGGGGGCGAGGGAGAAGGCAGCAAATAGATTTTAAACCGTGTTGGTGCTGTTGTTTCTGACTTCGGAATCTGGACATTCTATCAAACCCAGGGATGGTTGGTTTTTGTTTGGTTGTGTTATAAGTCAAAATGGCAATAAATCTAGTTTTGGAGATCTTAATTGGCTTTAATTGTGATTCTAGGATTAGTCAGCAGTTCGAACCAAAAACGGTTCAGACTGCTCTGCTCCACCACGTGTGGATTTTATTTCTAGCCAGAGAAAAGGAAGTGACGTACAGAAAACGGAAATGAAGCACAGAGGCGGCAGCACTGGTTACCATTGGCTACAGCTCGGGCGTCCGTCTCACTTGAACACGACTTGAATTGTTGACTGCCTGTGATTGGCTGAGATTCAGCCTTCTGTTGCAAAAGCATACTCTTAAATTCGGGTTTCAGTCAGTTTATGTACTAAGTTAGGATGCAGTTTGCTATGTAAGGAGAAACCTTTAGGCCAAACCTAAAATAGTTATGGAGGCAGCTTTAGGCCAAACCTAACACAGTTTGACGGCTGGGGGTTTTTCCTCTCTCCAATGGTTGTGTGAGGTAAAGACAGGGAGTAAAAGCAGAATTTTGTCTGGACCAGGATGTGAATTCAAAGGGGAAAAAGAAAAATGAAAACAGACTTTATGTTTTGCTTTGGGTCTGCAATGTTGAAGTTCTACATTTCACTGTAGTTGGACTAGGACCCTCTCTAATGTCCATGTATGTGTGCTCTATGTAGAAAAGATAAGGAACTCTCTGAGCCTTAAAATCCCTCCTGAGATGGTATCAGACCCTCTAAAGTAGTGATCGCCTCCTCCACCTTTCAGTTAGCAGTGCTAGGCAAGAGTCAGGAAACCCCAAGAAGGTAAATTAGGCCAATAAACCCACTTATAAAAGAAAGTTTGCCCCATTTTGTTCAACTTCTAAGCTCTATCCCATTCTAAATCCATTGGGAAGATTTAATTTTGAAAGGGAAATTAGGATGGCAGTTTGGTCTTTCTCTCTTTTCTCCAGGCTTTGTGCTGGTAGAACCAGAACAGTGAAGCTGATTTTTTGCAACTGACACAAAAAGATTCCCTCCAGGGGGTGGCAAAAGCTTTATGGTCAGAGAGCTGGCCAGGTGCAGCTCCCATGTCCTCAGTGAGTCACCTCTTGAAAGCCAAGAGACAAATTAATGAGAGACGGAAGTAGGTTCTAATGAAGAGACTTCGGCAGGAGGAAAAGAGTCAAAATCTGGGCCTTGGAACTTCCTGTTTTAAGCTTGTACTCTGGGTTTAGTAACTAAAATCTTAACATTGAATGGAAATAAAGAACATCAATTTTGTTCTTGTTCTTGTAGCATTCTTTTGCAACTTTTAATGGGAAGAAGAGCGTGGGGGAGGGACTAACAAATAGCTTCTAAAACATGCAATAGTGCCACAACTTAAACCTCATTGTTTAAATTCTTTAAGACAATTTTCCCCTTACGGAATCCAGGATTAGGTGAGGAATTTTTTTTTTTTCAGTTCTTCATGCTAATGAAAAATATCTTTCTATTTATCTTTCATAAAACCATGTTTCATCACTTATAAATGGGATTTGCTTTGGTCAGATAAATTTGTACAACTTGGTTAACCTTTGAAAGGTGGAGAAAAAGAAACTTAAAAAAAAAAAAAGAAAGAAAACCTGTACTTACACACACACACACACACACACACACAACTTTTCTTTCACCTGGAGACCACCAAGATTGTATGCATGGTGGAGAGCAGGTCTGGTTTTTGTTTGGATTGGGTATTTTTTATTTTTAATATTTGTCTTCTGAGTCAGAAGTGGTTATCTCTTAAAAGAAAAATTTGATGGTTTGAAAGCTGGGTGTTTGTGCTTTCTCCTCCGAAATGTTAACATTTCAGTAGCCTTCAATGTGCTTCACAGTTAGCACCCCACCAAGATAAATTAGTGACCTGCCCCCCACTCCACCGTAACCCCCATGCACTGCTACAATTGCTTCCCTGGGGAGGGCTGGGAGCCCCCTCTGGCCTCAAATGGGCAAGTCTGTAGGAGACCAGGTCAATCTGGGTGGCATGCATGCTTTGCCAGGACAATGGTGGCTTTTCATGAAGATTTAGTAATCTCAAGAATGCAGCAGGCTGTCCTTGAGAGCAACCTGCTTCTGTTGATGTGTTTATGTGGTTTCCGGAGGTGGAGGGGACAGGGGGAAGGGGCGGGAGTGGGGAGTGATATGTGGATCGCCTGGAAATTTACAAGTCAGTTTGAACCTGATTTATTGAGACTTTATGAAAAGTTAAAAAAAAAGTCACCTACCCGGTTTCCTGACACATTAGGTTAAAGATTGATGAAAACAGGCTTTTCTGTTTCAAATATTGACCCTGATTACTGAAAGACCCTATTGCTATCACAGCACATGTTTCATGGTAGTTTTAAGCATCTTTTTGTAAAATTCTAACCTCTCTCTCCCTTTAGGTTTATCTGTCTGCTGAATTAGACACCCTGCTTAGTATATTAGTACATTTTGTGGTTCTGGATGCTGGTGGCTTGCATTGTCTATCAGCAGTGGTGTCAATGGGGCCAAGATTGGTAACTATTAACTTGCTTTGTGCACCACCATGGGAGGTGGGGGATGGGCCTCCATGCCACCTTGCCAGTGTGTGCTCCGGGGGAGAGAGTGTGAGTGGTTCTGTGCACGTCCATCCACACTGCCTGAAATGCAGTTCAAATAAGATAATCTACCAGGAGTGTCTTTGGGGCACCAGCTCTATACAGGGGTGGCGGCCTTTGTCTCTGCAATTCTAGAACAGAACAAATCAGCCTGCCCACTGGCCCAAGCCTCCAGGGGAGAACTCTCTCTACAGGAGGCTGCAGGCACTGCCATCCCAGGGCCTTGTGGTGTGAGGACAAAGGTATTTGCAGTGGAGTCAACATAGCTGGGTTCAACAAATTTCAACTCAGCTAATCACTTACCCTCTCTGAGCCTCAATTTTCTTGTCTGTAAAAATGGGGAGGTTTATGCCTCCTAAAGGACTGTTTTAAGCTTTAAGTAAGATAGCAAAGTGATTCTTTTAGCATAGCGCCTGGCAAAAAGTAGGCGCCAGATAAATGTTAGTGAGATCAATATATTGAACAAGCACAACTTGTGACATATTCCAGACACAACTTTATTTTTACTTCCTGTGATGCCTTTAAACATTTTTAGGGAATGGTGCTGGTAATGTTCCCCTGACTCAGATGAAAAATCAGGCAAATCCTTGACTTTTATGCTTATTCCCAGGAAAGTGAGACCTGAGTCCCTTTAAGTCACATAGTCTTGAATCAGAAGACAGAACGCCTGCAATGGTGATAATATTCTCCACTTGATCCAGCAGGCAATCAATCGCCCGTCTCCCCTCCATGCCCCCTGGTGCTCCCGCGGCCACCCTGGCCTCTGCTCTCTCCTTTCTCCACCCACCCATGGCTTGTTCTGTTCCTCTGCCAGGGTGGTGGAGATAGGGTGGGTGGAGCTCCTAATCTAGCTCCTGGGGCCTTGGCCAAAGAATGGCCAGGCACAGTGAAAGCAAGGTAAGCATGATAATGAGGTTTATTGAGGTGAGAAAGACAAGATTATAGGGCAAGAGCAAGATACAGGTTTACAGAGTGAGAGCATGACACATTCACCACAGAGGACCAACAGACCCCTTATCTCAACAAAAAAAAGACCTTGGTTATGGTCTGGGCCTTGTTTTATAGTGTGTAGATAGGGACCTCCCCACGGTTCAGGCATCATCACGGAACCACTTTGACTGGACAGTTGGGAGTTATATGACCTGACTCTTGACTGCGCATGTGGATCTCCCATGAGCTTCTCTGAAAGCTGGTTGTTCCAGGTCACTTTCCAGACTCTATTGTACCTGTGCTGCTTGGCCCATGGGCTAGAGAGTCCTGTGCATTCTTTTGCAGTTCAGTTGATGCACTAAGTTCTGATTGGAAGATTTGTGGGGTGTTCACTCCTCCCCTAGGTATGGCAGTCACCGGCCTTGTCCCCAGGAGGGGCCGGAAGTCCCTAGCGTCTACATAACAGGGCCACATCTGGCCTCCTTTGTGTGGTGCCACCACCTTGCTTCCTCAAGTCTCTCCCCGGTGGTCCATGGACCCTCCCACTGCAGGGCTCTGTGATGGGGGTCCAAGAAAAACCCGAGCCAGGTGGTCCCCCACTCCTTCAGAAGGTGGAGGGAAGAGAGTTCAGAGCAAGGATTTTCACAAAGATTTCCTCATGATACTCTCTTCTTTCCACTCTCTGATCCCTGTTTTATGCGCCAGGTTCTCAGAGCCATTCATTCCTCTGTGTGTGTGTGTGTGTGTGTGTTTGTATGTGTGTGTGTGCGAGAGAGAGAGAGAGAGAGAGAGAGAGGAAGAATCTGTCTCACGTCTGCCTTGTCATCCTGATATTTATCATATTGACACCTCAGTTTAAATTGAGACAGGAAACCTCCCCCTTCTCACATACACACATTGGCAGTAATTTACCATGAGGGAAACTGTAACTGATGGCAAAGGCGTAGCAGTATGGGGCTTTAGCAATGATTAAAAGGCAGTGTCCCTAGTGTAGAAAAAGCACATTTAGGGCAGCTAAAAAGAAATTGATATTTGATATTTTAAAATAACATCAAAGTCATGATGATGAGGAAAAACGAGTGCTCTGTTGGGAGGTTCTACTCTGACAGGGACTTGGTCCAGGCTGGCCACACCCTCCTCTGCACATCAGCCCTCACGTGGAGTTTGTGTGTCTTGGAGGCTTTGGGCTCTGAGCCCTGACTTTGTGCCCTCTCCTCTAGTCTAGGGCCCACCCCGGCCATCGACCTGGAGAAGCGCCTGAGTGCTGTGAGGCGGGCACCACACTCCTAGAACCTGCCTCATGGCCAGAGGCCCGCAGGCAGCGCCTTCTCCCCACGCCCTGCCTTACACAGCAAGAGGCCCGAGTTTAGAGGCACCATGACCACGGTTCAAGTCCTGATCTGACTGCCCACTGGCTGTGTGACCTTGGGCACGTTACCTGACCTCCCTCAGCCTCCATTTCCTCATCTCTAAAATGAGAAGAATATAGAGTATCCACCACGTGGGGTTTGTTTGAGAATTCAGTGAGGTAAGGTGTGTAGAGCAGTTAGCTCAGTGCTTGGCACACACTAAACACTGAAAACTAATGAGCTTTTATTCCACAACTTGTTAAAGAGGTAGTTCCCTGGCCCTCACCTCAGGAGATTCTGACTCTGGAATCTGTATTTTTCACAGCTTTCCCCACAGGATTTTTCTAGTACACAGGTTTGGAGGCGCTCGGTGCACCTCCTCCTTCCACTCTATGAGCAATTTTCCATAGCAGGTGTCCAGTCTTACCTGGGTCATCAAGGCAGCTGGTCCTGATGGTTACAAGCTAGGACTCCGGAATAGGAATGTCTAGAGTCAAAGCCCTGATGTGCCATGTACTCATAGTGTATACTTGGGGAGGCATTTACCTCCCTGCACCTGTTTCCTCATCTGCAAAATGGGGGTAATAACGGTGTTGCCTCATGGGTGCTCTGAGGATTAATATGCAAAGAGCTTAAAGCAATACCCGACACTCAGTAACCACTCAATAAATGTTAGCTACCATTAGGTCTACTCATTTGGGAACACTTATACCCTTAGGATGTCTTACAAATGATTGACAAAAATTTGAGTTCTTTTAAAAAGTTATCTTCATTAGCTAGTTAATTCTTAAGTAACATATAAACCCCAACTCTAAATATAAGCATCCAAAATTTCAGAATTTTAGTATTAATTAAATATTAAATAACTAAATATTAAATAATAATAATTGTATTACAATACAATAATTACAATTACAATAATAATTATAAAACAATTTGAAAATCTGAAACAAAACAGAAAGTCCTACTATACATGGCTATCTGGCACTAATCTTGCTTTCCCCCCTCATTTAAACTCTTTCAGGGCTTTAGTTTAAAAGTCTTTTTTTCTCTTTCACTGTCTTTAAATTTGTAGCACCTGTAGGTTTATTTTTAAGCATTCTTTAATGTCACCTTTTAAGGTTAATTTTCACAATATGTTCTTATATGAAATATTAATTTTAATTTGAAAGTGAAGGAAATTTTGTCTTAATATTGTTTGGTTATACTTTCTCACAAAAGGATCATAGAGGTTAGCAAAGAGACTTTCACTTTAAAGCAAAACTAAACAGAGCTTAAACAATTCAAATGCTTTGCTTTTTAAGGTCTTCATGCTGCACAATCCGTAAGTCCTAATAGGCCCCAGAATTAAGTCAAACTCAATTTACAATTAAGTTTAGCGTCTGTACTTGGAATCCACAGTTCTGGCTAATGGGACCTGAGGGAAAGTTTACTGGGGCCTCTGGGACGAATCTACCCTCTCATGGAAAGAGAAAGATACGCCAGGGGAGTCTCCTTCCGACCTTCCCCAACACGCATGCGCACACACCACACACGCCCACATGCCTCCCTTTGGATATTGTCGGATGAGGTTGTGATATCTGAGGCTGTGAACAACCGTCCGGCCAACATCAGGGAGTGATCTGTGTCCTAATAATGTTGAGTTTTTAAAATAGTCTACTCTCTAGATTTCTTGTTATGTGAGGTGATTAACCCCTACTTTAAAAACCATTTTTAGTGTTTTTTTGTTTTTGTTTTAAATTGTGGCATCCCATACTGTTCTCTTGGGTGGATTACTCAACCTTTCTGGGCTTCAGTTTCCATGAAATAGTGAGCTGGGTGGTTGTCATGGTCCATCCAGGTTGAAAACTATGATTCCAACTGATGCCTAGTTGCCCTCTGGAGAGTCTCATCTTTATTGTAAGAAAATAAATGCTTTAAAATTTTGAAATACAGAGAATGATAACATTCATAGAGTACATTTCATATACATTATCTCTTATAATCTCCATAGTAACTCTGAGAAGTAAGTATACTCATTTTGCAGATAAGAAAATTGAGGCTCAGAGAAGTTAATGACGTACCCAAGGTCTCTCTGGTAAGTTGGTTGAGCTGAGACTTAAACAAACTCAGCTTCTCCGGCTCCTATCCCATTCCTCCTTCCCCTGTGCCTCCCAGCCACATGCAGCATTATCTTTGGTTGGTTTATAGCAGCAAACCTCCAATGTGATTAATTTCCTTCCGCTGTCCAGATGATCACTGATCACTCTGAGAACAACTCCACGAACAGCCAGAGTCCAAAAGGAATTTTACCACCCACCAATGGGTTCTTTTTTTTTTTTTTTTTTTTAATGAACTTACAGGGTCAAGCTCTGATGTTTATATGAAAGGAGATAAAGCACACCTGTTCTTCTGGGACTATACTTTAAGGAAAGGAGAATATATGACTTATTTTGGATAGGATATTTATAACCCACTAATCTATAAACTAAATGATGAATTACTGAAAGTTGGAGGTCTGCAGGTCCTGGCAGAATGCAGTTTACACCGTGATCACGCAGTCCCAGCACTGAGTGGAAGAGGAGGGAGATGCTTATGGCAGTGGGAATGGGCTCTGTGCTTAGCATGACCTGTTGCTGATGAGGACCTGCTGCGGAGGTTCCAGGACATATACCTCCTGTCTCTAGAGCCAGAGCATACAGTCTGCGTAGCTAGAGGAAAGGTGACATTATCTAGGCCTCCTATTCATTTTGCAGGCGAGGAAATCGCTTTTACGGTCTTATCCTGAGCATCTAGAATAGAATCTGGCCCATAATAAGCATCCCAATAAGTGTTTTCTGCATCCTATTGTTGATGAATAAAGTTGAGCTCTAAAGAAGTGAAGTGACTTTTTAAAAGTAAAATAACTAATAAATGACAGAGCCCAGACTTCTTGTCTCCTCCATCTCCTCTGAAAGATTTAACTTCAGTAAAACTGGAAATGTGGACTTTGTTGGGAGGTCAAAAATATACACATGGGAAAATCATTTTTTTCATTCTGCTTCAAAATGTCTGGGATCCAATATAAATACATCATTTATTTTAAAAGAGGCCAAATATGTCTTCCTGATGAGTAGCAACATGGGTAGAATGACTGGAATAGCTCTGGGAGCATTTAGATGTGGACATCTGCCTGTCTCCCAGGGCCACTTAGAGGGCCCAAGGAGGTCTCTGGTCAGCCTGAGCAATCCCTTTTCTATGGCTGGCATGACCTTGGCCAGCCTTGGAGAGATGCCCACAGGGACACATCCATAGCTCTCTTCCCAGCACCTCAGTCTCTAAACATGTTGAGAGCTTAAATGTGATCCAATTGGTCACCTTAAAGGAGAAACAAAGGTGCATACTGGAAATATAGATTCTGAAGAGGTCATATCAAGGGATAAGAGACGGGTTCTGTCACTTCAGCTTGGTAATGAAAGAAAGGAGAAAGGCCTGTTAGCTTCTGGAAGACAGAGACCAAATAATGTTCATCATAGCAGGCACATAGCAGGCAAATATTTGTTGAGTAAATGAAAATTACAGTCTTATTATATATGTATGCACATATCAAATACACATGCATATATGCACATGTGTGTGTATGGTCAGTTGATGGAACAAACTATCTTCCTTGCTTTCTGCTATCTGAGTCACTCTGCCCATATTTCTGGTTTTGACAGTAACTTTGGGTCTCCCAAACATGAAGTCTGACATGATCAATCTAATTGGTCTGACTCTGTGGCTGACTGATAGAAAGGGTGTCGCAAGAAGTTTCCGATCTCTTCTGTGGATGCCACTTGGAGAGATCCTCTTTTTCTGGTGGACGAAGCCATTGCCTTACACAAATCCAGTGGGCACCATTTGCATTACGTTTAACTCAATTCAATAGTGTGCCCTGGGGTATTGCAATATGGTGGCCCTGCCAGTGGACATGAGTGAGCAAGCCTGGATTCCCCAGAGCTTCTGGCACGTCTGTTACAGCCATAAGGGAAGCCAGCCTTAGGGTTCAATACAACACGTGGACGACAGAGAGGAGATGTAGGATGGAGCTAGGCATTTGGTGACATTGTTGGACTATTGGAGCAAACCTTGCTGAAACTTTCTACTTCATGGCCAGGTGGCACCAAATTTCCTCCATCATTTAAATCTGTTGGAATCAAGTTTTATATTACTTGAAACCAATAAGTTCTGAACACACACGCACACAGCAATGAATATCTTAGATTTGCAGCATTAGTCTCATCAGTGTAGATGCCCAGGTCAGACCACTTGAATCTCAGAGAGACTATTTTGTTCTGAGTGTCCAATTTCACACCCTATTTATAGTCACCAGATAATTATGAGTGTGTGTTTCAGCTTGGAAGAGGACATGAGAGTGTCTATACACATTTGACAATTTTCTTCAACAAACTTTAGCAAAACTTCCTTTGCACCAGGTGTTTTGCTAAGTGCAAGGTCATAAAATATAAATTGAAAAAATTAGAAGTGCTTAAAACATGAACAAGGCAAGAATCCCACAGGCCCATCAGGAAAGGGGTCAAGAATAAGTCTGCCTATGAGCTGGACTTGAAGAATTCGCAGAATTTCCATAACCAGAAGTGAGGATAAGGGCATCCCAGGCAACAAAGGGTAAACAAAGGCCAGGAGGCAGGAAATTACGGATGAATAGTCTAGTGTGGCAGATGCTGGTGTGTGGGAGGGAAGCAGTAAAGGATTAGGCTGGAACATGGGAAGGAGCCAGAGTGTGGTGGGACTGGACAGCCTATTTAAGGAGTTGGACTCTATTTAATAATAGAATAGTATTGATACAAATAACAATAGCAAATATATAGGGTGCTTAGTTTGTTCCAGGAACTGGTCTAAGGAATTTCTATATATTAACTAATTCAATGTTTACAACAACTTGATGAAGAGCCATAATTATTCTTTTCACGTTGCAGATGAGGAAATCAAAGCACAGAGAGGTTAGAGAATTTGTCCAAGCTCATGCTCTAGAAAGTGGCGGAGGTGGGCATCAACCCCAGGCAGCCTGGCGCTAAGTTCTCAGTACTTCAAGGTACTCAGAAGAAGTGGTGTGGCCAGTGATGACTCGGCACAGCTGTGGAGAGCCCATGGCAGACAGGCTGTCCGGGAAGCTCAGGTGAAAAACAAGGATGTGACCGGGACAGTGGCAGAGAGATTGACCGAGAGGAGGTGGAGTTGAGAGGTAGAAGCGAAGGAGGGAGACTCCGTGCAAGTGTTAACACTAGTGCATTGACCTATGTGGGTGGCCTTGCAGTATTTTAAAAATTGAGTTTTCAAATGCATTTTGTTGGAGGATATGTTCTCTGTTTCTCCAAGGTCACACCCAGATTCTTGCTACATTTCCCTCTTAAGCCTGACTTTTGAAAATTAATACATTTATGACCCTTGTGCCATCGGATTTGATGTTAGGGCTAAGGAAAATGAGTTAGGGACGTCTAGCTTGGATGTAGCATGGACGTAGTGACATCAATGATGCAACATATTGTAGGAAGAGGTGAGGAAGAGAGAATAATGGGCCAGTCAATGATATGTGGGGTTGAAAGATCTATAGGACAGACTTGTAGATGGCCAGTAGGCTTCCAGAAATATAGCCTGGAGCTCAGGAGCTAGAAATAGTTTCAGTTATTAGAGTAAAGAAACTACTTAAAGTCACATGAGGCCTGGGTCAGCAGGTCTGAAATGGCTGAGTATTGGGCATAGACGGGGAAGTCATTTTCATCCGTTTAAATCATTGAGTTAGATCCCATCATATTCAGCAGGCTTTAACCATAGAGATTTAACTAAAAAAACACCAAAACCCTAGACCAGTGGTTTCCACCCTGATTGTACCTTAAATTCACCTGGGAAGCTTTAAAAATGCTAATTCCAGGCTTCCTCTCTCCCTGCCCATGAATTTTTTTAGAATCACCTGGGCTTGGCTACAATTTTAAAGCTCCCCATGTCCTAACAGGCAATCTGTCAGGTAAGCAGCACCTGGAAAGTTTGTCAATCGGTCATAAACTTTGTGGCGGAGAAAGAGAAAAGGAAATGGAAGAGGCATGCCAAGCCCCAGTTCTAGAGAGGCTGCGGTGCGGTGCCCGTTGCCTTGCCTAGGGCAAAAGGCAGCCAGGTGTTTGGGTAAGCGGGGCAAAGCCAGTCACTGGAGCCGCGTGGTGTCTGAGATGGACGGTAGCGAGGCTTAGTGCTCAGACCCTGCCTGCTGCCTGGAGCATTCCTCAACCCTTTCTTCTGAAGCCGGGACTGGCCCCAGGACAGAAGTGAGATTGAGCTGTCTGCAAGCGAGGTGGCTGTGAGAGGAGGTGAGATCAAGATGCCAGGAACCTGCTGGAACATCCATGCTTTTTCATGAGCACAAGGTGAACCTAGTTCATCTTTGACTATAGAAAAGTAAAGCCAGCAGCAAGGTAAAAGCAATAAATAGAGAATGAGATAAAAATGCTCCCGGTGACTTTAATGTGAAGCCAGGTGGTGGCCACTAGCCGAGATTATCTGATTGGACTGCATTTCCTTCACTGTGGCTGAGTGCAAGTAAAACAATAGAGTCTACCTAATTCTAATCATTCAAAACAAGATATATTTTCTGACCATAAAATTTAGAAATTGAAAAAAGGATATAAACAAAACAAAAATACTCAAAATCTTACCACCATAGGTAACTGTTTGGCTATATTCCTCTCCATTCATTTTTAAGTGTGTGCATATATAATACACGGTTAACATCATGCTATATAATTTTATATGATTTTATTTTTCCTTTGATGTTATAGCATAAGCATTTCTCCATGTTATTAAAATGTCTTTGGAAACATCATTTTAAATGGCTTCATAATTTTTAATTTGTATAACTGAAACATAATTTACTCCATCATTTCCCAACCTTTGAGCACTTAGACTTTTTGCCTTTTTATATTATAAATGATCCTGATATTCTTTATGTCCAAGTTTCAGATTAATTCTGTAGCCAGATTCCTAAGGTGGAAACACTGAGTCAAGGAGTAGGAACATTTTAAAGGTATTTTCACAACTCTGGCTAGTGATGTGAAAGTGGGGATTAATGGAAGGCACTAGGAGTGGCTCTCTAAGTAGAAGGACTTGGTGGATAGCCAAGTGCCAGAAGGTGGGGCCCAGGTGGCCATTCAGGTGTTTAGTTTCCCTGTCTCCCCATTGCTACGAGAGTCTGCTTGGCTGAAGTCAGACCCTGGGTCAATCAACATAAAAGAGTCGCACACACAGGGCCACCAGGGAGGCATTGGAGCACAGCATCCACCTCTACGTGGGTCTACTACACGCAGATTTCTTGAAATGCAATTCCTGGGTCAAAAAAGTATTGATCTTTTAACAATTCTTAACAGAAATGGCTAAATTTCTTGCCAGAAATGTACCAATTTAGACTCCCACAGGTCTGTGTATCACAATCCTATATCTGACATTGATTATACACACACACACACACACACACACACACACACACACACACACGACTAAGATGGACAACAGCAAGGGTTAATACTCAGATCCTAGCTGCTAAATGGACCCTAGCCCAACCCTTTCTTCTGAAGCCAGGACTGGCCCAAGGACAGAAGTGAGATTGAACAGCTCACTTCTGTGTGTGTGTGTGTGTGTGTGTATTCATGCATCCTTTAATGACAGGGATACCTTCTGAGAAATGCATCATTAAGTGATTTTGTCATTGTGCAAACATCATGGAATATACTTACACAAACCTAGGTGGTATAGTCTGCTACACACCTAGGCTATGTGGTATGGCCTATTGCCAAATCTATTCAGCATGTTACTGTACTGAATACTGTAGACAATCGTAACACAATGGTAAGTATTTGTGTATGTAAACATATCTATACATAGAAAAGGTACAGTCAAAATATGGTATTATCATCTTATGGGACCACCATCGTATGTGTGGTCCATCATCGACTAAAATGTCATTATGTTCCACATGACTGTGTGTATATATATATATATTTTTTTTTTTTTAATTCCTTCAAAATTTGATAGGTAAAAAGCTGTATCTCATTTTGTCATTTCAATTTATTTTCTTTTTTAAATAACAAGGATGTCTAAACATAGTAGTGACCAAATATTTGTATCTGACTTTCCATGAACAGAATCTCCATTTCTATCACTCATTTAACGAGAAAAGATCTTGGCGATGTGAATTATTTAGAAGCATCCCTCCCTATTCTCTCACACCAAAACTCCTCACTAGGTTCTGCAATGGCCATGTAGTTAAGTAAAAGCCTTTGTTTCCTTGAATAATGCAAATGGTTTCAGTGTGCTGAAGATTTGAATCTTATTCCAAAAGAATGTTTAAAAAAAATCCAAAAGCTTCATATAAAACCCTTAAAATTTCTCATTCTTAAACATGATTTAAAGGCCTTTGATTTGTAAAGTATTAAAAAAAATCCCTTTGGCTTGTGTGGAAGTTGGGGACACCGTCTTTCACTGGCTGCTGGTTGATTAGCATTGGGATTGGAAAAATAATTCCCTCATGTGGGCAGAGGAATAAACCTATCGAAGACTCGCTATCAGAGTGCATGGCCTGGGCCATTTATGGGCAGGGCAAGGAAGATATCAAAATTATGGGGTTTTTAATTATCATTAAATAACTCTTGATGTGCCAAATTGGGAGGTCCTCAGTTTTATGTTTCTGAAGAAAAATCGTTCTTGGCTCCTTAGAACTTGAGAGATCATCACCTTAATCAGGAGAAGAAATCTGTTTTTTTTTTTTTTTTTTTTTTTTTTTAAAGAACATCACCATTAATGATTATTTCATTATGCAAGCAAAAGAAGGCATTAAGGAGCAAACGAAAACAAAACCAAGGTACCCTCTGTTTAGACACTCATCCCCCTTCTCCCCCACCCTTACCATTCTGGAAGTTCACCCGGCCAGATGGTTCTCATTCGCAGTGCTTATCGCAAACGTCCTTTTGGCATCAGGGTTGATAAGTCCAGAAAAGGACCCAAGTTTGTTGAGTCTGAGGTCTCAAAACATTCCCAGTGATTTAATAAGTTCTTAGAATCATGATGAGCTTGTAAAACAGCTAACCTTCTCGGGAGCGTCGTAGAGATAGGCTCTGTTTGAGTTCATGTCTGTCCGGGCCAGGATCGTGTCTTCCAGCTCCACAGGCGGAGGAGGGCAGGGGAGCAGGAGGAGGGGAGAGAGCTGCCCAGGGAACTTGCCTTCGTTAGCCCGGCCCACCTCGGCCACCCTGAAAGCTCTGGTGTGGGGAGGGGGCAACGTGGTGGACATGTGCAATTTAAATATATATTTTTCTCATTTCACAAAAAGCTTTAAAAAAGAAGCCTCCAAGGTAAGTTCAGTAGCTCAAAGATGTCATCAAGGATGCACGTTCCTTCTGTCTTTGTTCTCTGCCATCCTCTCTTTGTGAACTACATGACCCAGAACCGGGTCACCTGACTGCCACTGGCCTCACAGGCACAGCCGAATGGCCTGCCACAGTCCCATTCACGTCCAGCACGTTGCCACCTGGATGAACGGAGGCTCTGCTAGCAAGGGCAGTGAAAGCAAGCTCCGGGGGCTGCCCTGCCATAGTTACAATAACCTTCCCTTAGTAAATCAACTTACAAAGTAACCTCAGTTTGTGGCATAGCTTCATGTTATACAATTAAGAATAAGGAACTGGGAGAGAAAAAAAACATATATGTGTTGGCGGTGGTTGTAGTGGGATTAGGAAAAGGGAAGATCTTGTGGATCGACTCATAGAAAATGCACAGATTTTTACTAAGTACCTGTTATGTGCCTGGCATAGAGCTAAGCTGGTGCCAGATTCGAAAGCCTTACGAATGTGTGATGTGGGCCTTCTCTGCAGGGAAACCACAGTCCGTAGGCAGGGGTTAGACAATCCTGGTATCAATCAGAGAATAAAAGTATCATAATCAGAGCATTACTAAGGGCCAAAATGTGAGGTAGAGAAAATAATGAGTAGGGGAGATCCAGGGAGATCCTGGAGAGGGCTCCGAGGAAGAGGTGGGTTTCGGGCCGGGTGGGATTTAGATGAGCAGAGAGGAGTAGAGAGGACATTCCAGGTGGGAGAACATTGCAGATCCGGGGGAAGGCCATGTGCAAAAGCTGAAACAAGAATGAACTTGTGTTTGGAGGTGGGAGAGGCTGTCAGTGCAGAAACCTGAATGTGGTGCAGATTTGGAAAGCGCTGCTAGAATTTGTGGAATGTCAACAGTCACAAGTGTACCTCTGAGAGCAGAATGGTGTTTAAGTGAGTTTTGCTTTACAGATTTTCCTAGAGGAACATTTTTGTTGTTTTTGGCAGTATGGTCTTGCCTGTAATGCCTGCAGATAGGCGACCTTCAGTTCATTAGTGAAAAACGGTACTGATGGAGGGTGGGGCTAGATTTGGGGACAAATGACCATTTGTCCATTGCCCATGTAACTCACACAAAATCAGACATTCCTTGGAGCTCTGTCCTTACACAGCACTGCACTCAGAGAAATAGCAATCCTGCTCCGGCCCTCCTTGAAGAGTAATATCAATCTTTATTGTAGATTTTCTTAAAGGGTGAACCTAATAACCTTTTGGACATCTTGCCCTTGTCCCAGAGTTTCCTCCTCACAGTAGCAGCTGAAGCCTGTCCCTTTCCCCAAACAATATGCTTCCATCCTGTTGGGCCCCACCCCTTGCTCATGCACATCACAACTTTCCCAGAGCCTACACCCTCTCTCTGTGTTCAACGACCCACAGCAATAAACTGGACTCAAAAAATCTTCCCAGAAGAGAAGAGTTAGGAGCTAACCCAATGGGTCAGGCTGCAGGGGTTGTGGGTGGGAGGGGACACAGTGAAACTCATGTAGAAATCATTCTGATCCCTGTTCACACCTGCCCCATGAACCCACAGACTTAAAAAATGTTGATATATATGTAAAATATATATAACATAAAATTTGCCATTTTGATCATGTTTAAGTATACAATTCAATGTCATTAGTTACCTTCACCCTGCTGTGCAACCATCACCACTGTCTATTTCCCAAACACTCCAAACAGAAACTCTGTATCCATTAAGCAATAACTCCCCACTCATCTCTCCCTCCAGCCCTTGGTAACCTCTAATCTACTTTCCGTCTCTCCGAATTTGCTTATTCTAGACATTTTGTACAAGTAGAATCATACATTATTTGTCCTTCTATGGATGGGTTCTTTCACTTAGCATGATGTTTTCAAGTTTCATCCATATTGCAGCATGTGTCAGAGCCTTGTTTCTTTTTAGGGCTGAATAATATTCCACAGTGTGTATATGCCACATTTTGTTTATGCATTTATCTGTTGATGGACACTTGGTTGCTTCTACTATAAATAATGCTGCTATGAACATTGTCATATACTTATATGTCTGAGTTCCTCTCTGCAATTATTTTGGGTATGTACTTAGGAGGAGAATTGCTGGACCATATGGTAATTCTATGTTTAACTTTTTGAGGAACCACAGGACTGTCTTCCACAGTGATTACATCATTTGCATTCCTGCTAGCAATGCACAAGGAGTTTCACTTTCTCCACATCCTCACCAGCACTTGCTATTTTCTTTTTTTTTCTTTTTTTTTTCTTTTTTTTTATTTCAGCATTACTATGGGGGTACAAAAGTTCTGGTTAGATATATTGCCCATGTCCCTCCCATTCCCCCGAGTCTGAGCCTCAAGTGTGTCCATTCCCCAGACAGTGCACATCGCACTCTTCTTGTAGGTATACACCCATCCCCTCCCCCACCCCCATCCCTCCAAGTCAGAACTTCAAGCGTGCCCATTCCCCAGACAGTGCGCATCGCACTCATCATGTAGGTATACACCCATCCCCCGAATGGGAAAAAATTTTCACATACTACACATCAGATAAAGGACTGATAACAAGAATCTATTTAGAACTCAGGAAAATCAGTAAGAAAAAATCAAACAACCCTATCAAAAAGTGGGCAAAGGACATGAATAGAAATTTTTCAAAAGAAGATATAAGAATGGCTAACAAACATATAAAAAAATGTTCAACATCACTATTTTCTATTTCTTGTCTTTTTTTTATTATAGCCATCCTAATGAGTGTGAAGTGGTATCTCATTGTGATTTTGACTTGAATTTCCCTAATGATTAATGATGTTAAGCATTTTTTCCTGTGCTTATTGCCATTTGTATACCTTCTTTGGAAAATATTTGTTCAAGTCCTTTGTCTATTTTTTAAATTGGGCTGTTTATCTTTTTATTGTTGAATTGTAGTTTTTTATGTATTTTGGATATTAATCCTTTATCAGATATATGATTTGCTAGTATTTTCTTCTATTCTATGGATTTTTCACTCCTAATAGTGTTTTTTGATGTACAAAAGTTTTAAATTTTAATAAAGTCCAATTTATCTATGTTTTCCTTTTGTTGCTATGCTTTAGGTATCATGTTTGAGAAACAATGGCCAAATCCAAAGTTACGAAGATTTTCCTTTATGTTTCCTCTAAGAGTTTTACAGTTTTGGCTCTTAAATTCAGGTCTTTGATCCATTTTGAGTTAATTTTTACATGTGGTATGATGTAAGGGTCCAATTTCATTCTTTTGCATGTGGATATCCAACTTTCCTACCACCATTTATCGAAAAGACTATCCTTTTCCCATTAAACGGTATCAGCACTTTTATTGAAAACTAACTGACCATAGATGTGAGGCTTTATTTCTGGGCTGTCAATTCTATTCCATTGGTTTATGTGTCTGTCCTTATGCTGGTGCCATACTGTTTTGATTACTGTAGCTTTGCAGTAAGTTTTGAAATTGAGAATCTGCAGACTTTTAAATGCAAAGAAGACCTTCTTTATTTCTTAGAGAAGTCATGCCTTCTCTACTTCTTAGAAATTGTTTGTGAATCAAGTCTAAATATCTCTGCCAGCCTGTGGATCTCTTTCCCTGTTCCAACATTGGCTCTAGTTTAGGCACAGTTGTAGCAGAAGAAACCCTTCATTTTTAAGTCTCAGCAGGGGCAGGACTAATGACAGCCTGAAATAAATGCTCTGAGGTCTTTCCGTAGGAGCTGGATTTGTTTGTTTTTTGTTTGTTTGTTTTACCAGGCAGGGTCAAGGAATGGGGGATTCAGAGCAATCCCAAACAAGGGACTAGATGTTCATGAGAGGACATGAGTATCTGTTAAGTTCTAACCAGAAATATAGAAGCCACTTCCAATGTCAATTGAATTGAATTCAGAGAACGGTCACAAAGGGTTACAAAGGGATAGAGAAATGGAGAAGAATAAAGATACAAAGAATAGAGATAGCCCAAAGATGAGAAAGAGGAGGAAACCCACTGCCACTCTTTTAGTGAATCAGGCAAAAGGAACAAGCAGTGTTGCCAAGGCCTCGGGATCAGGATCTTCAGCTAGAACCGGGGACTGTCAGGCGGGAACAAGAGGCCCAGGGAAGATGCAGCCTCAGCAAGGAAGGCCACCCAGCTAGAGTGGGAAGGGGAGAGATGCCCTGGTTCCTCCCCTGGCCCCACCTCACCACTGGCTGAACCCAGTTCAAAGCCACTTGTCCTGGGAACCCCAGAATATGCAGTGCCCCCATTTTTCCTTCTGCCCTCCCCCTGACCCCCCACTACCTCCCAGAGCAGAGAAGGATACAGAATGGATCTGAGGTTATATGGGCCCAGGAATTGCATACGAGGAAAGCAGGAGCCCCTGACACTCACATGCAGGAATCTAATTTGGAGTGTGCTGTTCAAAATGATAAATCGAATAACAACAACAGAAGTGTAATTACTGAGTATGCAATAAGTGAGAGGCAAACATGCAGGCTCTTTACATGTTACCTAGTTTAAATTCATGGGAAGGCTCACTAAGGTCAATATGATGGGATAGTTTGAAAGAAGAAAGAGGCTCAGTGAAGTGGCCCGTCCAAGCTTGTAACTGGCAGAGCCAGAATCGGCATCCAGGCACATCTCTTTCCCCTAAGTCTGTGCTCCTAATCACGAGGCTTGCTGCTTCTTAGCAAAGAAAACCAAGGCTAAAAGTTCTGTGAGACAACAGAAAGGATGCTGCTGTTCCCTGCCTCCCAACCCCAGGCTAACTGTGGCTCTGGAGTGCCGTGGAAATGTGTGAGTCACTTCTAGGCTCACTGTCATGGAGAAGATGGGAGAAAAGGGATAAGGAACGGAAAGAGGGCGTACCCAGAAAGGAAAATAGGAAGAACATTCTGCCCTCTGGGTCAGCTTGTTACTAAGGCTAGAAGTAATTTTGCTTTCTCTCCAAAATGAAGACAGAATGAGTAACCATGTTGAAAATTCCTGCCACTCCTTGGAAAAGAGGGGTAAGAAGCTCGGCCAGATCACAGGGGCAAGCAAGAACTGCGGCGGCAAGGAGACCTTCGGCAGCCCTCAGGGGCTGGTACCAGGCTGCAGGGGTGGAAAATTGGGGGAGTTCTGAGGTGCCCCATATGTGGGCAACCCCTATACTTGGCTTGGATCTGTACCTCCCTTTGTAATCAGTTCCCTATGTAAAATTCTCCCTGTGTGATGATGACTTCAAGAGTACTTAAGGAATGAGATCAGCTGATCCACTGAGGCATACCCAGAGTAAAGGGAAATGCTCTCATCTAGTGAAGAAATCAGGGACAGGCCCAGTGGGATCTACTGTGACACCCTCTTCCCCCTTTCTAGTACTCTCTCCCTGACTCACTTGCTCCAGCTATATTGACTTCTTTGTTGTTCCTTGGACACATTAAGCATGATCCTACCTCAGGGCCTTTGCACTTGCCATTCCATCTGTCTGCAACACATTTCACTCATGTATTTGTTTCATTCTTTTCCTTATGTCTTTTAGGTGCTCTGTTAAAAAGTCACCCTTACCAGTGAGATCTTTCCCAATTATTCTACTTAAAATAACAAACATCATTCTCCATGCTGATGTTCCCACTTTCCTGCTTTTTCTCCATAGCACTTATCACCTATACCAAAGCTTCTCAAACTCTAGCAGTTATTGAGGTCACCTAGGGTTGGGGGAGGCATGTTAAAATCCAGATTCTTGGCCCCACTCCCAGTTTCCGATTCAGTAGGTCTGGGGAGGGGCCTGAGAATTTGTATTTTTCAGAAGTTTCCAGGTGATATTGGTCCCAGGATCACATTTTGTGAACCAGTACCATATAACCATTTATCTATACACAAATTACTTTTGTGTATATGTGTATACTTTTGTGTGTGTATGTATATACACACATACATATATATTATATACATACACTATTCAAATTTGTTGGCATTTAGTTATTATATTTTAATACTTTTTAAAACTCAAGTATTTCTATAATTATAGTCCCTTTTCTGTGTATATTTGATTTATTTGCATTCCCTGCCACCTCCTATTCTTTAATGACTCATATGAGTTTTCAAAAAAACTGGCTTTCATTTTTCATATTCATTATTCTCTCTCTTTCTCTCTCTCTCAATGTTTATATTCCTTATTTTATTTTCTTCTTTGTTTCTTTATGTAGGCTCTATTGCTCTTTACCTTCTTGAGTTGAATAGTTAGCTCATTTTCCATCTTTCTGGGTTTTGGTTCCATGTATTTTTAAAGCTCTCCACAGCCCTGTAAGTACTGCTCTAGCTGTGTCTCACTAATTTTGAAATGCAATGTTTTCCTTGCCACAAAGCTCTATATTTTTAATAACTTTTCTATCTGATTCCCCCTTAAGCCCAAATGTTGTTTAGTCATATCTTTTTTTTTTTTTTGGTTTCTAGACATATGGATTTTTCAAATAATCATTTTATGAATTTCCAGTTTTATGGCACTGTGGCCTAACAACTTAGTTTGAATGACACTGATGCCTTGAATTGTCTTGAATATTTTTTTTTTGCAACCAAGATGTCCAATTTTTGTGAAATTTCATATGAGCTTAAAAAAATATAGATCTTAGATGTTGGGAAGGAAGGGATATATTCATATAATTTACTATATATAATAGCATTTGTATTATATTAATATATATTAATACACACTAATGTTATTGTAATCTGTTGCACATGTGGTTGTTTGTTGACTGCTTAAATCATTATTTCCTTCCTTCCATTTACTCTTACTTTTCCTTCTGGGATCCTATTAGAAAATGTCGACACTTCTGTGTCTGTCTTCCATGTCTCTTAGCTCTTCTCTCATTCGTTTCCTCTCTTCCCACTTTCTTGATGCCTATTGGGATAGTTCTTCAACCTGTTCTCTGGCTTGCAAATTCAGACTTTGTGTCCCTTCAGTCTTCATTCACAAATGGAGACTTTGCTGTTTCCTGGCCCACAGTAACGACTGAGTAGGAATCAGGCCAGGGAATGTGAGGGAGAGAAAATGACAAAAATATAGTTCTCTCCCAGAGTCTGGCCTGGGCTTCAGCTATGCTCTCAGGTTCTCTCCAGCATGAGGTCATCATCCCACTCCCCTGCCCAACCCCACCACCCCTCAGCCGACTGGGTTCTAATCAAGACTCTCACTAAGGGTTTCTCACAATGTTTGTGTTATTTGGTTGAGCACACTTGAGATCCATCAACCTCTCCATCTTTTCTGTGGAACCTACAACCCTAGGTTCCATGTGGGAGTCAACAGTCCATGAATAGTCATTTCATGTTCATTCAGACTTATCTGTGGGTTCCAGTTCCCTGCTTTTATAGCCACTGTTTGTCTTGATTTTATTATTTTCAAAATAATATAAGAAAGAAAATACTAAGAAGTTAGCAATCATTTTATTAGCAACAAATGTCTGTCAATATTAATTTAATCCATGTGTGATGTATGAGCGAGATAAATGCCAAACTATTAAATTAAACCTAAATAACAGGAATGGTGAAGAATGAACTGAAATTCTTGGCTAGTAGAGCAGCCACATTTTTCCACCAGACTTGACCTGCTGAAGTTCAAAGGTCTGGAGTAAAAAACTTTAACAGAGGTTAAGACAAGTACTAAATCTGAGAGGACAAATTTCTCAGGATAAATTCCCCAGGATTTTAGTGGAGTAGTTTCTCCATAGAGTTGCCAGACTTAGCAAATAAAAATATAGGACACCTAATTAAATTTGAAAAATAGCTTTAATACCACATTTTTGTAATTTATTCAAAACAATAGCAGAATATGAGAAATTTAGGGAGTCCTGACAAAGTGAACACACAGCACAGGACAAAATTACTAAATACAAGATACATCCTATATGTACAGGTTACCTGGTACCTCTATTTCTCCATCCACTGACATTACTAGACGTGCGCAGGCATAATGGTTGCTCATGGTCTTGATGAGAAAGGTCATGTGCTCTGTGACCATCTTGGGAGAAAATCTTTGAAATCAGGATCAATCAGGAAATTCCAGGATGAATATTTGCATAACAGGGAGGCTATATTTAGAGCAGAGGGGTTTTTTTATTTCAAAATATTTATAAGGGGCTACAAGTATGTTTGTTACATGAATATTTTGTATAAACTTAAGTCAGGGCTTTTGGTGTGCCCATCACCAGATTAGTGTTCATTGTACTCAATGGGTAAGTTTTATCCTACACCCACGCCCTCCCCCCTTCCTAGTTTCTCATGTCCTTTATCTCACTTTGTGCCTGTGTATAACTATCTATTAGCTCCCATTTATTAGTGAGAACATATGGTATTTGATTTTTCCATTCCTGAAATATTTCACTTAGGATAATGGCCTCCAGTTCCCTCCACATTCCTGCAAATGACACTATTTCATTCCTTTTTATGGCTAAGTAGTACTTCAGGGTATGTGTGTGTATATATATACATATATATGTATATATGTATATATATATCACATTTTCTTTATCCACTCATGAATTGTAGAGTACTTAGGTTGATTCCACATCTTTGCAATTGTGAATTATGCTGTGATAAACATTTGAGTGCAGGTGTCTTTTTGATAAGACCAGAGGTTTTTAACCCTGGATGTTCATTAGCATCCCCTGGGGATTGGGCTGCCAAATAAAATACAGGATGCCCAGTTAAATTGAAATTTCAGATAAACACAAATAATTTCTTAATGCATGCCGCAAATATTGCATAAAATATGCATAGTATTTCTATGTACAAATAAAAAATTATTTGTTGTTTATCTGAAATTCAAATTTAACTGAGCATTCTGTATTTTCATTTGCTAAGTTTGGCAACCACACCTGGGGAGCTTTTAAGACATAGCCCTACCTGGGCCACACCCCAGGTAAATTAAATCAAAATCTAATGGTTGGCCCCATCCGTTGGTCCAGTTCAGAATCTCTCTAGGTGATTCTGACATGCAACCAGGGTTGACAATTCCTTCTCTGGGGTTTAAAGTCTGTGACTGTCCATGACAGGTGTTCGGTGCATTTTCCAGGTCTTTCCTCATGAGCAGTGCAGTGGGACCACGTGAGATGAGCAGTTCCTTGGTCCAGCTTGTCTTATAAGTTCCTGGTGGTGTCCTCTTTGAGTAAACGATGTACCTGGGTGCAAAGAGGAAACCTTAGTGTGTGTATTTATTTGGGTGTGTGTATTGTGGTGAGGGGAGTGACTGATACAGTCCCCGCCTCCTGAGGAGCTACATTGTGACCCTACCTGATAGCAGCCTCTCTTGCCTGGCTGAAGCTAGAGTTCATTCCCCAGAAATAATCTGACCCAGAAAGCATTTGAGACCCCTTAGAGTAGCTATAATAGCCCTGCAGAAAATCATGCAATTTTTGCAGAGGTGCTTATACGTGAACTAGATGGTGCAGGATGGATGTGGATATACGCATGTCAGGGAAGCCTGTGGAAAAAGTCAGGAGGGTCTGTGGCACCGGGTGGGTACACTTCAGCTTTGTGTGTCACTGAGTAAAACCCCAGAGGTCTTTGCTTCTTCTGTCTCCCAGCTCCTACCTGCCACTGCTTCATGTCCATTGCACATGGATGCGTGCACACACACACACACACAAACATACACGCGTGTGCGCACACGCACTTTTTCTTTTTTCAACTCTTAGGGAAAGTCCAAAAGTTTAGGTCACTATTAAGATCACCAGGAAAATGTTTGCTTGTTCCTCTGAGGTTGTCTAACCCAGGTTATGATCTTTAAATGAAAACATGAGCTGGTTGCTAGCTAATGCTGTCAAGTGTGGAAACTGCAAAATCATTCTGAAAGCTACCAGGTACGACCATGTGCCAAACTGCCTCGGTATACTCCAAAGAAATGGGACAGCGTGGGTCTCTGGTCCTACCCCCTCAAGGAGGTGGGGCAGATTAGTTGGAAAAGTAATATTGCCTGGAGAACGAGAAGATCGATTCCCTTCTCAGTTTTGCCACCTACGGCGGTGTGACTTTCGGCAAGACACTTGAATGGTCTGATTCTCAGTTTCCTACTCATAATAATTGGGCTAGTAATGTTGTAATGGGCTGCTGAAACCAGGCACTGTGGCGCACGCCTGTGATCCCAGCCCCTGAGAGGCTGAGGCAGGAGGATCAGTTGAGCCCAGGAGTTCAAGACTAGCCTGGGCAACATAGCGAGACACCATCTTAAAAAAAAAAAAAAAAAAAAAAAAAAGAGGGAAGAGAGAAGTTCTAAAAGCTAGGAGCACCTAGCACAGTCCCTGGCACAAGGGAGCTAATGATCCCTGTCAGCCAGTCCTGCCTTCTGGGAGAGCTGCTGTTTCCAGCACAACTTCACAGCCTTTGCCTCTCCACTCCCTATCGCCAGACGCTTGCTCTGGGAGAGATGGCAGCAGCAAAACTGCAGTTCAAAGAGAGCTGCGAAGCCACGCATGAGCAGCCCAGCTCATGTTTATGAAGAATGGCATTTACAGCTGAGCATTTTCCAGGGTAGCATATTTCAATAACACAAAACAAATCACCCCAAAATAGCAGCACACACACACCCTTTAAAAAAAGTATTTACTATTAATTTTATGAGAAGTTGACTGAACTGTTGAAAGAATGTTGAACTGAAAAGTCACTTCTGTAACACCCTTTCATGCCTTGAAACATTCTGCTGTGTTATTAGTATTTTTTTTAATCTAGAGGCTCTTGGCCGCCCCCGCCTGCGTGACTGAATGAGGAAACGCTCCAGTTTGAGGAGCAGGGATATCGCTGCTTATCTCCTCTGTGAACATTTGTTGATTCCAAATGAATCATCACCTGCAAGAAATTCCATTTATAATACTTCTTAGGCCCAACAGGATTGCACTCAGTGAACTAATTATTGGACAAAGTATGCCAATTATGCAGACGTAAAATTGTTTCAGAGGCTACGGATGCTCTGATTTTCTTTTTAGTTTATGATTGAAAAAAATCATTCAACTCCTCCTTTTTAAATGCTGAAAACTGTGCAAAGAAGAAAAGGGAATTTTATTTTCAGTCTGACCAGTGTGAAAAGACATAGACAGCGGGGTTCTATGAATAATGATCAAATTCATACAATCTCCTTTAAGTATATTTGGTCTGTGTACACACGTGTATGTGTATATATGAGAATATAAATATGAAGTACATGTATACACGTGTGAAATACATTGTGAAATATATATTCTCTCTCTATACATATATGTATGCATGGCTACTGTACAACACCTAAAAATGAGACAATTAAAGACATTTAATGACAAAGAGAAATATTAAAATATTAAGTTGAAAAAGGTTATGAAACAATATTACATAGCATGCTCCCATTTTAGGAAATTTATATTTATACACACACATATGTAAACCATATGTAGAAAAAATTAGAATACATAACAATATGTGACCAGTGACTATATCCAGGTGGCTGGATTACTGGTGATTTTGTTTGCTTTATACTTTTCTTTATTTTTTTGCATTTCTTCAATAAACATGTTTTTTTAGAGACAGGGTCTCGCTATGTTGTCCAGGCTGGCCTCAAACTCCTGTGCTCAAGAGATCTTCTTTAGCCTCCTGAGTAACTGAGACTACAAGGCACATGCCACCATGTCTGGCTCACATATTATTATTTCTGTAGTCAGAAAAAGGTCCCATAACAAAAGTTATCTTTAGGAAATGACATCTAAAAAGCTTGGTGTTTTCTACGGCTGCTGGTGAGTGAGCTGCCCTTGTCTTCTTGGCTTTGCAGCTGAGACCTCACACTTCCCTTGACTGGCCTGGCAAGGGCTAAAGAGAGAAACCTCCAGCCTCAAGACGGTGGAGCTTGAAGAGTCACCTCCAGCAGCGCTGCCTTGTTGGAGGAAGAAACGGGCCCGACTGCCCATAGGCCAGTTATCTGAGGCCAAAGCCAGCCCTGAAGCCCGAGGATGCACAGTCCCAAGAGCCACGCTCAGCTGATGCTCTACTGTTGCCGTGTTAAAAGTCTTAATAATTTTCGAACAAGGAGCCCTGAATTTTCATTTTTCACTGGGATCTGCAAATTATGTAGCTGGCATTGCCTGAAACTCTGACCTCTCAAATTCAAAGTCAAACAAAAACAAAAGGAATACAATAGATTAGTTTGCCACTGCTTCGAGTGTCTGGTCTGCGAGAACACCATCCAGGGTGAGTTTACCTGGAACATTTTATTTCCTCCATCGCATTTCACACCATGGCTGTTTATTATTAAAAACGCAAATCAAACAACTGCGGTGGTGCTGGAGGCTGGCGTTGACTTTCACTCAGCTTGCGGATCCACTGGTACCCTCCTTCAGTTGTGTCATTCCTCTAGAGTGTGGCTCTGCAGGGGGACTCTCCTGGCCAAGTGCCCCTTAATGGGGGCCCTGTGGCATGTGTGTGTCCCTCCTCTCAAAGACTCAGACGTCTGGGAGCTGCTCTGGTCTTAACAGACCCTGGGAAAGGCTGTCCTGATCTCCAAGCTCTTGGCCCTAGGACAATGTTTTTTGTTTTCGATTTTTTTAACTTCAGAACAACTTCAAAAAATACAAACTGAGAAGTTTGTATTTCCTTCTGAATGACTTTTAAGGAAACCAAAAATTCCAAACAGAAAACAAACAGGATCATTATTGACTTTTTCAATCCTCTGAAAGAAAGAGGCAGAGAATCATTAGTGAAGCCTTCCCCGTGTCTGCTGATATTTTTGGTTAGCAAACTATTTCGAACCGCAGTCTAAATATTTTTGTGGAATAAAACAACAGCCTGCAGCACGCTGCCTGTAGCTCTCGAGGCCTCCTGATGTTGGGGTGCGCTTCCCGAGTGGCTCCCCTCGGTGCTCCCCGCTGAGCCTCCGGCTTGTCGTCTCCGCGTGGGTTAACCCAGCTCCAGGGCGCTGGCCTTGTCGTAGCCTGCCCTGATTAGTCTTGGTCTCAGTCGACCCTGTCCCAGAAACAGCTTCTCTTATTACAAAGTATCATCCTACCTCAGCTGTTGAAACCTGGTCATTTTGCACCTGCTTCGATGAATTCTGAGCGACTTGTGTTTTTGATGAGCTGCTCACTTCATAAATTCACCCCTCTCCGGTTATCAGCACTTGCTCACCACTCGAGGGTGTCCTCACTCAGCCTTCTCTGTGGCTCCAGGAAGAGGCCTCTGTGATAGCTCTGCTCACATGAGGATTCCCACCTAATGATTTTAAGTCTGTCTGAAAACTCAAAACGACATAATTGACAGAGGATAAAAATCAGATGTGCAGCTTGACCCGAGGGACACCAGCCTTCCCATCCTCGTCACATGTACCAACGAATGAACTGGAGCAGAAAAAGCGTAGAATTGAACTTTTTCCTGAAATTAAAGTAAAAATCTGGCTCACCTTCTCACCCTGCTTAGGGATGTACATGTTTGTTTTTCCTCTGTGAAATCACTGCCTAGGTCTTTTCCCCCCTTAAGGAGTTTTCTACACCATTCATTGCTGGAAATACCAAAATGCCAGGAGCTCCGGAGCACTCCTGGCATTTTAGAGCCGGCTCAGACCAGGAAATACTTCGGGTTTGGTCAGGGAACCTGATCTCTCGAGGTTTCCAGCCCAGATAGTTTTGGTCTCCGAACCCTTACCAATGTTGCTGCCTCCTTTTGTCTCTCGCTGAAAAATAATCCTCTCAGGTCTCATTCGAAGGGTCGGTATCAACTCTTTTCTCTAGAGTAGCATTGGAAATCTGTGTGGTGTGTGGCATTTGATTATTGTGTGTGTAGTTATAGGTGGGCGCCCGAGCGTGTGCTGTGTGTGTTCAGGGTGTGCTGAGAGTGGTCGAGAATCTTGCAAATGGTAAACTCACTAGGTTTAGTGCGGAGCCCTAGTGGAGGATTCAGAGGTAAGCAGCCAGGCTCAGACCCTGGCTTCTCCTAACCCACAACCCCAGTGGTCAACAGTTTGAGAACTTTCCTGCCCCCCAGGTGACTCAGCTCCTTCCAGAGAGAACCAGAAAGGCTCAGGCTCACACCTGGGTAGAACATCCAGGCCTGGGGAAAGCTCAGTGCTGAGGGCCTGTCTTCCCTTGACAGCAGGGTCATCAGGGCCAGCCTGGGAAGCATTGTCCCCTGACTCTGGCTGTTCTGTTACCCCACACTCTGTGCTCTCACCCCGCAAAGCAGGAAGGTGTGCATACTCTTTCAGGGCTCGCGGCACCAGCCAGGACCTGCTTCTTTTGTTTCAATCCAGGCTTCCTCTGACTTCTCTGTCTTGTCTCTGTCCACTTAGCATCCCGCACCTGCCCTTGGAGGACTGGGCCTCTTGAGGTTTGACAGGGCTCCCTGTGGCATTTCAGCCTGGGTCAGCCTCACAGGCTCCTCCTGCCTTGGAGCAGCTCTTTGGGGGCTCAGAACCCACCCTTGGTGCAGCTGCTGGGATGGGATTTGGGTACCTTATGTGGGGTTCAGAGAAAGGATGTTTGTTCCTTCTTCAACATGAGAAATAGTCATTCTCTGCTTATTGCTGCTGCCACCGCTGTGGCCGTAGACTTTGGAGACTTGTCCTCTTGGTAACAGCTGCTCAGCTGCCATCTGCCCCCACGGTGGCCCTCCCCAGAGCTCACGCTTCCCGGAGGAGCTACTCAGCGGTCACCAGCCCTGCCATCAGTAGGAAAGGACACTTTGGGCTGGTGACAGCAGCCTGCTTGGTGTGACTCTCTTTGGCCACTGCCACTCTTGAAATCTCCCCTCTATTGGGGGGCAAGAGGTGAATCCCTGACAGACACCCACATACTGCTCCTCGGGGTTCACCACATCAGAGGTCGTCTGCACTGCTCCGCCTGCCTTTGCCTCCAGAGGAGGAGCCGGGTTGGTGGGACTACACTAATGGTTCTCCCCAGCCCTGCAGTGGAATCAGCCAGCATCTCAGACTTCCTCTTGGCTTCACCCAGGTCCCACTCTCACATGGTGGGTCTTCTATTTCCACTCACCTGGAGAGCCACGGCTTGAGTCCTTTTGAAGGGGCTCAGCTCAATGTGATGAACACAATAGTCTCAAAGCTTAAACTAGGTGTGGTGTGCACACCCTGACCCACTTCAAATAAGTTAAGGGGTCTTGCCTCTAGGAGAGCACCAGAGTTGCTCCCTCACTGCTCTAGCTGGGGTATGTACACAAACAACCTCTGGGACATATGGCCCTGAGCTGTCCCACTCTTCCCCAGAGGGTGACCAGGCTCAGACACACACTCCAGCCTTGACAGCAGAGATTCTCAAATGTTAGGGCACACCACACTCACCTCTTTCCCTGGTATAAATGCATATTTCTTTATTCTATTCCTAGATGTTCCAGTGCAGTAGCTTTGAACTGGGCAGGGCGTCTGGATAATGAGCAAGCCACTCGCTCATCCAGGGCATTCTGATGCAGGTGGCTCATAGACATCACTGTGAGAAATGATGTTTTGCAGTCTTTGGATTATATTCCTGTTTAAAATAAATAAATGTAAGGTAGTTTTATTATCAAAATAATAAGTAGGGATTGTATCCTGAGTTTCTGTGTTAATCGCCATTTTGGAGATGTCTGAAACTCTTTTTTTTTGGCTGAATGATCTGTGCTTAGATCTATGAACCCTGGGACCCTAGAGAGAAGGAGACCAGGTAGGTATTCAATGGTTAAATGAATGAAATGGCTACATGAATGAAATTAAATATTATCACATCATGCAAAAATGACTGAGAATATTTTTTCCAGGTATGTTTGGGGTGGTCTGACTGGGACCACCAAGGAAATGCCATCAAAGAGCTAAACAGTCATCTTTCATACCCACTGAAACTACAATGAAGAGCCAACTGGGAGAGACATGCCATTTGTATGAACACACCACAGACAATACAGACAATGACAAGTGTTTGTGAGGATGTGGAGAAATTGGAACCCTCATATATCACTGATGGGAATGTAAAATGGGGTAGATGGAAAACAGTTTGGCAAGTCCTCAAAGTGAAAATCACAGAGTAACCATATAACCCAGGAATTCCACTCCTAAGTATCTACCCAAAATAAATGAAAAGATATGTTCCCACAGAGCCTTGCATGTGAATGTTCATAGTAGCCCCAAAGAAGAAACAACCCAAATGTCCACCAAGTAATGAATGGATAAACAAAACGTGCTATACTCATACCATGGAATATTATTCGGCAATAAAAAGGAATGAAGTACCAATGTATGCTACAACATGAATAAACCTTGAAAACATTATGCCAATTTAAAAAGCCAATCACAAAAGGCCTTATGTTGTGTGATTCTTTTTGTATGAAATGTTCAGAATAAGCAAATCTATAGAGACAGAAAGTAGATTCGTGGTTGCTTAGGGTTGGGGTTGGTGGGGATAGAGAGGCATGGTTAATGGGTAGGAGGTTTCTTTTTGGGGTGATGAGAATCTTCTAATGCTAGATTATGATAATGGTTGCACAGCTCTGAATATACTAAAAACCATTGCACTGTACACTTTAAATGGGTAAATTTTATCATGTATAAATTATATCTCAATAAAGCTATTTTTTAATAAAGACACCATGGATAGAAAAAAGTAGTCATCTCAATTGTAAGCCCATAATAAAAAAATTACCAGGGTAAACCCTTTCAATTGCAAGTGTTGATTTGAGCTAGAGTTGCTCCCATGGCAGCTCTGTGTAGCTTGGTCCAAGATTTTTGTTTAATGGTGGTTAAAGATCCTGCCAAGCAATGCCAAGTTCACAGCTGGTCTAGGAGAGTAAGTTATCTGGTGACAGGCTTCCTGAACGGAGAGGCTCAATGTCCCTGAGTGCTTGGACCCCAGTGTTCCCGAGGGTAAGCACCCCCTGCAGCTCAAGCACACACTTCTGGGCGGAATTTCAGCAGTCCCATGCTGAGCTTAGAGTGTTTTGCCTCTGACACATTATCTAAATCTGGGACAGACAACAAGCCCTGACCCATAGAGGATCTTTGTGAAAACTACATTTCTTGTATAAAAACCGTTTCATTTTGAAAAATTGCTCCATGTCCACCTGTACTTGTAGCTTTATTTGGCTGGAAAAGGGATGGAATTTTTCAACATGACCATTTTACAGCTCAAAAGATAAACTTTTTTTTTTGTTCTGCTTCAAATATTCCACTTGTTGCTAAGATTCTGCCAATGAAAGTTGAGCTTCACCTTTAGGATTATTTACACTGTCTTCTACAATTTACTCTGGGTATTGTCATAACCTTAGAAATGGAACCTCTAATTCAGCAACTTCATACTCTTTAGTTGTAACATACTATTTTTGTTCAGTCTCAGGACGTTTCCCTACTCCTTGTCAAAGAACCTGGAATGAAAGTCTGAATTCTTAGCCTGAGCCTTACCACTAAACTGCGCCTTTGGTTGCTAAAATTTCATTAATTAACTTAATTAATTTAAAATGAAATGTCAGTGCTGGATGGAACATTAGGCAACTCATCTTTCAATGTCTTCATTCTACAGATCAGGGCAAGGCTTTAAGGAAGGTTGTGAACAAGTCACAAAGCTAGTTATTTCGGACCTCGGTTTGCTCATCTTTAAAATGGAAAGGTTAAAGTTTTCCCTTCATTGTTATTATCATTGCTTCATTCATGGAATTGTTGTAAGGATGAGGTTAGATCATCTCTGTCAATGTGTTTTGAAAAAACTTTCTTGATAAATAGTATTTTTAGTAAATGCGTGCAAATGCAAATTAATTTTATTCTGAGAAGGTCATTATCTCCACTGAGAAAATCTGAGAGCCTAAGTGGAGTCACATCATGAGAGTGGGCACATGTTGCCCTAGTCTGAAAAACCTTGTCTGATGAGAATAGAAGAGTTAAATCAGTTTTTTTTTTTGTCTGGGAGGGAAGCTGTATTTAATAAAGTGTTTCCATATATCTTTCAAATATTCATCTGCTTTGTAATTTTTCACTGAGATTAGTTTGTAAGGATTAGAGCAATTAGGGTAAAGATCTGACATGATGTCCTAACTACAAAAAAAGGCTTCCCAGGAAATTCTGTTGCCATATTGCCAGGGTGAGAGTTACCTCGAGTCTGCCACAGACAAGTCAAAGAGTTAGTTCCAGAAAATGACACTGGAAAACTGGAAATAGATGTAAATTGGTGATCTGAATATGGGAAAATGGGACAATTTAGACGTTCTTGGTTTTGGTTTGAATTGGGGGCATGTTTCTGAGGATTGTATAATGGTAGCAAAGACAGATTTCCAAGGCGGTGCAATCATATAAATCGTGTCAAAGGTACCCAAAACTATGTGGGGTGACATGTCTCAGGAGAGAAATCAGGCTGAAGAACTATAGAAATATAAAAAGAAACTCCCAGATAGAAAGTACTTGGAATTAAATTGAATGCAGCTAAGAAATGTATGGAAATGCACACCTCTTAATACTTCCATAAAAAGAAAAAGTCAGATGCTTTTGTCATGCTCAGTGAAACTAATTTGCCTTAGAGGGCCAAGCAGGGCTCAGGAGGAACTACAACTTTACTTCCAGCTAAGAGAGATAAATGCATTTGCTCTGTTAGATTTTCCGCAAAGCTGAGTGAGGTTCAGGACTAGGCTGTTACCTTTACACTAAAGCTCACAACTGAAAACGTTTTCTGTCCAGTTCAAATGAAGAAAAAGCTTGGAGGTGTCTGCACAACTCATGTTCTCCATTTCTGAACACCCCTCCCCCCCATCCATAGGGTCGGTCCCTCTGGCGTATCTTCATTATGTAGTATCTCCCCCATTGTCAAAGCTGGTTGGACCGCTGGTGGGCCCAACACAGGCTGAACCAATCAAATCTTCTTTTCCCAGAATCCAGAATTAGGATTCTAAGATGCCGGCCAGATCCTGCTGAACTTTTGAGCCAGACAATGATGCAAAGTTGAGCCTTGGGCAGTCGTGTGCACAGCGAAGCAGAGGAGGCTGTTTGTCAGGGAAAAATAGAATGATGCAGATGAGCAGGCAAAGGCAGAAACAAGAAGCTACGAGGCCCCAGAGAGATGGAAAAACTGACTGGTTCTGACAGCTTTATAGTTTCTGGTCTAATTCTTGTATTCTTTTCCTGAGATGCATAATTTGCTTAAGCTGGTTTCAGTGGGTTTATTTCAGTTATTTTCAACTGAAGCCTTAACCAAAATCTCAGAGACGTTTGTAGATGAAAAAGGTTGGATGGTTCTCTTTTATTATAAAATATTCCTCTTGACTGGAGAATAACTTTTCTGGAGGATTTTGTTTTAGAAAACCTTAAACTATAGCACATTTATTTTTTATGTCACTTGAATATCATTCACATTATTACATACAAATGTCACTCGAGCCAGGGAAGGTACAATACTTAAATTCCAGCATTGTAGCTGCTCACTAAATATCTGTTTAATGAATGAATGTTTCTTTGACAGATATTTATGAACTATTCTATCATTGAGCTAAGTCATGGATTAATCCTACTTTTCCAAAATTAATGATTAATGTCCCTGGAAGATTGTTGTGCCTTTCATCAAAACATAAATGAAACCTTCTTTCATGGATTCACTAGAACACATGGCCTACATATGCCATGCAGTTATGTTTGTGTTATTTCCATATAAGAAATTCATTGCCTTGTAATAGCAATTAGGAGAGGAAAAATGGTGTTGGGTCTTTGAAGACATAGTTTATAGAAAGAACCAGTGGTTGAATTTTCTACATGTGAGAAATTTAATGGAAAATTTATTCATTTCCTTTACTGAGATGCTCTGTAGATATCTAAATGTAAGGTTAAAATTCTTTTCTTTCATGTTAGAGTCAGACTTGGAATCAAATCCTCTTCAATGTCTGGGGCGATGAATTTAATGCTTCTCTAAATTGCATGAATTGTCCGTGAACATGCTAGTAAGAACAATTAATTTCAACTGCCCCGGAGGAGGAAAAGAGTTGATACAGTTGATCTTACTGGATACCTTTACATTAAGAAGTGATTCTATCCGAGGTTGATTTATAGGGGCCCTTAAGGACACAGGTGGGTTTCATTAACCTCAGCTGATTGTCCAGAAGGATGTACCCCAGCCATTTGATGGGATAAATGGTGGTCTTTGGTTATTTCCACATCAGCCTTTTGGTCTAGAAACTTTCTAAAAGTTAACTTGGCAAGAGGTATTTCCTGAAGAAGTCTACTGCAGTGGCCAATTTTGAGCCCCAAATTGACAATGAAATAATTTATATTCTATGATTTTATAAGGATAGGTGCTATATATTTTCTAAAGCCCTAGGCCACTGGAAGGTTTTCTTATGCCTGGATTTATGTAAGAAATTGTTGCATGATTTTTACTAGCAATATTATTTCAGTTAAATAAAATTCAATTTAAACAATAACCAAAGTAACAAGCGTGTAATGAGTTACTTTAAAGATGTGAAGGAAAATTACAGACAAAGATGGTTTATTTTGTTTTTTTTTTCTAACATGCAGGGTCAAATTCTCATTTGGTCCGGCGCCTTTTAGGGAAATATGTCTGCATTTTGCCGCTAGTCACGGCACTAAAGACGTTTGTGGGAAAGCACAGGCAAGCTCCCTGATCTGTATCAGCAAATACGTTCGGCTGCAAGTAACGAAACCCCCAAACAGTGGCTTATGCAAATAAGGGGGGATTGTTTTTCTCGCCTTTCAGAAAGTCTGGGCGTCAGTGGCTAACAGCTTTGGCTCAATGGCTTAAAGATACCAAAGCCAAGGCATCTGGAAAGACCTAGGAGGAACAAAGAGGAAAACGGTGCAGGCCTGTGAGGTCTATCTTGTAGGGCCCACCCACCACACTTCTGCTCACACCTCCTGGGCCAGAACTCTGTCTGTGGGAGGTGCTGGCCAGTGTGGACTTTCAGCTGGGAGCCTTGCACCTCCCCACAAGGCTCAGCTTTGTGAGAAAGAGGGGCAGGTGACTAGCAGGCCTGCCCCAATCTCATGGCAAACTAAACGCAAGAACAGTGTCCTCAAAGTCCTTGGAAATGAACACCTCACTATGGATGTATCAGCTGGAATAGATCTAAAATCTGCTTGCATCTGTAATATAAAATTTATGTTTTTAGCCAATATACTTTTTTGAGGGAGCAGTCAACAATGTTATAAACAAACAAACTCAAAAGTAGTGGTTTCCAAGTTAGGCTTTTCTGTAGAAGATAAGGAAGAGCACAGTCGGCAGACAGTTGCTAAACATCACCGTTTTGGTGGTCCCACTCACTCTCAAACAGCAAGGTGGGAATCGTGAATACTTGGAGAGACTCCCTCCCTTCCCTGCTCATCATGCTCCATGTACATATATGCATTCGAGCTGATCATGTACCAGTGCATTGTGTGTGGCTGTATATATACATATACATATATACATATAATTTTCTATATATTTTGATGTTTTGACATCTTAATAACCCTTCTGGCTGGGAAGACACTGCCCATCTCTGGGCTAGCCAATTCTGAGAGACAGCAAAGGCTCATCAGGGAGCGTGTCTTTAATACATAAGCTGAGCAGTCCAGAGCCACTCCTCCTCTATGTGGCCCAGCCACCCCAGCAGGCAATAGAGCCTTGCTAAAGCTTAGCTCAGGTATGAGATTATTTGTGATGCAATGTAAATGGTTGTGTTCAGTTGCAACATAAACTGTTGGCTCATTTGAGCTCTCAGTTGAGTTGGCTGTGCTTTGAGATGAGGAGATGTGTTTTTTCACATAAAGCCTACCCTGCTTCAGCATGGAAGGTGCCAGAAGGGTAGAAAGTGCTCAGTGCAAAGGCTGCATTCCAATCGATGAGTGGTTCTTCCAGAACAACACGGTGCTATTGTCCATCTTGGGTGAGCCATGACTTGTGCTACTTCTTCAGTAGTGGTAAAGAATTTCCACTCCAATATTCATACTGACATTCCGAAATCTGTCTAGGTTCTGCTATGGCTCTGAGTGTCCCAAAAACAGGTACGCTAAGCTTGTGGTGGCTGCACCAGCAGGGACAGGACCCAGCTGTCTGTGGCATATGGTGACTTTATAGCAAGAGGGCACACTGAATCAGTCTTAGTAATTAATTGAAAATTGCCTACCTCCTTCCAAAAGTCTATGGGGTGTATCTGCTCTACCAGTTTTACATCCTTCCTCTTTCTCCTTTTCTTTCCAACAGGAGCCTTCCGTCATTCTGAGCTTTGCTCCAAAATCACGGAAGGTTCATAGTTGCCTAAACGTACTCTAGGCCGGGCACATGTTTCCTCAGAGGTACTGTATTGTGTTCTCTGAATTGTAAAAGGTTTTTATGGTTTACCTAAAATTAGGCTGAAAGTACCTATGATGGAAAGAAAAAAAAAGGTTGATTCTTGAAGGGGTAGCTGGAGGGGAGAATGCTGTGCCAATGGGACTGTGGGAAAGAAAAATCTCCTGTGGCGAGAAAACCCCCCAGGGCTGGAGTGGCCAAGACAGGAGGGACAGTGGGCTGGGGAACCTGAACACTCCTCAGTCAGAAATTCCCTTCCCGACAGTCCCCGCATGTCCACCTGCGTCTCAAGGACTAGAAGCTGCTGTATGTGTTACCTACCTCAAAAATGAAACTTCAGGCATTGCCACTGCTGTTGGAGCACTTGTCAATATGTCAGGACTTGGGACTGGGAGTTTGGGGGTTGTGTGTGGTGCACATCATGCAGGGAGTGGAACGCAATTCTACCCCTTCTCATAGAGGTCAAGAACAGAGCTGTATGATGGAACTAGAACGTGAGCCACATTTGTCATTTTAATTTTTCTAGTAGCCATATTAAGTGAAAAGATACAGATAAAGTTAATTTTAATAATGTATTTTATTTAACTCTATATATCTAAAATATTATTTCAATATGTAATCAATATAAAAATATTAAGGAGATACTTTGCAATCTTTTTTTTTTTTGTACAAAGTCTTTGAAATCTGCCAAGTATTTTGTACTCCTAGCACATTGCAATTCAGACCAGCTGCATTTCAAGTGCTCACTAGCCAACGTGGCTAGTGGTTGCTGTACTGCTCAGTGCCGCTCTAGGGAGAGCCAGTGCTTCACTATATCAAAGCCACATTCACCTGTCTTCCCCAAGCCCTCCCTCCGGTCATTTGGTAATCTCTCTCTTCCTTCCTTCTTTCTGCTTCCCCTCACTTCCCCCAACTCTCTTCCCAATACTCTCCACTCTTTCTCTGCTTTTCTCTGTTAGGGCAGTGAATTTCTCTTTAGAGGGTCAGTGCCAGGAAGACAAAAGGAGCTTAATTTTGTGGTAGAACAGAAGGGATATAGGGGCAAACAGTATGTAGTTCTAGCCCAAACCATACCAAATAAAGTTCCAGGAAGAAATAGCATTTCTAAGTGCATTTTGTTTGAAAAGGACGTCATTGAATTACTTTCATTCATAATAAAAAAAAAGAGATACTAACTCTTTTCTATGATGTAAAGACTCCATGCCCACCCATATTTCCCAAAGTAACCATACTGGGGTTCTTTCAGTGGCATAGAATCTATTTATTTGCTCAGCTTGTATGAACTCGTGTCCAGGCTCATGCAAAACGCGTGGGAAGCATTCTCAGATGCTATACTCCTCTTTGCAACCTAAAGCCTTGCCAACTCATATCCCTGTTTCTCAGAGAACAGAAATGAGAAAATACACTCATGCGCCACATAACCTTTTGGTCAAAAACAGACTGCATATATGATGGTGGTCCCATTAGATTATAATGGACCTGAAAAATTCCTATTGTTAGTGACACTGTAGCCTTCATAATGTTGTATTGGAATGCGTTACTCTCATGTTTGTGGTGATGCTGGTGTAAACAAACCTACTTCGCTGCTAATTGTATAAAAGTAGTGCATAGTTATATATAGGATATAATATTTGATAATGATAGGCACTATGTTACTGGTTTATGTATTTACGATACTATATATTTTATTGTTATTTTAGAGTGTACTCCTTTTACTTATTAAAAATAAAGTTAACTGTAAACAGCCTCAGGCAGGTCCTGCAGGAGGTATTCTAGAAGAAGGCATTGTTATCATGGGAGATGGCAGCTCCATGTGTGTTATTGTCCCTGAAGACCTTCCACAGGACAAGACAGTGATATTGATGATCCTGACCCTGACACACATTAGGCCTAGGCTAATGTGTGTGTTTGTATCTTAGTTTTTAACAAAAAAGTTTAAAAAGAAAAAAAAATTAAATAGAAAAAAGCATATAGAATAAGGATGTAAAGAAAGAAAATATTTTTGTAGATCTGTACAATGTGTTTGTGTTTTATGCTAAGTGGAATTTTAAAGTTAAAAGTCAAAAAGTTAAAAAAATTTAAAGTTCATAAAATAAAAATGTGGTTAATTAAGGTTAATTTATTGAACAAAGAAAAAATTTTTAATGAATTTAGTGTAGCCTAAGCGTACACTGTTATAAAGTCCACAGTAGCGTGCAGTACTGCCCTGGGCCCTCACATTCCTCACCACTCACTCACCGACTCACCCAGAGCAACTTCCAGTTGTGCAAGCTCCATTCATGGTAAGTGCCTTATACAGGTGTACCATTTTTTATCTTTTATACTATAGTTTTGCTATACCTTTTCTATGTTTAGATATGTTTAGATACACAATACTTACCACCGTGTTACAATTGCCTGCAGTATTCAGTATGGTAACGTGCTATGCAGGTCTGCAGCCTAGGAGCAATAGGCCATGCCTATGGCCTGGGTGTGTAGTAGGCTGAGCCATCTAGGTTTGTGTAAGTACACTCTATGATGTTTGCGCAGTGACAAACTCAGAACATATCCCCATCATCAAGCGACGCATGACTGTAGTTTCTTACCCGCTTCCTCTTTGATGTTTAAGAATAGTTTGGCAGAGCCTCAGGGTCACGTAATGAGGTGGTTGACTCAAAACTCTGAGATGTGGGTTTTGTTGGGATTGAGAGCTGTACTTCAAAGTCTTGAATATACAGGGATCCCAGCTTGGGCTCCAAGAGACGTTGGGTTTTCCCTCAATCTCCCTATTTCCCTCTGGTTCAGTAATACTCACTATTCTATTGTTAAATCCACCACAGAGGTTATTCTAGGCATCCTTGATGATCCCAGCTCTTTCCTCTGCTTGGAATGTACTATGAGCATTTCCAAAGTTTGGACTGGGGGCACACTGTTGGCATGCTGCCTCAAAACTGTCAGTCTATTGAGTTAAAATAAGTCAAATCCATTGTCCAGCTTCTTAAATAGAAGTCATTTGGTTGACTTAATAATTTGACAGCTCATTCCTGTATTTAGATATAATTTTGCTTAGGTTGCCCTTTTCTATCATGTGCTAGTTCGACATTAAAACACTTCTCTCTTTAGCTTTAGCCTCACTGGCTGCGCTGAGCAAAGCTTTTGTTGTTTTCTGTCTAGCTTATCCACCACCCACTTCATTTGACCTTATAAACATGTTTAAATAGATTTCTCGGATAATGACCATTTTAGCTGGCAACTTCCCGTTTAGATATTATAGCAGGCACAGTGCAAATTAGAGGGCAGAGCAAAAGCACTAAGAATCATGAGACCCTGGATAAATATAGTCGAACGGCTAAGCCCCGATAGGACAAGGCTGGGTTCTTCTCCCAGTTCATCCACTGACTCAGTGGGTGACTCTGGGGAAGGCAGAGTCAAACAATCATTGGTTTCAGTCACTGATGACTCAGTCACATTGATCTCAATAAATGGGGGCAAAAGAAGGAGTCTTCTGTCTTGGAGACACCTCATTTCCATCCTGGGTGTTTCACTGTTCCCTGGGTTTGCCTCTGAGTTCACGCAGAGGAAAACAAAGATGCCCTTTATGCACTATAGAAGGCAACTGGGTGCTCGTGGGGCAACTGGCCTTATCAGCAATGAGAGGCATGTTTTAAAGGTTAGCAGAAGGACAAATAGGAAGAGCTGCTCAATCTAATATTAAAAGGTTGCCTTTCGGAGGTGGCTTTGTTCAATTCAGTGTTATCTTGTTTTAATGTGTCCCACTGCTCTGTAATTTCAGTAATAGACCAGTCCACAAATGATGAGAGCATTCGGAAAGAGCTTGGTGTTCTGCTCAGCACCTGATGCAGCACTTTGCACATTCTAGATGATCATGAATGTTGAGAGAGTGAGTGAATGGATAGAGAGCTGGAGAAGTAGGTCTGGTTAAGCTGTAAATGGGCTTGTTCACATTCTTTGACAGTAATTTTATTTGTTGACTTGATTTTCCAAGTGTCAGAGCTATCAAATCTGAGCTTCTTCAAGTCTTCTTTCTTTTTCTGATTTTTAGAGTAAGGGCTGATTTAGTAAGGATTTTAAGTTACTCTGTGGGCATCTAATGGATCTTTTAGATTTAATGATTTGCAGGAGATTATATCTAGGAGAGAAATATTTTGGATAAATTTTCACTCATCTTTATTAAATAAACTTAGCATATCCTCCCTCCTCATTTCACAGAAATATATTCCCATGTTTTCTGAGTTGGAACAAGGGAATGAAAAAGTATAATATGTGAAGTTGTACAGCAATTTTATGAACAACTAGGTAGATTTTTTCAAAATGCAGAAAACAAACCTGTGTACCAGAGGAAAAAATGCAATTTACAAAACAAATTACTGTATAAAAAAAGTTAACAAATTGATATATTTTCCCTTTGAGGGAGAAGAAGCAACTTCAAATGGGTGAATGCTGTTGTTGACTAGTTAATAAAACCATCATCTTATATAATATAGTTCTGGTATACTTTCTTGCCCTGAATACCTTTATGTCCTCATAAAAATTGCTTGAGGCAAGTAGAACAAGTGTTATGTGCTTTTTGAATAGAGGTGGTAACTGAGCACTGAAGGGTGGCCTTGTTGCCTAAGATCACACAGTTTGCAACTGAAACAAAATTAGAAGCCAGCTATGCTGGGTCAGAGTCCAGGACTCTTTAGAGTGCTAGAAAGAAGGCAAGTCAGATCCCAAAATGTGAATGGAGGAAGAGCTAGTAATAATGAGATATTTGCAGTAGGATCTACCTCAATGAAAACCAGAATTACCTCCACTATTGCCTCCCTGATTAACTGAAATACTCAACAAAAAAAATCAATCTATGAGTTCCATAAAAGCAAGGACTCCACCTCTTCCAGATCTCCTGTACCGATCCCAGTTTCTCATACATAGTAGGTCCTAAAACACATGCTTGATGAATGAATATGTTAATTTTCACAATATCTTCAGTTATTATCTCCTTCTCTTATCCCTTAACAATCTTTTCACATATCTCCCCCCTCTGAGTGGAGCATAAGTCAACTTTAAGGTTGGACACGTGGGATAACATCAGTGTGAATACACGTTAATCAAGGAAGCAAGAGTCGAAGCAATGGTTATATGTGTCTTCTGGGCTTCCACTCCTTCATAAAGAAGGAAAACACAACCAATAGAACATTTGCAGTTGAAGGGAGTGTACGTCCACCTAGTGTGTGTCCTTCAGCTAGAGCACGAAAGCATGATGAAGTGCTTAACGAAGGCCTCATGGGGAGGCAGGAGCAGTCCTGATACGAGAATTGGCATCTCCTAAATTCCAATCCCATGTTCTTTCCACTGCACCATCTCTTGCCCATCTGGTGCATATGTATGTGTATGAGTATATATATCCAAATCCATATCCATATCCATATCTATCTTCAAATGGGCTGGTCATTCTTGTCTAAATTTGAGTAACATCAAGGTCACTGAAATTCAACAGAAGGGATAACATCCTTTGCACATGGTTTATTATCAATGAAATATGTTTTTTGTTAGTACCTGATCAGCAGTTATCATAAGCAGCATAAGAAAATTAATTACAAAGTACTTTGATTGATTAATTAATTAATTAATTACAAAGTACATAAGAAAAATAATTACAAAATTATTACAAAGTACTAATTTTGGACATTAATCCAAACACCGTATTCTGAAAGGTTCTTGAGACAGCCATTGACAGCTACGAAACAGCCTTTGGCTAAAGAACCAGCCTCCCTGACCAGGAGTTTAGTGGACACTGCTCTGCTCTATTCAGGTCCCTTCAGATCCATGTTGCTACTTTGGTGTGCCTTTCCCCTGGCTTCCATGTGATTCTGTGTCTGAGTTTGCACTTCTGCTCTCTCAGAGGACTGCCCTTTTGCTTGCAAGCCTGCAAGCCAGAAGTGCCTGAGGGCCTCCATCTCCCTGTGCAGCCCTTAGCCAAGGACTGGCAAAGGAGAGGGAAAGCCTAGATCCATTGCTTCAATTTTGGATAAATTCGGATGTGTAATTTGCGCTACAGAGTTCTCCTGCAGGATCAGCCCTAAATACCCTTAGTAAAATTTTTCCTAAATCACAATCTTGCTTGGCTTTTTTCCCTTCCCTGTCCATCATCCATCTTTCTCTACTTCCTTCCTCCACTTCAGAATCTTTATCTGGGAAAACTGCCCTAAGATAAGGAATCATGCTTATCTCCCAATTTGGGTTAAGGTCTGTAAAAGAAAGCCAAGGGAAAAGGGGCTGAGATTCAGCTGAGCCAGAATCAAATTTCTTACTATTTTCCAGACACAGAAGACTCCAATCCACATCCTTTCTTTCCCTAATTCCTAGAATAAAGCAATAGAATTTTGGAGATGATAAACTCTGATAATTATTCCCTGAATAGGAAAAAACAAAAAACCTTTCCCTCCATCCCCAACATCCCCAATACAATCTGTGTTCATAATATGCAATTTGGAGATGATGATGGCCAAGGACCAAAAGCATAATCATAATCACAGCCCGATATCAATGCTCTGTGCCCACACATCCTCTTGCTCACCCCAGTGAAGGTTAGCAGGAGGCAGCTTGCCAGAAAGAAAGTCAGCTGTGGGGGCTGCTCAGTCCCAGGAGCCAGCCCATCAAGAAGGCATTTGTGACTTTTCAGGGTGTGGGGGTGCAGTGGAACAAAAGTAGTGTCTGTTTGCTTGCGTCACGGAAGCAGCATTGGAAGAAGTCACTCCTGACCCATCAATGCCAGTTGGGGGAGCCCAGATTGTTAAGACTAATGAGTTGCCCATCAGGAGGGATATCCGAGGGATAAGCCCCACCACCGTGACTCCCTCCCTTCCTCTGTCTGGTTTTTTTCAGGAGTGCCAGTCTGTGATAGGCTGCACTCCTGTCATGATTGTGTATTGTGCATCCACTGACACTAATGATGTACAGACTTTCCAAAGTTCAGCTGCTTTATAATGTTCCAAAATTAATACCAAGAGCATTTCTGGGAAGAGGAAGGGAACTACTGTGACATATGCAGCAAATCTGATGATTCGTCTGAAACTGATTAGTTGAACTTAACCCCCTTTGTCCCCTTCTAGTCCCTTAAGAAATAAGAATCAACCATGGTCACATTGCCCATTTATTTATAGTATAATTACACAATAAGGTAAGCTTGTATCTCATGCATTTTGACTTATTGAGGAGTAATCCAATCTCAAAAATGATAACTCTTATTAATTAATGAGGACTGAATTATAGAATGTTTTGTACAAAAAGTATTATTGACAGAAACGTCACCCTAAAAGGTGTATCAAATGCCTTGATAAAGTTAAGATACATTATGTTTAGCATTACCCTCATCCACCATGCCAGGAGAAAGCAGATTAAAATAAAAAAGATTATTTTGATATAATTTGTTCTTAATGATGCTTCACAATTCCTCAAGGATGACTGATAGGATTTTATAATCACAGCTGAAGAGGGCTCCTGACTTTGTAGTTAAATTAATGAATGAACAAAATGTAATGTCACTGATCCATCCATTTACTCGTCATCTTATTTAGTACCTCTCTTTTTAACAATGCTTCCTAAAATGCTATTTACACTGTGAATTGGTTTTACAAGATTCTTTTAAATCAAAGATGAAATTCAGGTCAGCCACTGTCTTACTGAAAATATCAAACTAGTAATGTCTAAATTTATGAGATTTGACAATTTTATAGTAGTTGACTATAGATCTATAGAATAGACAATCTGGACTTTACAGGATCTATAGGATGTCCAACATGTGTCTCCTTTGATCTATAAGAAACCTTCTCAGAACAGCCCCCTCAGCCCACCCCCACAAGTAGGCTTGCCTTGTGTATCAATGGCCAGGTGTGGATCCGTGCTTCTTTCTAAACCAATCACTGACAGGGAAGTGAAATTACAATCGTTACTTAAGATTAATCAAGATTTGTTCCCCGAGTCATGTAAAAAGGTGAGGATCTGAACAAAAGCAAAGAAAAGGAAGAATGGCCAAGGAACCAACAGTGTCTGCTTCAGCTACCTTTCCAGGAACCAGCTTCTTCCACACTGGTGAGAGATGTGTTGAGGGGTGTGAGGTGGCTTTTTCTAAGGGTGGCTAGTGCTCGTCAGTGAAGATACAGGGGCCGTGAGATATGACTGATGGAGGAATAGTCTTATCTTCTCCCAAATACCTCACTAATGAATCATCTGAAAAGTCCAACCTTATTCCTTTAGGTTAAGTTATTTTATCCAGAATAAAAGTACCTATTAAAATGCATGTATCATTTTAGAGTGGGATAGCATAGTACATAAACACCTTCTGATATTTTATTCAGCAACTCTTTTTTAAGCACCTAAGAGCAAGGCACTATGCTAGATGCCATGGGAGATGCAAGAATACATCACAAATAGCCCTTTACCCTGACAACCTATTGATCTGAGTGAGCTATGTGCACAAAGACCATAGTAGAAAGTGATGCCATGGTGATGTGGCTGGCTGTTGGAGTTCAGAGGTAGGAACTATAACTTCTGAATGGTGCAGGGGAGGGAGGGAGAACGGTGGAGAGGGTGGCATTACAATGGGCCTTGATGGACTCTATAATGGAGATACAGGAAGGCACAACCAAGGCATTAGGGTTCCACGGGGATGTGGGGTGAGGAAGCACAGGAAGCATGCAGGGAAGACACAGTGATCCCCTTTACCTGAAGCAAAATGATGGTAACCCATGGTTGATAAGATGAGAAAAAACTCCTAGAGGCACTTGATGCCAGGTTAAGGAGTGTGGAATTTACTACAATACAGAGAGGATCCTTCAAAAGTATTGGAAGAAGAGAGTGACTCTTGATCAGAGCTATTATTAGGTAAATTGTCTAATTTTGATGGGGTATACATTAAATGGAGGGAGGTGAAAATAGACTTTGGCTATTATGTATCTATTAATTACTTGAAAGGACCTAAATAATCATATGACAATTGTACATTTTGATATTTGCAATAACTTAGAGAAGAAAAGAAGAAACATTTCAGGATAAGTAGCATAGTCAAAGAAGTTTAGGTTCACACAAGTCACTTCACTGAAATGTCTTAGACATCCAAGAGACAATATAAGGGTGCTAGGGCCCCCCAAGGAGTTCGTGGTGGTTGCAGGGGTTGGAGAAGTTCAACTGCAATTTTAGTCAAGCTCAGCATTTGGCCCAGTGCAGAGATTTCTCCCAAGCACTGACAGGCTTTCTTATCCATGGGGACTAGGTCCCAACCACTGTCTATGGCCCCTGGCGTTCACTGAGTTGGCACCAACCATTGCCCAAATAACCCCTCTGTTCTTCACTTTCCAAATGACTCAGCAGATCATTATTTAGGTTTTCTGAGTTGATTTATGAAACCCTACTGTGACAGATGAGACCTAGTTTCCTTGAGGGTTTTTATTTCTCTAGGTAGTTTTCCATGATGGTAGCTACAATTACACGTGCATTTCTGCCAACAATACTTAGGTTTTCTTTCTTTTTTTGAATCTCAGAGATTCTTGGCATCAGGTCCAGAGTTCTGGAATTCACTTCCCCAGCTGTTTTGACTATGTTTGAGTAGAAGGTCTGGCAAAGATTTATACAAAGCTATGCTATAGATGATGGATTCTAACTGAGGAGTGGGAAGTGGAAGATATTGCAAAAGCTAATCCAGTTGCTACTGGCTGCAGTAATGATGGTGAACCAGATGATTAAGCCAGCCTGCTAGGTAGACTCACCCTTATTAATCTGAATTATCTATCTCTTTATCCACCTACCAACTGTTAATAGCTTTCACAATTATAGGGCAAAGTTGCACCAAAAAGCCATTAGCAAACATATTTATTCAGTAATACAAGAGTCCAAAGAAACAGAGATACTAAAGTATAAATTAAATTTTTTCATTTTTATCAACATTCTCACCATTACATAATCAAATTGGATTGTTTCAACCTAGTTGGCCTGTCAGGTCATCCTGATCAGCAAAGATGTATTCATTAGACCTTATCTCTATCCTTATGTAAAGAGAAATATCTGTAAGTGTCAGAACATCCAATATCAGGACAGACTTTCATCTGTTGTGCACTGGTAGAACGTTTTGACCAGCATCTATTCTCTTCATTGGTGTTGGTCCATGTTGTGTCAGTTAATAAATTGTTGGAATTTTGCTCAAATTACTGAATTATAAATTTAAAGAATTATAAAAGTAGAGAAAAATAGCTTGTTCCAGAAACCTGAAACCTCTAATTTAAACACTGTCATGCAGATACCTCCCGTGTGTAGATATGGCACCTATTGGTGATTTTACAACTACAGATTATTAAGTACTAATAAAAAAAACAAGGAGAAAATTAACGTAGTTCTGAAAACTAAGTGGTATATTCAGAGGCTCCTTTGGCTCATGAAACATTCCTCTCAATAATAGTTAATGGTTCAGTACAATCAGAAAAGTTTCAGGAAAAAAATTAACATTTGTATGGGTGTATTAGTTTCATATTGCTGGTGTAATAAATTACCATACATTTCCTGGCTTAAAACAATGCAAACTTATTCTCTTACGGTACTGGAGATCAGAAGTCTGAAATATGTTTCGACAGGCTTAAATCAAGATGCCGGTAGGCTGTATTCCTTCTAGGGAAGAATCTGTTTCCTTCCATTCTCAGCTTCTAGAGTTTGCCTGTATTTCTTGGCTCATGGCCCCCTTCCATATTTAAAGCCAGCGGTGGCTGGCCAGGTTGTTCTCACATTGTATCACTCTGATACTAATTCTTCTATCTTTTTGTTCCTCATTTGAAGGACCCTCACAATGATTACATTGAGCTTACCCAGACAATCCAGGATAATCTCCCCCATTCATTCCTGAAGTGTCTTGAAAAAAATGGCTCAAGACTTTGACAAAAGTAGAAAATGTCAAGATTCACAAAACTCAGCTAACCTTAAGTAGAATAAGCACAAAGAAAATCACACCTAGACACATCAAATCTCTGTAAACTAAAGATGAAGAGAAAATCTTGAAAACAGCCAAAACAAAATGACACATTATATATAATACAAGGGAATAATGTTTCAAATGAATAATGAATGAATAATGTTTCTGCCCTCTCCTCAAAAACTATGGTGGTAAGAACACAATGAGACAAAATCTTTGAAGTGCTGAAAGAAAAACCACCACCACAATCACGACCTATCAAACCAGAAATCTACAACCAGTGAAAGTATTCTTTGAGAATGAAAGTGAAATAAAGATAATTTAAAACCAAAGAAACTGAGGTAACGTGTTATCAGCAGATCTGCACCACAGGAATGAACTGAAGGACGTTCGTTCGACTGAAGGGAAATGATACCAGCAGCTCACGTGGCACTTCAGGAATGAATGACTAACGTCACAAATGGCAAATATCTGGATAAACATAAAAAATTGCTTTCTCCTAATTTCTTTAAAGACATATGACTCTTTAAAGTAAAAATCACACGTTAACATTGTCTTGTGAGATGTATAATGTATGTAGATGAAATATATATGACAGCTATAGCATAAAGTTCAGAATGAGGGGAAATTTATCTATACAGGTGCAATGTACAATATTAACTCTAAGGAGACTGTGAAATATTAATAATAGGTATCTTAATCCATACAGCAACCTTTTAAAAACTATAATTCAAAGAGGTACATATAAAAAAAGCCTATAGAGAAATTGAGATAGATTTCTAGAAAAATTTAAAGTATCCAAAATAACCCAAGACTAGATCAAAAACTTGTATAGAAAGTCTACTATGAGGATATTAAGAAAGTGATTAAAATTTTCCATTAAAATGTTACCAGGACTAAATGGTGTCACAGTTGATTTCTAGTGAGCCTACAAAAAAGGAGATAATTGCATTGTTACTTAGATTCTTCCAGATCTCAGAAAAAGAAGGAAATCTCCCTGTAAGTCAGCACCACCTCCACACAGTTGATTTCAGGGTTTGGCCACCAATCTTATGGGGCTGATTTTTAGGGGAGCTGACCTCTCTTGTGTAGTCCTGTTCTTTCTGCTATTTTGAGGATTCATGTACTCACCTCACCTTTCCCTAACATTCCCACAACAATCAGCAGTCAGAAGTATGGGAATCACTAACCTGATATCTCAGTTTTGAAAAGTTATTTATCTCTAGAGTAACTAATAACCTTGTTTGCCAGGAGAGAATGGAAGGAAGGAGAGAGGACAGAAGGAGGGTATTAATAGACACCAATCACCTACTACTATGTGCCAGAAAGTTCACCGAGTATTCTTTACAACCTGGGAGATTAATAATATTACTCCCCCTTTTATAGATGTAGAACCTGAGGACCAGAGATGCTCTAAAAAATGCAGGGGAAAAACTCTCCTGTGAGCTCATGCAGTTAATAAACAGTAGGTGTGAGATTTGAAGTTAGAGCTCTCTGATTCCAGGGCATGTGGTTTTCTATTTCTTCCAACTGCCAGAAGGATTTCTTGAAATATTTAATTGAAAATGTTCTCTCTTTGTATTTAATTACTTCTAGAACTTTGAAGAAGCATGTGTTTTTTTTGCAGTCTTAGTGTAGCATCTGCCCCTCCTCCAAGGGATCTGTCCTTTCCTGTTGGAAACATCATGAGAGTGACAGCAGCTGAATTTTCTAAGAAGTGTGATTTGTTCTTCTGTAATAACCTACAGCCTATTTCCCCTTTATTTTTATTTAACAGCAATGGCAACAACAAATTTGTAGGTTAACTACTTTGTTTGCCAAGTACAGTGGTAAGCTGGAGGATAGCAAGCTGTATTCCTTGGCCCCGGGTGCTTACGTTCTAGTGAAATAAAATAGTTTAATGCAGAGGTCATCAACCCTGGCTACATGGCAGAAACACTTGGCAAATTTTTTGTTGGTTTGATGCCTGGGCCACTCTCAGAGGTGCTCATTTTTGAGGGTCTGTGGTGAGGCCTGGCATCGGGATTCTTTAAAAGCTCCCCAGATAATTCCAATGGGCAGTCGGGGTTGGTAGCCACTGATTAAAGGAATTAATCAAAGGATGTTTGGGACAGTTGCCAAAGGAATATATCCCAAATGTGGAATTTCAGATATTACAACTTTTAAATAAAGGAGACACACTTTGGAGCCACAAGTCCTTCCTGTACAGCAACTGAAAGCTCCGTCCATGGCTAAGGCCAACTTGGCTCCAAAGCTTTCTGATCCAAATTCCCCACGTATCCTGCCTGGAGATTATGTGGTAGCATTAGTTACCATTTACTAAGTGCTACCTGCGTGCTATCCAACTTAATTCTCACAATGATCCCGTGAGGCAGGCATTGTGAGTTTTGTTTTACAAATAAGGTGTCAGGGTGGGCAGGCAGCAGGCTGGAGGTCGCAAAGCCAGAAAGTGGGGCGGCCAGAGCCAGTGTCTGCTGTTGCCCAGGATGCTGCACCCAGCGGCCCGCAGTGAGGTGCCCAGCAGATCGGTTTGAGAAACGGGGCCAGGAGGAATAATCCATTCTCAGACCCGCTCAGCTCGTAGGCTCTGCAGACCCACGTCCATGCTGTAACCTAACTAAGGTCAGCTGCTCTTGCATCTTGAATTGGTCTGGGATAAATTAAAAATAACCCCCTTCCTCTCTTCTCAACGTCATCGCTCTTGCAACACAGCAGCATCTCCGTTCTTCACGATCGTTCAGAAACAAGAGTTGAAGGAAGATTTTTGCTCTTCCCATCTTCCTGTCACCCTTTTACCTGCTCTGTTAAGGTGGCCAGAGGCATTTAGCAGTTGGCAAAATGGGGCAATGACTGCTATGTGGCTTTGTCATCGTTACTGTCTCTCTTCTGTACTCATTTTCCCCTTTATGAAATCTAGACATGTAGGCTTTTTAATCAAAACTTTCTCAGAATGAATAGAATAAATTCATTACAGTACAGGGTGGAGGACTGAGAAAGCCTCATTTGCCACCTTTCCCAGGGACAGTCACATGTTAACAGGGGACAAAGAGTTCAATTTGGGAGTCCGATACACGTGGATTTGAATCTTAGGCTGCCTACTGGTTATGTAATACTTGGCAAGTAACCTAACCTCTCTTAGTTTCAATTTCCTCATCTCTAAAAAGAGGATAATACTTCAGAGGGTTGTCATGAGGATTAAAAAGATTTGAGACTGTGCCTAGCACATAGTAGGTGCCTGTTAAATGTTTACCCCCTTTTCCTTTCACTTCGATGGCAGAATTCATGCATCAGACAGGAGTAAAAGTTCTTTGGGACATATTGCTTCAAAAAATCGCTCAACAGCAAATGGTCCCACTTCCTCTACTCCATAGACTACACAATTCTTGTAAGGAACACACTGTACTCTTCCCCAATGAGTCACATTAACACACACACACTCTCCAGGACTGTTGTTGTGGGATATAGGTCTTTTACGTAGGAAGGTCATGACTATATTTCACACACAGGCTTCTTGTCAGCCCTTCCTTACAAGCCTGAAGCCTCCCTCAAAACCCAGGTGTGAAGGTTAGTATCTAATCTCCGATGCACTAAATGTTTAGATACTGCCCACATTTTGGAAGAAATAGCTACCTCTTTCTTTCTACAGAATTTGAAGTACATTTCCTCTGAATGAAGAACTACACATTGTGTTCATACAGAATGTGGCTGAAATGCAAATATATTTCAAAGCTTGTGCCTTTATCCCAATGCAGTAAAAAGGTGACTGTTATTAAAGAACAATGCAAAGCCATTAATTACCAAGCTTTCAAGGAAGCTTTGTGCACAGGTTTGACTTTCATTATCTGTCTTTGTCATCCTTGTAAAACATCCCATTAAACTTCCTACTAAGGCAGAGAAACCAGGCTGACAATGGAAACTAAGTTGTTTAATTGCCATTACCTTTGAAAGTTTGAAGTGCAGTATTTTTTTGTAATTATTTCAGGAAAAGAAGCTTGGATTTGAGGACAAGGTTGGGTGAGCTAAGGATTGAGATAATTCCTGCTGCTGCATCAAGATTCTAATATTGCAGGTCCCGCCCAGTTGCAGCAGGACTCTAACTTCACTTTGGGTAGTACACAGGCCAGGCTTGAAGCCCCAGTGATCTGGGTTCAAAGATCAGCTAGGCAACTTACAAGATGGTAGGCGTTGGCAAGTCCTGTAATCTCCCTGTGTCTCAATTGCCTCATCAGCAAAATCAGCAGAATGACAGCACCTCAAAGGGTCTTTGTGAAGGTAAACAACAGAATTTATGTAATGCACTATTACATTAACCAGAGGAGAGTCAACAAATGCTGCTTCCCCCTCTCCTCTCTATGCAATCAAATCTAGTTAGTCCAGAGCAATTACATTTGATGAAATCAATTTAAAGTGGGCCTTAAGGACAGTGTTGGAAGGAAAGAGAAGCCAAAGAAGGAATATACCCTCTTCTGTGTGTGTGTGTGTGTGTGTGTGTGTGTATAAGACCCCATCTTTGAAACTCAAAGTATAAACCATAAAAATTCCAATACATTTGGACATGTACCTAATGGTGAGGGGTGCAGACGTGAGCCCCAACACCAGCACTAGCAAGGGGTACCATTTACCTGGCCTGTTGATGTTAGCTCCCATCAAATGTTGTGTTCATAGCAGAGGATTCGATGAGTTAATTCAAACGAAGTCAAGGCATTAAATCTCTTATGAAATAAACAACAATGGGTCATGCATTTTTGGGACACATTTTCTGGGCTTTTTTTCCCACAAACTAAAGTAGTCTTTCCTGGCTCCTGAACACAAGCCGTCCTCATCTATTTCCTCAGGTAATCCATTATAAATTATGACAGGCTCCCCAGAGCCTGGCGGGCAGCAAGGCCCAATGTGCTGCCCAGGTCTCACTTTTCTGTCCTGGTCATCTCCGACAAGTTCCATGCGTGACCAGTCAGGAGACGGCTAATTCCAGTCCACACATTTTGCAGATGAGCTTCATTTTATTTTTAATTTCCCCACAAATGCATGCCAGGCGCAGATTTCGTCAGTTACAGACATAGCTCTCTAATCTGTGCCGCTCTTCCGTAGCTCATACTACCAAACGAATTAAGGTCCAGTTACATATAAAAGTGATTATGATCAGCGAAATGTCTGCCCAGAGTGGCCTCCCAAAAAAGGGTAAAGATTTGAGGCTCTGACACTCCCCTTTGGCCTTCTTGGGGCCATGCACTGTACAGTAAAAATGACCCCATCGACAACTTTCTAAAACCCACGTGGCCTTTAGATTTTGCAGCCTGGTGGCCTCTGGCCAGCATGAAGCAGAGAAAGAAATCGCTTTCTCATGTTGGGGGAAATTATTTGTTTTCTGTCTTCCCCTGACAAGATTTCTTTTGCAGAGAACTGACCTCATCCTTTTGAAAGTTTCCTATTTCACATCTACAGGCGTCTGGCTTTCTCTTGGATGGAGGCAGTTGCCTTCTTCCAAATTCTGACATTTGAGGGCAGGACTCTACATCTTCTCATTAGCCTCATCCAGGCATTTCTCAGGACAGCTCAAGTCCACCTGGACTGTTTCTCCCTCAAGTTGGCAGGGCCAGCAGCACACAGGGTAGCACGGCACAGAGACCCATGAGGTTAAGTGAGACCAGGGAGCAAAGCAAGAAAGGCCATCTCCGTGTGCTCCCTAAGAGTCTGTGATCTAATTCAAGGGAGAGGAAATACTCCCAAGGACACATTTGCTTGTCATAAGTTATCATCTCCATAAGTTAACTGGATGTGAACAAGACCAGGAGAACAAGGAATGACGTAGCAGGAAAAGTATTAGGGACCACAGGGCTGGGTTTTGCCACCAAAGAAGAATGTGATCTTGTGTACCTCACTGCCTGTGTCTGGGCATTGGTCCCCACAAAGGTAAAGTGTGGAATATCCTAGACTTCTATGACGCATGGCAAGAGAACTAGAGGAAATCAGAAAAGCCTTCCTCCTTTCCACTGAAGTTTCTAGAACAATTATCGCAAAAGCATAAGCAGGCTGATTCTGAGGGGGACGTCACGGCAGTCCCCCTGAGTGGGCCTGTTACAGGGGCTTTTTCCAACTTGCTGTGCAGACCCCAAAGCCAACGAGGCGTAATGTGTTCGAGCCCTTTGCTATGGTTCTTGTTAGGGCGGAACCAACCGGACAGAAGGTCCCAGGATCTCTCGTAGGTCTGAGCTCTGAGCGGAGCCCGGGGTGGCGTGGAGGCTGCGGAAACGCTGCCCTGCAGCGCAGAAGCCGGCCTGGGCCTGCTCCCCCGGCGCCCGCCCGGCCGTGGCCCCGCTGCCCTCCGGGACACGCCGACCTTGGGAGTCGCCCAACTTGAGAATCTTTTGAGCTCTTCCTGTCGCCGTGCCCCACCCCATCCCATTCCACTCTGGCCTCTTTTTTCTCCTCCCTGGCAGCCACTCTGTTTTCAGATGTTTACCCAGAGTTAGAGCCTCAGTGGCCGTGCCGGGGGCTGGGGAGGGCAGAGCCCCCGGCAGAGGGACCCCTCCCGGAGGCGTCCAGGGGACAGCACAGCGCGAGGACCCTACACCCTCTGTGCGTTCCGACAGACTCGGGGGCAGGGTGGATGTTTTCACTGGTTGACAGTGGTCCCTGTCTCTGGCTTGCAGTATCATTAATCCCAGATTAGCCCACGTTGGATGCCTTTTTTGGGAACACCGGTATCGTCTGTGCTGCGAGCGCCCCATCCCAGTGGTCTCCACTTGATCAGGACATCCGGATTTTGTAACATCATTTTATAACTGTTCCCCCGACCCTGATTCCATCCTTCAGAGCTCTGAGGACATGTAACTGGAAGCCACTCCAGTTTCTCTCCCCCTCTGTGGTGGACCCGTGTCACCTGCCGTCCTGGCATCATCACCCAGGCATGCACTGTCACACTCCCAACCGGAACGTCAGCTTGCTGTTTGAGATTCACACCGACACTCGGTCCCCAGAGGGCTCCTCCCGGAGCCAGGGCGGCCTGCGCTTGGGAGCACATAAAAGCACAGGAGTCCCCTCGCTTCTTGGCAGCACTTCAAGCACTAGCCCAATGAAGAGATCTTGACAGCATACTTGTAAACTCCACAGGCCCCAAGGGCTCAAACGCCACGATATTTATGCTCACGGGGTGGAGAGCCAAAACAGTTGGGTTGTTATGCAGACGTGGGTCTCGGTCGGGACCAGCGTTTCTGACACCTGTTAACTGGCATTTGAAACAACTGAGTTGAGGAGGGTGGGGGCCTTGGGAGCTGCTGCCAACCTGTACCTGAACAGCGGGGAGTCCGGCAAGGGTTTGGCCCCCCCGGCTGGTCAGAGATTCCCTGGGGGAGAGGAGAAAATGAGTCCAAGGGCTGCCAGAAAGGATAATCAGAGAAGGAAGAAAATACGAAGGAGGGTGAGAAGAAAAGTAAGAGAGCAACAGGGAAAGAAAAAAATAGAGAGGGCGGGTATTTTTAGATTTGCTAGCACAGAGCTTTGTGCTTGCACACCCTGGTCCCTGTGTCCGCTGCACCAGTTCTACTGGCCCTGGTTAGAACAGGCACTCCACTCCTTGTCCCCGTCCCTCCCCGGGGTACAGGTCCCACCCACCTTTCAAAGTGCAAGACCACCTCCTCCAAAGAACCCTTCTCTGAAAACCCAGACAGCCACTCTACTCTTCCTTTTGGAGCTCTCACTGTAACACACAGCTCAGCCCTTCGCCATTCTTCGCCCTGCTGTGCTCCTGCTCTGCAATCTCCGCCTGCCCCACAACCCAGGGTCATATTAGAGACTTTTCGTGGCCCACAGTGCCTGGCACAGTTCTAGACTCAAAGGAGATTCTCAGTATCCACAGCTGGTGGATTGGTTTGCTCCCTCTGGGTGGCTTTTTCCCTTTTTCCGTTCCAGACATCCCTGCCTCAACTTCCACTCAGCAAACCCCCGATCTCCCACACAGCTTCAAGCTGGCCACCCGGCTCTGTGCGTCTCTTTCCCCACACCTGTCTGGAGGTGTGGGCGGCCCATAGTTCTGCCTCAGGTGAGACTAGGTTTCAATGACTTAGTAAAAATAGTTTCTGTGTTTCATTATTAGTGCTCAAAAAGAAACGTCCATCGAGTCTCTACTTACGAGCTGACTAGGGTTCCAAAAGGCAGCTTGTACCTTAGTCCGTAGAAACAACATTATAAATGAATTCATTTATTCATTCATTCAGTCAATATGAGCATGACTTCAAGGCAGGCACTATTCTAGGTGCTGAGGAATTTGCACGGAGCAAAACATTCAAGAACCCTTGTCCTCAAAGAGCTTATATCCTGGTCAGGGGAGACAGACAACCCACAAATAAGCAAGTAACATGCAGAGCATGCCGGCTGATCTGGAATGCCGCAGGAGGGAATAATACAGGAAAGCAGAACCGAGTGCTGGGATAAGGCTGGGACTGTAAACCGGATGATCCAGGAAGACCTTATCTGAGAGGGACCTGAAGGTGCGAGAGGCTGGGAGAGCCGTGTCCCAGGCTTGAGGCAGGAGTGAATCTGGTGTGTTCAAGAACAGCAAGAAGGGGGGACATTTGCTCAGGGCCTCTTGAGGTCATGTGCTCCAGGCTGGTTACACACATTCGGCTCAGAATAAATCCTTTATTTTGCAGAGATTTTTTTTTTTTTTTCCATTAACAAGATGGCTCAGAGAAGACTCGGAAGCTCCCAAAGGAGTCACCTGAACTTGGTGCTAGGTTCTGGCACGGCACTGACTCTCAGCTACTCCCTGGGCGTAAGTCCTCCTGAGCCTCGGACCTCATGATCTCAGTTGACGGTCCTGGTCTATTCTGAGCTATAGTTTCTTTTCCTAGGAAGTTGTTGTTCAGGATCCTAATTGTGATTTGTAGGTGCATTCTAAAGGGTCTTCTCCATTGCCTCCCAAAATTAATCTCATTTGGCTTTTCTGTGCATTTGCAAAATAAGAAATTGCACTGTCTTTTTAATAGATAAATGAGAGGCTGAGTTCTTCAGCTCTGATGAGAAAGGGCATTTTACTCCTCGCATCCGAAAGGTGCCCCTGGATGACCAGGGGCCTAAGTGGGAGTGTCTGGGGCTACTCCCTGAGACACAAAGTGGCCCTACAGTGAACCCCTAAAAACAACAATGGAAAAGAACAGCGAGAAGGCCAGACTAGCTCAAGCAGAGTGAGCAATGGAGTGAGAAAAGTACTGATTGGTTTCCCTGGCCAGCCTACTGCTTGTCTGTTGAGCCCATAAGGAGTCTGAACTGCAATTCTAATTCAATAGTAAACATTTACTGAGCGCCTACTCTATGCCAGGGACTAGTGCTAGGTGTTGCTACTAATTCTTTCAACAACCTTTAGCCATGGTTCTATGGGAATATCCCTTCTGGGTGTCAGCTGGGGAGAGCTAGGGACATACAGAGCCACCGAGGCAGCAAGGGGACTAAACAGATAAGATGCAAATCTCAGTAGATAAAATCTCCCTCTTGGAGGCAATTGGGACATTAGAACTATCTCTTGATTTAGAGCCTCAGGCATTTAGTTTATTGCTCAGTGTTGTTTTTTGTCCTTGGACAAGTTGCATAACTTTCCCTGCTCTTGATTTCTTAGAGATAATAATGACTGTTTTACTTTTTTTGTGAAAATTAAATGAGGTTAGTGTACATGACAGAGCCTTGTAAAACATAAAACAGTCTACTGATCTGAGTTGTCATGACTTAAGGTGAATTATTCTCTCTGTCTTCTACACCGGGGAATTAATACACATCTCCTAGGGACTCCTTCATATTTGGAAGTGCCGGTGAGTTTTATGTGAGCAGCCTAATCTTTCTTGGGACAGGCCATGGAGCCAGGCAGTTTCAAGATGGCGAATAGCTCAGCTGAGAGATGCAGATGGGAGAAGAAACAGGTCAATAAAGGAGAAAACTGCCTGGCTCTCGGGGAGGTTATGGAGTGGAATTTGAGAACAGTTACATAGTTCATCTCAAAAATGACAAGCAAGAGGACAGACCCAAACAAATCATTACACAGGTAAAAGCACATTTTCCCTCTGGATAGAGTTCTTTTTGCTGCATTTTCCTGCATCCTTCAGGGCCCATTTTCCACAGTGTTGAAGTGGCCGAAATAGCCCAGGTCCCACCACCTGGCGGATGCCATCACCTCCCGAGCCTGCTACCTTCCCTCCACTGCTCTTTAGAATGGGGAACGCTATATGGGAAGGACAACTTTTAGTGACACAGCACTCATTTCCTTATTATAATGTAAAGTAGGCTGTTTGTTCTGGAAAGCTCTGGTTATTAGAAAGTTCTTTCTTAAAGTCACTTAAACTCTGCTTCCCTGTGATTTCTGTTCCTAAATCCTGGGCCACCTCTGAGGTACTCAGAGGCACTCTAACTCTTCTTCCAAGATACAGCTTCTCCAATATCTGAAGATAGGTCCCTATCCCACCGCCCTAACTCCAGGACATTCAGTTTATGATTTTCTCTTTATCCTTGGTGTTCTTCAATTTTACCATGAAATATCTAGGGGTTTTCTTGTACTTGTTATTTTGTTTTGTGTTGATTTTTAATCCTGCTTTGTACATAGTATGTGCTTTCTTCTCAATCTCAGGATTCAAGATCTTCTTCAGTTCTTAAAACTTCTTAGCCATTTCTTTTGCAAGTATCAATATACCTTCTCTGTCTCTTAACAGCACTTTCACCTTTATCTCTTTATCTCTCTGAGCCATGTTCTTAATGAACTTGTCAGAACTGTCTTCCAATTCACAAATTCTCTTTTGGACTATGACCAATGTCGTGCTTACCCATTACTGTTTTATTTAAATCTACTCATATATTTTAATTTTTTATTACTCCATAGAAGCTAAACTCTAGTCCACCTCTTCCTGCTCCAGGATTTGGCTTCTAGTCATTGATTACTTTACCTTTCTACTAAATTTCTATTGCATATAAATAGCTATCTTAATTTAGAGTACAGCTCTTCCTTCTAATTTTCTCTTTTTATATTTTAATTATCACGGTTATGTTTTCAAAATAATAAAGGCCCCAAAATGGAAACTTAACTGTCTTGACTGTCTTCCTATAGTCCTTGAATTGACTTTCTATGGCTGATCTCCTGGGCTTTCCTTAGCAGGATCACTGTCCATGATCCCCAGAACTGAATGCAGAGCACTCCAGTGAGTGCTCCGAAGATCACTCTTTCAGACAGAGAACACTGAGCAAACAGGACTTCTAACAACACGGGTTCTTTTACAGAAGCATCCTCTATGCTAATTAACCAACTCTCAGACACAGGCTTAGATTGGGAGTGCTGAAGCCTTATCTATTTCTTCCTCTATGGGGTGTGCTCCTGAGTGGGAGTCTTCGTATGTTCACTAGCATAGATTACAGTCAATGTGCATTCACACATGGGAATCACGCTACCGACATTAAAGTATTTTAAGGGAAATTACAGGCACTACAACAGGACAGGCAGAAGACTGGAAAGGCCTAAATCCTTTAAGTAAATCTGAAGTTGTAGTCACTTGTTTGGTTAGAGTAACAATAGTACTCTCTTTCTGAAATCTGAATGATTTCTGTCTCATGGCTTATTTATTTTAATCACATTTTTTTGGCCAGAAAATGACTCAGTTCCTACTCAAATTTGCTCATTCCACCACCATCCCACTCAGTCTTCAAGAGACATTTCCAATACAAAGAATTCCCACATAGACTTGAAGCCTCAGAGCCAGGGTAGCAGCAATCCATAAAGGCAATGATATTGTATACTTGCATCTGCATTTCTTTCAAATTCTTTTTTGTACAGTGCATCTGGATGGCTAACACTCCACCTTAGCTAGTATTTTTTTCAGCCTCTACATTCCCTCTAACTTTCTCCTTAGTTTGGCAGAAAGACCTTGGGCTTCAACTATAGGCATATTTTTAACAAAGGGTGTTGGCATTCAGGAAGCCAGCACACACTCTGGACCTTTTAGTGTGGACAACAGTGGGTGGAGACACTAGTGGGGGCAGATGTCACTCTTTCTTCATTGCATAGCCAAGTACCTGCAGTTAGTCATTTTCATTTGTTTGGCTAACATGAAAAACTACACTAGGTTAGGAGCCAAATGCCTGGATTCAAGTTCCAGCTCTGTCATTCACCAGCTGGGTATGTCTGAGTGAGTCGTGAGTCACCTGAGGCTTCTCAAGCCCAATTTACTAATCTGTCTGTTAGTCAATTTACTAATGGGGCTTGTGAGTCCACTCTGACTCACAGGGGAGTCGTTGGATTGAATGGCAGAGCTGGCAGATTTTGCCTTGTAAATTATAAAGTGTTTTGTGGGTAGAAAGACGTATTTGTATCAATTATGTACATACACTCAATTATTTCTCATGAGCACACTTTCAAGACTGCAAGCTGTGTATCTTTGCAGTGTCTGACAGTGCCACACACCCACTGGCACCATTTAATGTGTAAGTGAAAGAATGAGATTTTTGAGTAGGAGAAGAAGGCAAGGACTTGGCTTAATACTAATATTATATAGTATGACCAGGAAAGAGTATTAAACATCATTTATTCAATAAAAAGTTATTGAAAACCTTCCATGTTGAAAGTTTTGTGTAAGGCTTTGAATCTAGGATGAGTAAGATGTGGTGTCTGCCTTCAGGAAATTAAGGAAAAAAGGAGTAAAAGGGCTCAGAGGAAAGTCCATACTGAGCATTAAGAAGGGGGTTCCAATTCTACTTTATGGAGTGTTGGGATGGAAATGAGGAGAGGAAGGAAGAGCTTCATCCAGAAGGTGATGTGGGAACTGAATCTTGAAGGATGAGAGAGTACTGTGGTCTGAGTGTTTAGGTTTTTAACCCAGATCCATAGGTTGAGACCTAATCCCTGATGTGACGATATTAAGAGGTGGGCACTGGGGATGTGACTAGGTCATGGGGACGGAGCCCTTAGAAATGGGATTAGTGCCCTTAGAAAAGAGGCCCGAGGGTCCTGCTGCCCTTTTGCCATGTGAGGACGCGGCAAGAAGGTCTGTGTGGAGTCAGGTCCCCTGCAGACTCCTTGATCTTGGACTTTCCATTCTAGAACTTTGAGAAATAAGTTCATGTTGTTGATAAGACACTCAATTTTGTGTATTTTGCTCTGGCGGCCCAAACAAAGACAGAGGGCCTGCAACACTGGGGCCTGGGGCAAGGATGCTCTGTTCAAGAGGAATGATGTGAGCAGAAGTAGCAACAGACTGAGCCCAAAGGGTCAGCAGTGGTCTGTAGGGCCAGACAGCAGGGAGCAAGGGGAAGAGTGGTCAGAAAGAGGCTAAACTAGAAAGGAAAGACTTTTCCCACTCCTGATTTCTAAGAAAGGAGATGTTTCCTATGCACACTCCTGACTTTTTCCCCCTTTATTCTCTCCACCACTGGGGAGGTGCAGTGACTTCTCTGATTGGTGAATTGGGGAAGAATAGTTTGGCATGTTCTGCTCAGCCCTGTCCTCTTTCCTCCTGGGATCAGGAATGTCTGCCTCATGGAAGCCTCCACTCCTCCATCCCCCAGTCCACATGCCCGGGACAGCAGGTGACTCTACCTGTGTAGGGGGTCAGTTGGCAGGCCCATTTGACTCTCATACTAAGATGTGTTCTCCAGTTTGGCCTTTATCAGTAATAAAGTTGATGTTCTGGCCCTGTGTTCACCCTTTATTTTATTTTGCAATTTGTCCAGGGCCCACGTGTGTTGGATGCCCCCAAGTAGATCAGGGCTTGGGATGCTCTGCCCAGGAGTTCAGAATCATGTGGTGCTAAAGGTCGTTACTACACTGAGCAGGGGCTGAGAGCCCTGGCAGAGGAAACACCACCTGCAGCCTCTGCAGAAAGACCATGGACCTGCATGGCAGGACGCTGGGAGCCAGTCCTAGCCCTGCCACCAACCATCGGAATGACTTTGGGCAAGTCACTTAACCTTTCCAGCCATCAACCCCCTCATCTGTACAGTGAGCTGGTTTATTAAAATCTCTGAGGGCCTTCTCAAATTATATAAACTTTTAAAAAGGGAAGATTTCCTAACAGGAGAAATTTTTGAACACTGGGGCAGATTGTGGAATTTCCTTCCTTAGAGATCTGGAAGAAGCAGTTGGTTTAGCATCCAATTTAGATAAGCAACTTAATTTGTATGTGTCAGGTACTCTATTATGAGCACAAGTGCACTATCTCGTTTCATCCTCATGCCAACCTATTTTACAGACAAAGAAACTGAGGCTCAGAAGAGTTAAATAACTTGCCGAGGAACCGACAAATAGTAAGTGCCAGGACTAGGCTTTGAACATGGAAAGTCTGGTGCCACAGCTCTCTCCACCACACTGCACCACCTCCGTACTAAGGGGCAGCTCTGAGTCCTGTCCCAAGAGCCCATCATGATCCATGGTGTCCCTGGAGGGACCCAGTTTGCAGCTTCTCAGACACGTGCAAAAGGCAGGTGCTTGGCTAGTGTGAGAAACCAAACTCTTTTGGAGTTGTCTGAGCTCTGTGCCCTGGGTTTTGACATTCAGGAGTAAGAAGCATTTGTTCAGCAATTAATAATCACTGCCTTGTGACATCTCTTGTATTGATGTCTTGATTGTTGTTTAGTTTCTATGTGCTTCTGATTTTTCTCCTTTCTTAATATTGATTGAGTACTTATTATATGTCAGGCACTGTTCTACATGCTTTAAATGTGTTATTTCACTTAATACTCACAATAACGCTTCAAGGGAGGTACTGTTATTATTCCCAATTTATAGTTGAGAAAATTGAGGTACAGAGGGAAAGATACTATTCTGCTGTCCATATGACAATGATATTGACTGCATATACTAGTTCTTCAATAAATATCTGCAATGGATTATGTCAAGGTTCATTTATTTCAAAGATTCCTTTTTCCCAGGTGCTTCCATAGTCTTCTATTTATTCTCTACTTAGCCCTTTCTTTTCTATACTTCTCTCATAGGCTGTGTCTAAGATACTGATTGAGAACTGAAATGGCCAGACAGGCATGGGATCTTCCTATGTACTTGCTCTAGTAGGCTGTGGGGAAGCCACAAGAGCCTCTCAACCCAGAGCAGACACAACACCTGGCACTCAGTAATCATGCACTGATTAACTAACATATTGATGGTGAGTGGGTTTGCATCACTATCAACCGATAAACATATTTGTTTCATTCTTTTGTGAATTTCAGGCTTTTGTGATAGGTAAACATTTTTTTGCCTTTATTTATTTTGGGTTTTTTTAATCCCCTAACTTTTGGCTTTTCTTGTACTTAGAAGCAGAAATAGGAGGATTATAATCAGCAGAAAGAGGTCTGCATGTGGGTAAATGTGCTTTTATGAACCAATGTGTGTGTGTGTGTGTGTGTGTGTGTGTGTACATATACAGATGTAAGTGGGAGAAGGCTGGGGGAAACAAAAACCTTTTCTCTTTGCCTCTTGGATAGTCTATGAATTGTATCTCAATTCCAAAGCCACAACCCCATTACTTTGAGATAAGAGTTTCATCTTGTTGAAAAAAGATGCATGCACTTCGGATGTGCCAGTCTTCCCTAGCATTACCACCCAACCTGACTGCAGCTGAGACAACAGCCTGCAGTGACGATAGCAGCGATTTGCACGAATTAGAACTAGAACAATTTGCAAACCAATGTCCACTTATCCTATGCCCATCACCTCTTGTACCCTGGCTCACTTAAACCTCTTGTGGACAAACTCCTTAGTTTTTAATAAAAACAGGTAAGCAAAAATTAACACAATAGGTTCCCTGCCTCTTCGTTGCTGCCTTTCCTTGGTGAACTCTCTGCTCCAAGTTGCGGTTAGAGAAATCTCAAATTCTGTCTTAGGCATGTTTCCTATAGTTTCACTTGTGACAAGTTTCTACATAAATATTAGCATTTTGCAACTTTGAAAAATACTGGGAATACACATTCACATTTCTCCATAAAACCCAGGAAATTCTAAGTATCAGAGCACGAGCCGTAACTCCATGACCTTTTATGTAGAGGATTAGTGTGCACGGCCTCTCTCGGTGCACGGCTAGGCCTCTCCACAGCAAGGGGTACACGTGGCCATCTGGAGAGAAGCAGCATCAGCTAAGCAAAAACTACCGTGAGAATCCTGAGTTTTCCATTCTCTGATGGGAAACTCACATTTTTGAATGGTGCATTGTCCCAGAATGTACAATCATGCCACCTGCACTGGCCGGTACAAAGAAAACACGGATACAGCGGATGCACTGAGGAAAGGTGATCCTTGCCCACACAGTCTTGTGGCACAATTAGAAGCCGTGTTATAAAGTCCTTGAGAATGCAATTCACAACAGTGAGATCAGCTCAAGGCGATCTACGACTTTCCTGGGATAGAGAGTAATTCCAGTCTACCTGTGCAAAGGAGGCAAAATATATGAAACAGAGGAGGAAACACAAATGGCTGTTAAACATATGAAAAATAAACAACCACAGTGTTTATCAGGGAAACGAAAGTGAAAACTACAACAGGTTACCGTTTTGTACCAAAATATATGAGTGGGCAATAAATGTCTGATATTGCCAAGTGAAGGTGCAGTTGTTGAGCAATGAGAAATCTGAGGCCTTGCTGGTGGGAGTATACATTGGCTCAATTACGTTAGAGAAAAATTTGACATTATTCAGTCAAGGTGAAGATGTGCATTTTCTGTGCCCCAGGTAGTTTTCCATTAGAGCACATCTCACACAAGTGCACAAGCAGATATGTCCGTGTATATTTGGAGTAAGATTATCTGTTAAAACAAAACAATGGAAAGAACCTAGCCCATCAACAAAGCATGCATAAACTGTGGCACCTTTGTGTAATCAAGTATCATACAGAGGGGAAAATGAACAAACACTATATGCATCAACAAGGATGCAGCTCCCACTTCATCCTTGAAGACCAATAAATGTTAATACAATATGGTACTACTAACATAAAGTTTAAAAGCAAACAAAAATACTGTACATTTCTCAGAGGTCCATATATGTGTGTGTGTGTGTGTGTATCTCCACACATATTAATATATAAAATAAAAAGAACAAAAAATATGTGAGAATAAAAGACACAAAATTCAGAATGGTGGGTTCTTCTGGGATGAAGAGCACACTTAGGAAAGAGTACCCAGAGCGCTATCTATTACATTGATAATTTTTATTTCTTAAGCTGAGTGGGTATTCATTGCATTCTACTTTATATCATTTGGCATGTCTTAAATATTTTATAATACATTTTTAAATGTTCTTTTGAATGTCAAAGAATTTTGGAGCTAGAAAGACCTTAGAAATCATCTAGTTCAACAATCTCCTTTTAAACATAATGACAAATAACTAAAATCAGAAATGAAAGAGGAGACATTACAGTTGATGCCACAGAAACACAAAGGACTATAAAAGACTGCTATAAACAGTTATATATCAACAGATTGAATAAACTAGAAGAAGTGGATAAATTCCTAGAAACATATAATCTACTACAACTCAATCACGAGGAAAAAGAAAATCTGAACAGACCTATAGTTAGTAAGGAGATTGAATAGTAATCAAACCCAACCTAGCAAAGAAAGCCCAGCACCAGATGGTTTCACTGGAGAGTTCTACCAAACAGTCAGAAAATTAATAACAATCCTTCCCAAACTCTTCCAAAATATTGAAGAGGAGGGAAGACTTCCAAACCAATTTTATGAGGCCCTGATGCCAGAGCCAGACAAGGACACTACAAGAAAACTACAGGCCAATACCTCTGATGAATATTGATATAAAAATCCTCAACAAAATACTAGCAAAGTAAACTCAACAGCCCATTAAAAAAATTATATACCATGATCAAGTGGGATTTATCTCTGGGTTGCAAGGATAGTTCAACATAAGAATATTAATAAATGTAATATACCACATTAACAGAATGAAGGGCAAAAATCACATGATCATGTAAATTGATCCAGAAAAAGCACTTGACAAAATCCGATACTCTTTCATGATAAAAAAAAAAAAAAACACTCAATAAACTAGTAATAGAAGAAAACTACCTCAACATAATAAAGGTCATGGGTCATGTCTCAGTCCTGGGGTGGGGAATCTTTTCATGTTGGAAGGCCCCATTAATTTAGCTATAATAAAATAAAGCCGCATTCAAGAAACTTCAATTAGATATACTTAAAAATGTACACTATTTTGTAAAAATCTAACTACTATGTACTTAATGATTTAAAAAAATGGAAACTACTTGTTAATTTTAAAGTTAACTAACCTTTTAATGACTTTGTTGTGTCTGCTTTTTGTTGGAAAGCATTTGCGTATTTGGTGGCAGCATGGAGATCTGCAGTTTCAGTTGATCCTCTAGATGGGTATCAGTCATTTGTGACCTTAACGGCATCTTGATTTGGGTTAGGTAGCAGAACATAGATTCACAACAATAAGTGGTTGAAAAGCAAGAAAGCACTTTTCATGCATGTTGCCGAAGGTGTGGACATTCTACTGCATTTTTCCATATTTCAACTGGATCTTTCTTAGCATCAGACAATGACTTTAAAATGTCATGTACTGAGAGCTCAATCAATTCCATCTGTAGTTCTTTAGGTGCCTTGGTGGTATCAACTAGGTGAGGCTGAAATGCTAATTTGTGTGATGTTATGATTCTCAAAGTCAGTGAACTTTTTATTGTATTCTCCAATTAATAGATCTATAACAGCTGTGTATTCTTCAATTCATTCACATATATCATCCTGCTCATCAATGACCTTTGCTAATTGGGGAAAATGTTCATCCAAAATTTTCTTTTGAAGAAGAAGTGTTTTGAAAAAAGATAGCTCTTTTCAAAATGCTTGGATTTTTGCCACATATCATATATAGACTTAGTTTTACCTTGCAAAGAAATATTCAAGTCATTTTGATTTGACATGATATCACACAGAAATACTGCATTCCTATAGAAATCTTCTTTCAATAATTCACATTGCTGATTCTGTTCTTTATAAAATTTAACTATCTGTTCTCACAGAGATAAAATTTTGGCTAACACCTGTCCCTGTGATAGCCAACAAACTTTAGAATGATACTTTAAATCCCCACTGAATACCTCATGGTTCAACTTTAGCATATGCTGCATTTGCACAAATATAGTTAACAATACTTATAACTTGTTGCAAAGTGTCACTTAAAATAGTAGCTTTAGCACAGAGATATTGTTGATGCAAGATACAATGAAAAGATGACTTGTTAAAAAGTGTCACTTAAAATAGTAGCTTTAGCACAGACATTTTGCTGATGCAAGATACAATGAAGGAAAATGAGAGCATGTAGATCTGTTAATACTTTTTTTTTTGTCTGTGCAATAAACCCTTCATGTTTTCCTTTCATGGAAGGGGTACTGCCTGTACATGCACTCACTAAATTTACCAAATTCAGTCCAACTTCACATTTACCTTGAAAGTTGTTGAAAATATCTATTCCCCATGTTCTATTTGCAAGAGTGTCCAAAGTGAGTAACTTCATAGCAAAGAAAATCTTCTGTTATGACCAGTATGAAGTATAAAACCTGTGCCGAGTCATTAGTATCAGTTGATTCATCCAAAGCAATTGGATAATATCTATTTTCCTTTTGAAGTATTGCATGAAGTTGTTCTGTTAAGTTGAAGGCTAATTCATGCTGCTGATCAATTATGATTCTCCTTGAAAGAGGCAGTTGTTTGTACTTTGAAACATTATTGGGGTCTAAGTATCCTACAACTTTGACAATACATTCTTTCACAATTTCTACATCACTGAATGGCTTCTCTTTTTTGCTCAATATGTAAGCTACTTTATAAGTTGCTACAGTGGAATTATTTCCAGGTCTTATTTCTGCTTGAAAGAATTGTCTTTGCTTTTGATTTTCATCTTTTAATTTCTGCAATACACCTTTCATGTCTGTCCATCCAATTTAAAATATTTGTTGTCCTTATGAGTGTTATAATGCTGATGGGCATTGAATTTCTTTCATGTTGATATTGCAGTATCACAAAGCAAGCAAATCATCTTATCTTTAGCACAAACAAGATAATATTGCAACTCCCATTCCTCATTAAAAAATCTGTTTTCTTCTTTCAGTGCTCTCTTGATCTTCTTTGACATGATGGGCTGTTAAGCAGGCAGAATTAAAAAATACTGTTGAGCTGTGCAACTATTCATAAATTCCACTTAAACAGAAACCCAGTGCACCATTGTCAAAAGCTGATAATGGACTGGCGTACTCGACCCCCATAAACTCTCGCCAACCAGCCTCATGTGGTAGTGGCACCAGTCAGGCAGCGGAAGTTAGAACTAAATCACAAGCATAGCAGCCGTCAATTTAGCCCTTATGGCTGACTAATATTCTAATTATGCTGGTCAATCTGGGAGGATTATTTCATTGAAACTTATTTTATTCATTGTATTTTAAATACATTCATTTAAAAAATAAAATAAAAATATAAAAGATGAACAAAAATGTATTAATAAAAATAAAATGATTCATTCTGTAAAATTTGGATTCAGTCAAAGGGCCACACTTAAGGACCTAGAATGCCACATGTGTCCTTAAGGCCACAGGTTCCCAACCCTGTCTTAGTCCATTTTCTGTTGCTTATGATAGAATGCCGTAAACTGGGAAATGTATAAAGAAAAGGAATTTATTTCTTATAGTTACGGAGGCTGAGAAGTCCAAGGTCGAGAAGCTGCATCTGATGAGGGCCTTCATTCTGGTGGGGGCTCTCTGCAGAGTCCCAAGGCAGCACCGGGCATCACATAGTGAGGAGGCTGAGTGCACTAGTCCAGGTCTCTCTTCTTCTTCTTATAAAGTCACCAGTCCCACTCCCATGTTCACCCATTCATTCATTAACTCATTAGTCCCTGAGTGGATTAATCCATTCCTGAGAGTAGAGCCCTCATGACCCAATCATTTCTTAAAGGCCCCACCTGGCAATAAATACTGCCACATTTGGGATTAAATTTCAACATGAGCTTTGGAGGAGGCAAATATTCAAACCATAGAAAGTAATACATAAAAAGCCCACAGCTACAATAATCAATGGTGAAAAGCTGAAAGCTTTCCCTTTAATATCAGGAACAAAGCAAGGATACCCACTCTTGTCACTCTATTTAATATAATATTGAAAGTTCTAGCCAGAGCAATTAGGCAAGAAAAAGAAATAAAAGACATTCAAATTGGAAACGAAGGAATAAAATTATCTCTGTTCACAGATGACATCATCTTATATATAGAAAACCCTAAAGATTCCACACACATACATACACACACATCTGTTCAAACTAATAAAGAAATTCAGCAAAGTTATGACATACATTCAAAACATTGTATTTCTATGTATTAACAGTGAATAGTCCAAAAAGGAAATTGAGAAAACAATCTCATCTGCAATAACATCAAAAGAATAAAATACTTAGGAATGAACTTAACCAAGGAGGCAAAAGACTAAAAACTATAAACATTGCTGAAAGAAATTTAAAAAGATACAAATAAATGGAAAGACATCCCATATCTATGAATTAGAAAATTTAATATCACTAAAATGCTTATATTAACTGAAGCAGTCTACATATTCAATGCAATCCCTGTCAAAATCCCAATGGCGATTTTTGCAAGAATAGAAAAAACCATCCTAAAATTCATATGGAATCTCAAAGAATTGCAAATTGTCAAAATGATCTTGAGGAAGAACAAGCCGGAGACTCCACACTTCCTGATTTCAAAACATATTACAAAGCTACTGTAATCAAAGCAGTATAATACTAGCATAAAGATAGACATATAGACCAACGGAGCTGAATAGACAACCCAGAAATAAACGCTCAAGTATATGGTCAAATGATCTTCAACAAGGGTACCAACACTACACAATGGGGAAAGGACAGCTTCTTCAACAAATGGTGCTGGGAAAACTGGACATCTACATGCATAAGAATGAAAGTGGGCCCTTATCTTACATCATATATGAAAATTAACTCAAATGGATTAAAGACCTAAACATAAGCCTAAAACTATAGAACTCCTAGAAGAAAATTTAGGGCAAAAGCTTCATGAAATTTCAACAGGCAATAGTTTCTTAGATATGACACCAAAAGCATAGGCAACAAAATGGGATGACAAATGGGATGACATCAAACTTAAAATTTTCTGTTCAGCAAAGAAGACAATCAACAGAATGAAAAGGCAACCTATGAAATGGGAGAAAATGTTCCCAAACCATATATCAGATAATGGGTTAGTATCTAGAATATGTAAAGAACTTGTAAAACTCAATAACAAAAACCCAAATAACCTGATTTTAAAAATGGGCAAAGGACTTGAATAGACATTTATCCAAAGGGGATATACAGATGGCCAACAAGTATGTGAAAAGATGCTCAACATCAATAATCACCAGGGAAATGCAAATCAAAACCATAATTAGATATTGCCTCACACCTGTTAGGATGGCCACTATCAAAAAAACAAAGAAAAACAAATATTGCAAAGGTTGTGTTGTAACTGGAGCCCTGTGCACTGTTGGTGAGAATGTCAAATGGTTCAGCATGATGGAAAACAATATGGAGATTCCTCAAAAAATTAAAAATTAAAATTACCACATGATCCAGCAATCCCACTTCTGGGTATATGTCCAAAAGAACTGAAAATAAGATCTCAAAGAGATATTTGCACACTCGTTATTCATTGCAGCATTGTTCATAATAGCCAAAAAGTGAAAGCAACCTAAATGTCATCAATAGATGAACGGATAAAGAAAATGTGGCATACATATACAATGGAATATTATGCAGCCTTTAAAAAGGATGTCAGGATTTCCTACAATGTGGACAACTGTACTGTACGCTTAAAAATTGTTAAGGGTAAATTTATGTGTTTTTTACTATAAATTAAAAACAAAACAAAACACATGGTGAAAGCAAGGGCCAGGGTAATGGGCTGACTTGCCCAAGATCAGGAAGCTGTTTAGTTCTGAGACCACAGTCGGGGCCTGCCAGATCCAGATCATTGGTCCTTCTCCTGTAGGACTTTGCCACTTCTTCTTGTCCTGGTTTCTGTTTTATTTGTAACAGCATTTCAGAAACGTGAGATGGCCTTTACAGATGACTGCTCTAGAAGACAATCAATTCTTTGTCTCTACTTTAAATGTTTACCTATATCTTTGTGAAGTTTGCTCATCACACTGTGACAGGCTTTTAAGTTGAGTTTGTGATTTTATTGCAAGCAATTATACATTAATATTGCTCTCAGCTTTGGCTGCCTTTTAAACACAGAGCTCAGGTTCCTTCTGAGGTAGTTAAAATTCATGATTTGCTTACTGGATGAAATGGCAGCTATATTGTGGAGAGAAAAATTTGAGGCCTAGGAAGGTTTGAGGATTTACCTAACATTATAATGCCATCATTGAGGGGAACAAGCTTTATTTTATGTTCAATTTATTTAAAACTCCCCTACCCTCTCCTCACTTTACAGGACAATTATCTGCTTCATACTACAGCAATAGAAAGTAATTAAAATGAGGAAACATAGAAGTTTGAATACCAGCAGGCCCACTTTTTGCCCTTGGAAATGACCTGCTGCCCACTAGTTTCTGTCCTACGCAGATCTTAAGGGGTAGTGAGAAAGATATAAGCATGTCCCTGATTTTAAGGACCACTTTCTGCATATTTTTGTGCCTTTGGGGTGACCAAGATTTTGAAATGAGAGGATGAATAGGAAACACTATCCAAAGGAGGGATTTTAGCATTTTGCAAATGAGAAGTCCCTGCAAATAGAAGTTCACAGCAAAAGGCATCCTGAGTCATAATTCAGTCCTTGCCATGGCAGTCTTAATTCATGATTTCCTGAACACTTATGGGTTCCTGCGGGTAATTATGCCTGCCTCCTCAGGTGTCCATTTGCCCAGCACGGGGCACAGCTGGGCAGACAACCCCCTCTGGGGACTGGATCTGGCCCCTGGTCAGCCGGCCCCTTCTGCTCAGGTTCTTGGTTCAGAACACAGAGGCTGCCAGGTCTTTACACCGTCTTCCCTGATGGTCTGCTTTCTTTTGGTGAACGTGCCTGAGCTGGGTTCCAGGGAAACTGCCCCTCTGCAAAATGCACAGGGGGTGCAGGGATGGTGGCTTCTCCAGGATCTCACTGCCAATCCCAACGAGTGGCATGAACCCCCAAAGTCCCAGGCCTCCGAGGGGCACCCATTTGGCCCCTGGACCTGAGCACTTGTGGGAGGCTGCGCACCCTCATGGCCTGGGGCCTCCCACCTCCCGTTGCTTGCCCTCGGGTGTGCTGATAGCCCTCTGGGCCTCAGCCTGACCTCTGGGGCCTGGGTGTTGGCCGGATTTATGACCCTGAGCTTCTTTTTATCTCTTCGGGAAGTAAACGTTTTGGTTGGGAAGTTTTTCAATTTCCTCCTGGCCTAGACCAAACTGCTCAAATTTCCAAGGGCGAGATTCCCCTCTCCTCATGGGTCCTCTGTGCCCTGAAGGGTAATGAGGAGCCTCACTCCACCTGCAGACAGGCCTCTGCAAATGCTTTGATGGTGGTGGCAGCGACAAAGTGCCCTGTACTTACCAAACCTACCCTTTGTGGGGTGGAGCAAAAGCTGCAGACACAGGCCAGTGCCCTGTGGGCCTATCCCCTGAGTCCCACAGGAAAAGAGTTTTCCGAACCTGTCTGAGGGGCAGGCACGAGTTCTTCAAACTGGGTGGCCATTGATTGCCTTTCCCCTCATGTGCCCTGCAAGTCGGTCCCAAATCCCTCTGAGCCAAGCTCCCCAGGAGAGCGCTGGGAACCAACACTCACCAAGCACCCCAGGCCCTCCTGCTGCACCCCAAACTTTTGGAAACACTGCTGTAGAAACCATGCAGGACATGGGATGGGCTGAAGTGAATCCCAATCCTCCTGCTTTTAATCCCCCCGAGGTCCCCCAGCAGTGTTCCCAAGAAAATAACACGGGCCCAGGACGGCCCAGCAACGCCCCATACCAGGCCTGGCGCCAATGCCAACAGTACTCGTTGTCGTCGTTTATTTGTCAAGAAGTTTTCACTCAGTTACATGCACATCTCTTTTTTCCTCCACGTGTCCCCTCCTTCCAGCTCCCATACTCACCCTCCCAAGCGGTTTTCCCTCTTAGCCTGGTCCCCGACACGATGTCATTTGAAAGTCAGGGAAAGCAGTAAAGTCAGGGCATCCCTTTTACACCTTCGTCAATATCTTCCGTTTTGATGGGCCCTTTTATCCTGAAACGCTTCACCCACTTTATATCCCAGCATAGCTTCACCCACCACTGAAGTACCGCCAGCCGGCTCTGGAGGGTAAGTGGCAGCTGTTGCTCTGTTTCGGGCAGGAAGTGGAGAAGAACATGATATTCAATTAAAACTGCAGGGGGAATTCAGCGAGACAGCAGGGTCTAATGGAGACTGATGGCCTGGGAGACCAGCCGGTCTGAGTGCCATTCCCAGCTCTGCCACCCGCTCACCGGGGTGACCTTGGGCCTGTCGCTAAAACTTTCTGGGCCTTCGTTTCATCTGAAAAATGGTAGTGATGATACCTGCATCCTCACAGGAATAGTTACGAGGATTAGGGAGATTAGAAAAATACACAGGGCTCTTTTGATCCCTTCAAAGTCAGCAGTGAAGGATGGATGGGCGCAGAAAGCAGTCTCAGGCTGAGTAGAACTGGCTGCCAACGACAGGATGTGATCTGAGGTGTAATGAAAAGTCGGCCGGCGCTGAGATGCCTCCCCCAGCAGCCCAGGAGCTGCTCTGAAATCCCACTGCTGGACCCGCACGGACAGAGCTAGGCTGGCACGCAAGCGTGACAAGTCGGAGCCACAGCACAGCCACGGCCTTCGTGCGAGTTAGGGGGAGTAGTCGCCAGTTTCCCAGGAGAATAAAGGGCTCTGAGTGATTGAGGTGCTAGAACAGGTAAACATGGCTGGATGACAGTTTAGGCACAAAGAATGCAAGAACTCAGATGCCTACAGTAGTGCCAGGGAGGGGAGCCGTGTCAGGAGAGTGCTAGAGCCACGGAGAATGTTTATTACAGAAGCTGATTTAAAAAACACTGTGAGAAATATTAGGCCATTCATCACAGTACAAGAGCCTTGCTGAGGCGATGCTGTCTGATATCTGTCTTCCCTATAAGACACTGTGGGCCTCATTTATTCCTGACCTCTGTCTTAATGAAGCTAGCTGTGCTAAACATATATGTTCATGACACCAGAGCAAGCATCACCCTCACGAGAGCACCGTGATGCTGCTGATCACGGCTGTGCTGGTATTGCCGTTTTGATGGAAGTCAATGCACGTTTGTTGGACGTCATCCTGCTAGGGAGGGTGGCGGGGGAGGAACAGCATAGGAGCTGCCATCCTGGGGCTTGGGTTGGATTCCTAGCTCTGTGTCTTTGCTCTGGAGCCTTGAGTGCTTAAGCTCAAGGTTCACCAAGTGAGGGGGTGCAGTGTGAGAGTCACGTCAGATATGACAGAGAGCTACACAGAGGTGCTGTTGTCTCAGTCAGGCCAGGCTGGGGTGTGCTGCAGTGACAGATAACAAATAGTCCCACCATTTCCATGGCTGCATGGCCCACAGCTCCACCTAGGGGGCGCTCTGGTCCTCAAAGCCACAGGTACCCAGGCTGACAGAGCAGCCATCAGCTGTCAGGTAGGAAAAAAAGAACCTGGTGCAGACTGCATTGGCTCTTAAAGTTTCTGCTTATCTCTCGTCAGCCAGAGAAAGTCACACGGCCATATGGACTGCAAGTGGGCAGGGACGTGCCATCCTATCATGTGTCAGAAGGAGAGAGAGCTGGAATATTGATTCATAGCCTTAAGATCAGCACCGTCACTACTTTGCAAGGCTGGGCAAGATGTGGTGCCTGTCCTTAAGAAGTTTCCCAAGGTCACCACCCAGAGGCTTCTGAAACATCTCCAGAAGAGCGCACCCCCTTCTTGCTGCTGTGGACCCCTGCCTCCCACCCCACGGGCACGGCAGCGCTCACTTCTCCCACGTTAATGCCTTTGCTAAAGGCAGCTGGGACACCCACCTGCTTCCTTGGCCACTGCCTCACTGGTTATAAAATAACCCCCAAGGCCTCTCTTTCAGAACTCCTGTCTTCCCTTGTCCTTCACCCAGACTTTGAGGAGAGGTGCCCACGTGGCCAGGTTCAGGACGACCCCCTAGGCTGCAGCTAATTGCACCAAGCATTTGACTAAATGCTCGAATGCAGCTGGGAAGAACAGCTCTTCTCTTGCCCCAAGCCCTTCTTGTGCCAGAGGCCTGCTGACTTTCCCATGGCCCCAGCTCAGGGCTGTCATTCTGCCTTTTGGGAAGGGAAGAAGCAGGCAAGCTTTGGTCAAGTTTTGCCTCTCCCACTCTCAGTAAGAACCATTTTCCTGTGACATCTCTGAAAAGCCCCCTTCTCCGTCATCCAGAGATTCCTGCATGGCCTGAGACTCACCGAAGCCTTTTCTTTCCTTCCTCTTGAGTTGTATGCCTTCTCCTTGGACACTGCAGGTGGGGCCCTGAGAGAGAAAATAAAAGGATTTAAGGTAATACTATTAGTAATAACAATAAATATAATAGGCAAGCATGTGCTAGGCTCTGTTATGAGTGCTTTATGTACGTTGGCTCATTAAATGTTCACAATAAGCCTATGAAGTAGGCGTGATCATAGCCCCATTTTAGAAAGGAAGAGGAAACAGGCCCAGAGAGGTTAAGTAAGTTGTCCAAGGTCACACAGCTAGGAAGTGGCAGAGCTGGGATTTAACCCCGGGCATCTGACTGCAGAACACATACAGATCTGTTTCCATCATGGCAATTATTTACACAGTGGTTGAGAGAGATGGTGAAGTCACAGATTGCAAGGACACCTTCGCTCCCTGGTGCTCATTCTGTGGATCACGTTGGGATAGACTTTCGGGTGTATTAGGAGGCCGTGCCTGCCCTCTGCTGGTCATTAGCAACCATTGCCTCCCCGAGTACCTTGAGCAGAACTTGCTGGCAAAGCTCCCCACTGATAATTCAGAGAGTAAACTGGCAAATAAACGTGCAGCTTACATGAGGCAATGGCATATTGACTATTTATTTTCCTCTAGTTTGGTGTGTTTTACATTTGTTTTGTTTCCTGTGGAAAAAAAAAAAGGAGGGGAACAACAATCACACAGGCAGCTCTCCACCTCTGAGAACAAGCAGAAGAAAACCACAATTATGCAACTATCAAATAACAAGCCTATGTGTTTATTGTCATGGAGATTGTTATGTAGCACTAGATGCCCATGAAATGTCATCCCAAACAGATGCAAAGGCACAATTTCAATCGTTTATAACTAAGTTAGGGTAAAAAATGTTTTCCTAATTAATCCGGGTATCCTTCCACTATAGAACGTTGCATGCACAAAGATTCTTATTTTTAAAGTTCGGCTGTTTTGAATTATCTATGTTCAAATAGAAATTTTACGTCATTTTTTGGTTTGATGTAGAAAGACGAAGGTGGCCATCTCTGACTCGGCTGTAATGCAGCTTGGCCTGAGACATCGCATTTCGGGGACCCGAAGTGCCTGGATTCAGAGTGGGGACGACTCTTCAGGGGACAACCCAGCTTCTTTAAAAGCCCCCAGCCAAGACGACCCTTTCGGACAAGGTCGATCCTGACCACTGAGTCCTTACAGGGAGGGGAGGTAGAAGGGACAGGGAATTTCACCACAAAAAGCCCATCCTGGAAGCTGTCCCTGGGGATTACCCAGCTGAAGCCCCTTGTGACGGGTGGGGGCCTGAGGAGTCGTGGTCCCTGGAGGTTGAGTTTTTAGGTCCCAGACAGAGAATTGTCAGCATTTTCAGTTCTTAACTTGGGTGCTTAAAGTTTCTTTCCCTGAGAAGTTTGAGCAAGTTATGCATGCATAGGACATAAGTCACAGCAACAGCAAAACCTTCACTGATCAGGGCTTGTGTATTTCTCACCCTCTGCTAACATATCCCACTTATGTATACATGTGGAAATCACAAGAAAGCTGCTGAGCAGAAGATTTCGTATAGCAGACCTACTTTCAGGACATACCTTAAGAGCTGTACATATTCAGATATTTTGCAGATCAAATACAGGATCAGGTACATTTACATTCTGTCCTTGGGTAACTTTTTCTGATCCATACTCGCTGCTTCAAATCATTAGCTTAATGTGGGCCAGTTGCAAATCTCCCTCCTTACTGCTGCTTCTGTCCTGGGGTCCAGACTAGCATTTCCAACTGCCTAATGGTTAGTTCCATCTGGCTGTCCCCTCAGGACCCCTGCTCAGCATGTCCAGATCTGACCCAAGCATTCTGTCCCTGAAAGTGTCACCTCTTCCAACTTCCATATTTCTTTTAATGTCATCACCACTTTCCTTGTGATTCCAGCTCAAAACTTCAAAGTCCTCTACTTTGCCTCATGCATGCATCCCACCCACTGGACCTGGCCAACTGCCCACATCTCTTACTACTGTGCTCTCCTGAGCCCTCCTCATCCTACGTCACGGTGCAGTGGACAAGGATGAGTTTCAGAGTCGGACGTGGATTTAAGTCCTAGCTCTAGTATAGATTGCAAGTATGAATGTGGACTTTTTGCTTAGTTTATTCAAACTTCATCTGTAAAATGTACCCCAAAAGACTGATTATCAGATCGATGAGGTAACCTAGGTTAAATGCCTGGTACATGGTGGGGATTCAATATATGTTATTTTTCTTTCCTCTCAATAGCCTCCTAATTTGTCCTAGAGTCTTTGCTCTCAATCACAAGTATTAATTGCATACCCACTATTTGCCAGGTTCTGGGCTGGTTGCTAGCAAGGGAAACATTCAACAAGTCCACAAGTCTTTGCCCCTGTGAAGCTTACGATTCAATGAAAAGAGTAAAATTCACTCCTTCCGGTGATCTATTTTCACACTCCTAACTGATGGATCTTGCTAACGCAGATTATATGTCATTTCTCTACTTAAGGCTGTCAATGGCCGCCCATTTCCTATCTCATGAGATATATGTTCCTTTGGCTGGCATTCAAGTCCTTCTAAATTAATAAGGCCCTCATCTGCTTTTGTAGCCTAATTTCCTTCCACTCACACACATACCCTGCTTTCTGTCCGAGCAGAATTACTTGCCAAATATAGTGGTCATTTATCTTTTTTTTAATAATTACTGATCATTGTAATATCCTTTCTAGTTTGGAGAAGTCTCCATGAGTGTGGGCCTTGGTGAGAGACAGAACAACTGCATACAGAAGAAGGAGCACGAAGTTCTCCCCACTCTGTGGGTGCTAGGGTGTAGACAAATGACTCAGGCTCAGGCAGTCAAAAACCCTTCTCAAAACAACACAGTATCAGATGAAACACTTAAAGTATTTAACTCAAGAGAACTTAATGAAGAGACTTTTTACAGAGGTATGAGCAGGGTTAAGAAAATCAACAAGAGATGGTGAAAGTCCTTTCCTCCAGGACTAACAATGACCTTGGGATTCACCTATAAAGACAAATGTAGATAAAGGCATATATAGCAAAACAAAACAAAAATTGTGGCATTTTTCTAATTTTATCTGCAAAAATCTAGGGAGTCACATGAGAATGTATCTCAGATTGCCTGTCCAAGGAAGGGAGGTCATAATTTTAGCCTGGACTGGACTTATCAATGCAGGTGCACCTACCGATGGTTTTAGTTCAAGCATCTTATAGTGACCCCAGTTTTGGCTTGGTGAATAGACTAAACCCACTAAATGATACTAGATGAAATAAATTTCTTAGCATGAAGTAGAAAAAGAGGTCAAAAGACCTTGAGAGGTGGGAATGCTGGAGCAGACTTAGCATGTTTGACTAGCACCTATCTCTGAGTTTCTGGAGAGAGCCCAGAAAGGCCTTCCCAAGCCCTTTGGAAATAACACTGGAGAGGAGACCCCCTGCCTTTGAACAGTACTCTCATGCCTGTTTGCTGTAGGCTGGGTGTGCTAGTGGAAGGTGCTACCATTGAAATGGGTTCTCTGTTTCCAGGGGGGTTGAGAGAGCCAGTTGGGGGGAGTGGTGGAGGGCAGAGGAGAAGCACTTATCCAGCAGAGACAAATGGGGGTGTGTTTACTTACCACGACAGGCAGGCAGCAGAATTGACTTGGTAATAAGAATCATTTAACTTGCAAGGATCTTTGGCAGAAGCTAATTGATTCTGAAGTTCCATGGGTATATGAGTCCGACTTGATTCGTATAGCTAAAAATAACCTTCAGGCCGAGAGGCTGTGGATTTGCCAAAATTTGCATAGTACAAACCTGTGGCCAAGGAGCAGAAACACTAAAACACTCACCGCCTTCTCAGTCCCTGATTCCCAAGAGGAAGTGAGAGGCTTCGGGGCTGTGGAAAGGAGTGCCACTTTCACATGGGCAGATAATTAAACACCAGAGTGGCATCTGGCCAGGCTTGACCATGGCCTGCACTTCAGCCAAACCAAAAAGTTCCAAATCATTGGGGAGGAACAGCTGTGATAAATGGAGAATTTAGCTCAGTTTAACTCAATGGAAAATCCCTGGGGTTTTTTTCCCTCAATTTCACATTTGTATGTCCAATTAAAATAATCAATTTAGTGACAGAATTGAGAATGTTGACCTGTAAACATGGAAGTGATAGCATGTGCTGTTGATTCACAATTTACCCATTCAGTATGAAGTAATGCTCCTCACAAAGAAGACATGGGCTTAGGCAGATTTCACTTCTTTCAGATTTCATCTCAAAGAATTACGGTGATACATTTAGAGAACTTAGGCCACAGTCTTGGCAGTTTCTTCACTACCAGTGAAAAAGGAATCCAAAAGCAGTTTGCAATGGATGGCCTGCCTGTTAGCAGAACAGGGAATGAAATACTGGGCTTAGTTCAAGTATGCCAGCACACTGACAAATGGGGAAAACTTGATGGTAAAACAAAAATCCCCTAGTCAGCTAAAAACAAAAGTATTTCGATAAACTAAATTGAAAAACTAAATTGAAAACTTCTCTCTCAGGCCCTGGTGCCTAATTTGAAAATTATCAATACGTTCATTCCATATAATATTAAACAAATAAATTGCTTCCAGATATTGTGACCGTGTCTGACTGAAGCTAAGCCACTAGGGCAAGAAGTAACAATAGATAGGACCAGAGGAGGTACGTGAGGAAGTCGGGTACCACTGGGGCAGGACTGCCGTAATAGCCAAGGACAAGAGATGGCTCTTCCTCCTAGTTTCCCAAAGCTAACAGAAGACCACTCACCATGGTAACTGGTACCAGGGAAAGATTATTCTGACACTGACTCTAAGCCAACACATTCTTAGAGATGGGTGAGGGGGCTTATGGAGACCATGCAATGAGTGATGCTTTGTACGTATCCACCTAAAATACAGCTTAGTGAGATCCCAAGAATATCATGGTTATTTCTCCAGTCTCTAGAGTTAAAATCAATATTTAACAACTAGAAGAATCTTCACCTGTGAATTAAGATATTTCATGGTAGGAAGAGCCAAAGAAGATATCTGGAGAGCTCTACCAAAATGTAAAAATATATATATATATACATATAAAAAACATTCCTGAGAGGGGGAGGAAAGAGGAAGGTACTCTTACAGATTAGTAGATTAGTGCTACTTGGAAGATACAGCAGTGGTGATTCTTCAAAATGAGGATAGAGATATTGTGGTGATTAAATGAGTTAATACATGCAAAAAGTAATCACTTAACAAATATTAGCTACTATTGTGGCAATTATTAATAATTGTAAATCCTATTTAACCCTGCATAGGGGTGTGCAAAAAACAAATGATCTTCAAGAATTATTATAGGTTATATTAAGCTTAATCAGGTAGTGAACCTGGAGAGTAGAAATTAGCAGATATCCTAGAACTTAGGTAAGAGAATGAGAAATAACCACCACCACCACCCCACCCAAATACAAGGACTTTTCACTTGGGGGATTCAGTGGTCTGGAGCATGTCAATATATCTCCTCCAAGGTCAAGGGAAATTGGTGTACCTTACACCTCCTACCAAGAGGCAAAATGTTAAGCAAGCCTCTTTGGATTTTGAATGGAATGTGAGTTATTTTTGCATTGTGCTGCTCTGAATCACTTTCAGCTAATTTAATGTAGCATGACACCCCCAAGCAAAAGATAATTCTCTATCTGGTCTGGCAATAGCATTCAACTTTCTGATTTAGGAGATCAATAGATCTTAAAGTATTCATAACAGTTTGAGTTTCTGTGAGGAGCCTATGGCAATTCCAAAAAGGAGATCACAGCAAAGGCCCTTAGAGTCTTTGAGCAAAGCTATACTCTTTTCAACAAATAACTATTTTGTTTTGAGGGCCTGCTATAGAGCCTTGGTGGAAAGTGAACTCCTGCACACTGAACACCAGGTGGCCATGTAACCTGGCTGCCTATCATGAGCTAGCTATTATTTGATCCAACTAATCATAAAGTCAGGTGTGCCCAGCAGTTCTCTACAATAAGATGGGACTAGGCCTGAGCAGGTTCTGAAGATACAAGGAAGTTGCAGAAGCAGTAGTAGTAGTTGCAATCCAGTTCTGTCTCGTGGTGCTGCCCCTCAGGGATGTCCCAGTGGTTGGAACCCCTCTTCCAAGGTTCCATGACTGTCCCCGGTAGCAGCCCTCTTGGGCAGTCCCAGAGATGTGGGTGGCACCCCCATCAGTGCCACAGAATGAGCTCCTGGCTATGGATGGGACTGCCTCCTTCTCTTTCTTTCTGTATCTGTAGATATAGAAATGTCTTCCTTCAGCTGCTAATCTCTTGATTGCCTGGCCCTTCTATTTTGACTTCTTGGCCCATTCAGTGGTTTTGTAACTATTTCCCTAAATTAAATTCTTCATGTTAGAAGTATTTAGCTTGGTATCTATTTCCCCGATTGGACCCTGAACAATGCATGACCCAACCTTCAAAGCACATCCCTAATGCCCTTTCCTCCATACGATCTTATCTGATCTCCAATCCAGAGGTAATGTTCTATTTGCAACTATTTAATAATTTAAAACATTATTTGGCATTTGTAGCTTCATTTTGTATTAAATTCATTTATTTTATCCTGCCCAACTTCTATTAGATTGTAAGCACATTGAAAGCAGTCACTAAATCTTAATCATGATTGTGTTTCCTATAGCAACTAGCTAAGTCTCATGATCTCTGAGCAAATGTTGGTTGATTTGAATTGATGTTTCAAATGGAAACCCCAAGGTCTTAATGGTATCTTCAATTTCCAACAAAATTGTTTTTGCTATGCTGTAATTGTTGTAATGATTAAATTTGAAATTTTAAAAAAACATGGGTAAATTGCAAAAATATTCTATTCAGTGATTTCCCAAACTTCAATGAAAACATTTGCACACCCTATTTCCAACGCTCACTCATTCATCCACTTAGAATGATGTTTTTCAATTCAATAAAACATTTTCACAAACATCATCTCGTTTGAACCTCACATTGGTAATGTAAAATAGAAATGAGTGCCCTCACTTCACTCAGTATTAAATGGAATAACTTGGGCTCTTAATCCACACCTAACTCAAAAATTCAACACCCTTTCTGATCTTTTGCTTGAAGTTGGGGCATGGCCAGTTAAGGATTATAATTCTCTAATTCTTCTCTCTCAGCTAACAAACTCCATTAGACATGCTGACTTCCACGTTTTGCACTAAAGTACAAAATAACAGATTATCTGTGATTCCTTTTTCATATGAAATAAAGGGGAAAATGACCGTTTTATTCCTTTGGCTTAGAGAATGTGGACAATCATGTTCTCAATTTCATGGTTCATTGCGTGTACATTTATTAGATTAGTGCTGGTTTAGAAACACACCACGGAACTTCCCAATAACTTGGCAGTCACTTTTTGATTGCTTTTTGGAATTGTACTGTCTTGTTCTCCCAAGACTCTGACCAAGGTTTAGTGACTTAAAACTGAAATGCTACAGGCATAAATTGAATCCAGTCCAGGCAAGGCTCAAGTTATTACTTTTTCCACCTGATTAGTTGTTTTTTCACTGGTGTCATTTCTTGTCACAGGGGCTGATGATATAGAAGCAGATCTCCCTTCTAGTCTTGGAGACCAACAACAAGGTGTATGCCCTGGCTAAGAGGGAGATCTCTTCCATCACTATCCTGTATTGGACCCCAAACACCTGAAACTATAGCCCCAGTAAGCGCATCCTATGTTTGGTGAAAAAAAGAATTGTTCCATGGCCAGCTGCATGAGGTGCTATTTGAAGGGTATTGGAAAGGTCTAGGCTTAAATATCATTCCCGGCACCATACCCCTTATCTTACACTGCAGTTGACGCCTAAATTTCACTGATAATAAGTCGTTTTTTCCTTTCCATCTGGTTTTTAAATCACATTTTCTTGAGAAGTTTAACACATTGATTCTGCTTATCTGATCTTATCTGATCAACTTTCCTGATCAGTTCTGCTCTAGAATCTTAACCACTCTTCACCACTCCCCTCCCTAACATGGGGCAAAGTACTGACAGTACAGCCTGGTGTATGAGAAGTCTTCAATGATTGACAGCTATTACTGTTGTTATTATTTGATTTGTTTTACTGGTCAGATGAGTTAATAATTATGGCTAGTATTTATTGAACACGCGCTATGCTAGGGATTGTTCTAGTCCTTTAATTTGTCATTTAGTCATTGCAGCCGCCCCATGAAGTAAGTATTATCTGTCTCATTTTATTTATGAGGAAATTAAGGCTGAGAGGGAGTCATCTACTGTATAAAAGTCTGAGGGAACAAAAAAAGGTTGGGAGCTATATTTCATTTTCTTTTCTTTTGTTTGTTTGTTTGTTTCTTTTTGTTGTTGTTGTTGTTGTAAAGACAGGGGTCTCACTTGTGCTCAGACTGGTCTCAAACTCCTGGCCTCAAGCAAGTCTCCCACCTTGGCCTCCCAGAGGGCTGGGATTACAGGCAGGAGCCCACTGCACCTGGGTGAAAGCTATATTTCTAACACGTCTTCTGCCTCCAGGCACGCTATGTTCAGGAACTTCCAGATAGTATGTGCCCCACTCTGAAAGTTCCTGGGAGAAAGCAGACCACACTGTTCCTCAGTGGTACAAGTCTTTGAAGTTTTCCTTTTGCCTGACAAGTTCAGCTAAACATTTTTGAGATGAGTCCTATCTTCCAGCCTTTACTGAGAGCAGTGGCTTGTTTTGTTGGAATCCTTTTTCCCCCTCTCCCTTCAATTCCTCCCCGATTAGGAGACTCGCTGTGTAGCATTGCTTTTACCACCGTGTGGCCCCCTAATGTTGGAGAAGTTGCTACACCTCTCTGCCTTCATTCCCTTATCCTTAAAGCGAGTAAGGAAAGGAACAGAGGTACGGTGGGTAAACCAAGATCCTACGAACACAGTTCAGACGTGGTGGGAGAAAAGGTGGTCATACCATCTCCCCGCTCTCTGCAAACCCGTGCTGCGCTCCAGCCTCAGCCTGCAGCGGGGGTCCAGCCCGCCCTCTGGTCTGCGTGGGGGTGAGCCCGGCCTGGCCGCCAGGAGAGCAAGGCTTTCTCCTGCTTTCCTCTTTTTCTGTTCTCCGATCCTACCTTTCTTGCGATCATTACTTTTCATCTCAGCAGCCACGTCCCAGGATCAGCGGTGTTGGAAGTGGGGAAGGGGTGCATGGGAGCCCACACTCCCCACGTTATAACCTGCCAAGTTCCGGCACGATGTCCCAAGGCAATTATAAGTGTCTGAAATGTACTGCAACATGAAATACAGAAGCACAGGAAACCAGCTACAGGAATTGTGAAATGGAGTTCAGAAATTTAGTTGTGCCGTATCATGCATTTTGTTTGCCAAAACAAATGTGTGTGCATGTGTGAGTGCACGTGTGTGTGTGCACGTGTGTGTGTGCATGTGTGTGTGCACGTGTGTGTGTGCATGTGTGTGTGCACGTGTGTGTGTGCACGTGTCTGTGTGCGTGTGTGTGTGTGAGAGAGAGATGTGTGAGCACCGTGGCATGAAGAGAGGCCCCTACCCCAGGTCCTTCTCCCTACTCCTGACGCCCTGGATTTTCTAGTGAGAAGTCTTTGCCTCTTCCCTTCCTGCTGGGGCTTCCTTTACGCTCGTCCCGTTTTCCCTCCCTCTCTCATCCATTCACTTCCCCATTTCTTCTGTCTTCTTTGCTCTCCGCGCTTCTTCCCTCTCTCATACTCTCACTTTTCTGGTCCTCTTGTCTCATCTTTCTGTTATGGCTCCTATCTGATGGCAAATGAAAATGACAAACTAAAACTCAAAGGAAAAGTGAATTTCTCACTTCTAACATTTTTCCCAGAGAGTTAGACTATGTGTGCAAATTATTTTTCTCTTCTTACAAGACTTGTACGTTTTTAGTTGGAAATGGTGACATGCCATAGTAAAGCTTTGATAAGCAGAAGCTATTAACTGAGTTCCTCAATTATATACAGATTTCGTAGTGCTCTATTTTAAGAAGAGACTTCAATGACAAAAAAGCAAGCCTAATGACTTTCGAAAGGATATCCCTAAATAGTAAATTATTGCCATAAAAATATTGTGTAACAAATAAACTCAAAACTCAGTGGCATAAATAACTGTTCATGTTTGCTCACACAGTTGCTCAGGGTGGCTGATCCAGGCTGGGCTGGGCTCTGAGCTGCAGGTTGGTTCCAGTTCTGTTCTATGGGTTGTCCCTCCTTGCTTTAGTGGGATTCTTGGAGCATCTCGTCACAGAAAGGATAAAAGGCCAACTGTGCAAATGCTCAAGCCTCCGTTTGTGTCACATCTTCTAACATGCCTTTGGGCAAAGCAAGTTACATGGCCAGCCCCAAAGTCAAGGGGTGGAGAAACTCACTTTTCTTCTAGCAGGTAGAATCACAAAGTTATTTGATAAAGGGTGTGAATATTGGGAGGGATGAGGAATTGGGGCCATTAAACTTAATCTACCATATCCCTAGTTCCTGGGATAGAAGCTGCTGCATTTAAAGCCATGAGTAGCCAGCACCCTTGGGCAAAACCTTCACTTCGGTAGACTGATGACATAAGGGCCTCATGAGGGTGGGGTAGTGAAATGCAAAGGAAGCAGGTGCAGGAAAGGGCAGGGTGATGGGACCCCAAGAGAACACCCTGGACTTCTCACAAGGGATCACTTTGCAGGACACTGTCTCTTTTCATCACCTTGAAGCTGTCACTTGTCTAGTTTGAGCCTCCATTTTTCCACCTGTAGAACGGGTATAGGTGAGAGACAGGAAAGAATGGACTGCATGACCTCAGGATTCCCGTCAGAATTTGAAGAGGTTAAAGTTCTTGACAAAACAAACCAACAAACAAGCAAAAAAAAAAAACCCAAAACATAATTACCTCCTTTTTCCCTCTCTCCAAAGTTGTGCTCACCTCGCAGGATCTTAACCCAACTTTCTGTTTATTCTGCACCTGAACCCAAGCAAGCTCGATGTTCCTGAAGGAAATTACACAGCAGAGCTGGCCAAGCTCGCTTCAGACTTGTGACCAAACAACTCAAACGGGCTCTTTACATTGCTAGACAATCCTTCTACATTTTCCCAATAAGTGCAATTTCCAACTTTATTTCTCCTCACATTTCCAATATTTTGTCCTCACCTCACTGTCACTAGATGACCTCAGCTCATAACTGCATAGACAATATAGAAGGAATCAAAATAAAAATTCCTCATTTTCCTTCCAATCCCACAGCCAACCTACAACTCTACTCGCTTGCTGTGCCCACGGCTGACAGGGACACCCTTGGCTCAGACAACTTGTGAAGGTCACGTAACATGAGCATGAAATAAACCTTTGTGTGCTGTATGCCACTAAGGTTTTGAAGTTATTTGTTACTGTGCATAACCTCCCAAAAGCTGGCTGATACATTTTCCCTTTTAGCTTAGCAGACTGACATGTATAATGAGGGCAACTTTGTAATTGAAAGAGTCCACGATCCAGAGTTGAAAGACTTACATTTGACGTCTAGATCTGACATTGAATCTGTTAGCTTAGATAAATCACGTTACTTCTAGGCCTCATTTTCCTTGTTTTTGAATTAGAAATAATAAAATATCATGATTTTTCTGATCATTGTTGCTGTTTTTATACCACAACCATTAATGATCATTGCTACCACTTTTCGCTCTCTCGCTGTTGCTCTCTTACCAGGCAGTGGGGCTAAGCATCGTCCATGAATTGAATCTTCACCACAGTATCATGAGGTCTGTTAATTATCCCCAATTTAAAGATTTAGAACTCAAGGTCTGGCAGCATCCAGTAACCTGCCCCTGGTCACACAGCAAACAAGAGTAGACACAAAGTGTTTGCTGAAACAAGATGTGCTGAGCTTAGCAAGGGTCTCGACTATATGATTAGACAAGAAAGGGGGAAAATGAATTTATAGTAAACTCCAACCAATGTATTTTAAAAATTTAATATTTTTATTGTTCTTAATTAGAATATCTAACACAACAACATCCTGTGTAGGTTCAAACGGTACACTTGATTGTGTCTGAATTTTTTAAAAAAGTTTTCTTGCTTTTCGCCACGAGATGGCAGCCAAGGCCAACAGGTGCTAACAAGCCACTCCTTTTCTGCCCTAAATCGGTTCCAGCACAACTTTGCCAGACGTGTTTGCAAACAGGTCTTGCACCCGGCTGAGACCAGGGTGCCCACGCTGGCAGCACCGATCAGACTTCATCTGGTCCCAGACATCTGGACACCTAGGCCAACACAGGGACCACAATTAGATTTTTTTTCACATATATTTGTTAACATTTTTCCAAATCAAGTAAATTTACCTTGGAAACATTGACCAAATCTTCTTTTTAGAAGTTCCAGAGGTCTCCATCCCAGAAATGACACACTTATCCCCCTCTGGCCAAGATGGATTATTACAAATGTTGCCATTTAATGCAATAAAATAGATATTTAATGTGACTGAAGCCTTTGCATTCTTTATTACATTAAAAACCCCTCTATACTACTCAAGCATGGCCCATGGAACAACATAGTGGGAAAAACATGGGAGATTATTAGAAATGCAGAATTTTAGGATCTGCTCCTGACCCACTGGATCAGAATCTGCCCTTAAATAAGATTCTCCTGGTGATCATTGTCACATTAGCGTTTGAAAAGCACACAAGAACCCCGGCCCGTATGTGATCTTCCTGTAAAGTTTTTTGAAAGTTCTTTCTGGTTTTATTTATGTCTGAAACCCTCAAATTCAAATAATCAAATTGTGGAAACCTGGCTACCAGGGGCTGTGGGGTGGGGAGATGGAGACTCACTAGACAACAGATGTAAAGTCTCAGTCAAGTACGATAAAGAATGCTGTACCTAGAACCAACAGTAATGCAGGGGACCCCTAAAAGTTTATTGAGGGTATATCTCATATTAATTGCTCTTACCACAATTTTTTTAAAAAGTGCTTTCCTACAGGCAGATGCAGCCACCAACCTCTGAGCACGGCAGGATTTCAGCCCCCACTAGCATTTCTGGCTAAGGGATCTTGTGCTGCAGTTTAAACTGCACATTGCACAGCAACCCTGATTATCAATGTTCATATTGTGCACATTCTCTCTCTCTCCCCCTCCCTCCTCCTTCTCCCTTTTTCTTTCTCTCCTACCTTCCATTTCCCTGTCTGTGGTATGTGTACCCACAGATTCATCATTATATACATATAAAATATTTGTTTAATCAGAACACAGCAGCTTATCTTGCAAATATGGCTGTGAAAACCACTTTTCGATTTTCAGCTACTTGAAATATTTATGTCACATCTTTTAGCCCTGGTAATGAAAAGTTGGTTATATTCTGAGTCCTGGGATAAACACGCAGCCACTCACAAACTCACACTGCAAAAAGGATGAAAAGAATTGATTATGCATCCATCTCTCTCCTACGACAAACTCAATACAACTTGCATATTTCTTAAAATGCTTTGGGACCTTGTTTTTAAAATAACAACAAAATATTCTTGATGGTCTCTGCTTTAATTCTTATCTTGTTCTCCTTAAGCCTTTTCTGTCTGATGCCCAGCGTCTGAGGAATTAGGTTAAATCTCTCTGGAAAGCCCTGAGCTGGGCCCTTCAAGCTTCCCCTTCACTTGTTCCCAGGGGCAATGACCTCCTTGGCTTCAGGTGCCACCAACAGAGCTGTGTGTCTCCTAAAAGAAGCAGGATTACAAAAGGACAAAGAATGATCTGGAGGGGCAAAGAGAAAGAGACAAGCTGGGGAAAGAGAGGAGGGGACGCAGAGGAGCAGGGAGAAGGGAGTAGGGAGAAGGAAGGGTGAAGAAAAAGTGCACAAAAGGAAAAAAGGAACACAGATGGCACAGGGTAATGGTTACTATAATGAACAATAATAATATTCCTCATCTCATGCAGAATTTAAAGTCCTTGCCAAGGCCCACAACCTATCCTGTTCATATTCCCCCAAACCTAGAATTCATTTCCCATCTGCCCTCAGGAATCACCCTCTACTGCTGTGGCCGTGCCCACCTCACCTCTGGGATCATCAGGAGGCTCTGGCCCCAGGGACTTTGCATTTGATGTTACTTGTGCTGCAACAGCTTCCCTAGTATCTGCACCACTTTCTTCCCACCTTCATGAAGTCTTCTGCTCAAAATCTCTCCCCTGACCCAACCTACATAAAGCTTCCTAAACACACCTCCCACCTACCCTCTAATTCTGTTTTGTCTTCCTTTTCAGCCCTTATCACCTCCTGAAAAATTACATTTCTATTCATTCCTTGGTTTATCTGACTTGCTGGATCAGAATATCTGTTTCAGGAGATTGGGGACTTTGTTTTGTTGGCAATTGAACCTCCAGCACCGAGGACAGTGGCTGACCCCCTAGTAAACGGCAATGCACACCTGTGCAGGTGAATAGAGGGCTTCCTGGGGGCCAGGCACTCTTCTGAGTAAGTTGCAAATATCAACCTGTTTAACCTTCACCATCACCCCGTAAGGTAGGCTTTTTACTGAAAAGGAAACGGGTACAGAGAGGTGAAGTAACTTGCCTAAAATTTCTTTGTTTCGGTTCTTTCTCCACTAAAGGATGCTAGGACATAGATTGGCAAGGGACTATAGCTCACTGGCGAAATCCAGCCAGCTGACTGTTTTTTGTAAAGAAACAGCCAGGCCCATTTGTTTACATATTATCTGTAGCTGCTTTAGTGCTGCAACAGCAGAATTGCCTAGTTGTGATGGAAACCATATGGTCCACAAAGCCTAGAATATTTACTGTCTGGCCCTTTGTAGAAAGTTTCTGACCCCTGCTTTAGAAGGTAACCCAATGTGAAAACAAAGCAAAACTCTTGGGGATCATGTAATTGAAGGTGGTGATTTGATTACGTCTTTTCATAATCTGATGGGTTCGATTGTCTTTTCTATGAATTAAGATGAGTTGAGAGAAAAAAAACTTCAATCTTGGATTCAGTAAGTATGTATGCTCATCTTTGTTCTGTTCCTAATTAGCTGTGTGATCTTAGGTAATCATTTCATGTCCCCAGATCTGTTCTCCCACATGTATCAATAATAATAATAATAATAATAGAAATAATAGCTCTTGCTAAACATCAGGATCTATTGTTGGCATTTTACTATAAAATGCTGTAAAATGACAGCATATGATGCTCTGACTCTGTCCTTGCAGTCACATAGTAGATTTGTGCGAACAGACTCACTTGTGTGGCCATGAGAATTGCTTTGGGGAATGAAGCGGAAGAGGAAGTGATACATGTAACTTCTCTAATAGCCTGTGCACACATCGGACATTCTCTTTACTCACTTTCCCTCTACCATGGCAACCAAATGTTCCAGAAAGCTGATGCCCTGTCATCTGGGTCTCAGAGTTTGGACAATGAAAAGAAGAACCCCTGGTTGAAACCTCATGGAGCATAAACATCAAATATACCTTTTTTGTAAAGCTGCTAAGATTTGGAGCTGTTTGTTACTGAAGCATCAGTTAGCCTATCCTGACTAACAAGACATCCACTAAGATTCCATCTAGTTCAAATTCCAGAGTTTTAAGAATACACGGACCTCTTCTTCTTCAGGGGTAGGATCTTCTTTGTTTTTGCCATGGGGAGATGTTACCCTGTGACATGGAGAGGAAGAAGGGATAGACGACCCCGTTAGCTGTATATCGGATATTCAGTTAGGGTACAGGGAAGAGGAGAGGAGAGGGACAAGGCTCCTTCTGAGTGAAGATAGTAACAACCCAGTTTGCCCTGTTGTTATTTTAGTTATAATTTTGGGCAATCTTATTCCCAAATATCTGCACCTGTGGCCAATTTAAAGTTCCATCCCTGCTGATTCCTTTGGGTTAAAGTTCTAAAAGCTCCTATTTAAATCATGCCAGTGCATGATGATAGGAAGAGTAGTACATTAAGTTACTAGTAATCATTAATAAAAACCAATACATCAAATTTTATTCCCTGGAAGGTAAATGAATGGGGCCTAAGAGAGGTCCATCTTGGAGAGGGGTGTAAGGAAAGGCTCATACACAGACATTCCCTGGAAATGCAGAGCTCAAGCCAGCCAGAGCTCAAGGTGCCTGGGGTTGAGGAGGACTGAATGAGAAAAGGGATTGAGGAGGGAACAGGAAGAAATGTTAATCACTAAAATAATTTTAAATGTTAATAATACCTAGAATTTGGTGTGACTTTAAAGTTTTAAAAAGTAAATAAAAAGGGCATATCACCATTTTTGCCAATTCTATTAAAAAAATTCAACTTGGAACAAATAAAGGGGGTAATAGAAATGATTTGAACAATCAGCATGATGTGTAGTCTCCAGAAGCCAGTTATTTTTTTCCCTTCCCATTTTTGTCACACTTCCTCTGCATGCTTCAGTTTATGGTGCAGGACATACGATGTGCAGCCTGGTCCTCTGTCTTGCACTGGCAAACTTTCGCTGCATACAGGCATTACATAGAATCATTTTGCAAGTTGGAGATTATTTGGCATTGTTCTGGAATGAACAACTAGTGTCTGTTTTAAGTTGAGCCAGGGGCCATTCTAAGGTGTGGGTGGCTTTTGTGTGACCAGCAAAGACAAAGGCAAGTGGCAGCCACATCACAGGGCCTGGTGTCTGAGGGTGGATGAGCCATGTGACTGTGAGGTGCTCACCCTGCCACCAACAGGGACAACAACCTGCACTGAGCACCAACGCTCTGCTGGGCCCACAGTCCTCCTCCAAGAATGCTGGCCACTAGGCCACCATGTCTCACAGCTCCTGAGGTACCATCCACTTCTGTTAAGGGGTGCAGGGGCTCTCTTCATATGAATACAGTGTAAGTGTGATCCTGGGAGTTGTACAAAGTGGTGGCCTTCTTGGTCCCTAACCTCTGAAGTACATCTTACCTCCCACACCATGGAGACTTTTACAAGGCAGGGGCCGAGTTTCCAAGGCTCTGTCTTCTGGAGTCAGGGCAGGAGGGAGCAGGGTCCCACAGGAGAAGCTGAGTGTGTGGGAGGAGATGGAGTATGACTTTGAACTCATGTTGTATATAAGAGACAATGAAGGCTCCTGAGCTAGAATAGCACAAGTGGCTTTGAAAAGTGTCAGGACTCTCTCCCCTGTTGGGCAGAGCCAGATGAGGAGGAAGTCCTCCTGGGAAAAGTCCCAAAAGTCAAGACAATATATTTTCAGGTGCCCAAAGGAATAGGGCATATGGTTAACACATTATAGGAGTTTAGAAAGATGAGAGGGCTTTGTGGGCTAAAGGATGCTGCTTCTCCCAGTGTGATTTTCTTTTACTTGGAGCATGTATTGCTTTTATAATTGCTGTATTAGTCATGTAGGCTACTATAACAAATTGCTATAGACTACTTGATGGCTTAAACAACAGAAACTTATTTTTCAACAGTTCTGGAGGCTGAAATTCTGAGATCAAGATGTCAGTGTGATTGGGGTCCTGGTGAAGGCCCTATTCCTGTTTGCTTATGGCCACCTTCTTGTTGCATCCTCGAAGGATGGAGAGCAGGGAGAGAGGAAGCAACGCTTCTCCTGACCCTTCTTAGAAGGGCACAAATCCCATTCATGGGAGCTCCACCCTCATAGCCTGATTACCTCTCAAAGGCCACCCCCCTCCTAATACTATCACACTGCAGGTTAGGATTTCTACTTGCGACTTTTGGGGAGAAATAAATATTTGGTCCATAATAATCAAAGAAAGTAATAGCTATTTATTTTTGACACCATTAACTCAGGCATGTTGAAAAAAGAGGTGGCAACATAAATACATGCCATGAATATAGTATTAATTATATTAAATTACAATAATGATAATAATTATACATGCATATGATTATATTTATAATATAAAATAATTAATTTTCACTGAGTATTGATGGTCCTACACACTAATGAGCATCAGTGATAGCTTGGAACACTGTCATCTCTCTCCAGATTTGTGTCTAAGGGTAGAAGATATTTCTGGCATCCAGACCATCAGGACATGTGAGCTTCTTATGTCCAAAAGTTTGGCATTTCATCTTAACATCTGTGCTCAGTATATCCAATCCCTTTGTAATTATTAACAGAATTGAAATGCACAGTTTTGATATCTAGTACACCTCTGGTTTGAGGCAAAGTTTTTATTAAGGAAATTCATTTCCCTGACCCACCAGCATTACTTTGATGTGTTCTGGTTTGAGACTTAGAGACCTAAATGCTACCCAGGTTTCTAAGCTTAAAATCTTTGCAACATCATCCAGCATATCCACTTAAAACTGTGGACTTTCAAATTAATCAGCTTTTGCCTTAGTTGTTTGAACTCATAATACATCCAATAGCAAAGAGAAGAAGTCCCAGCATGTTTGAAGCCCTGGGCAGGTGGGAATTTTTAGCCAGTATTATTCTCTGGTGGGGACAGGATTTCTTTCTACCAGTATGCACATGAAAAAAAAAATCCACATTCCATGTCTTTTCTTCCTCTTATGCTCCTTAATGTCCTTTTTCCCCTGTTTCTATGATTCCATAATTATGTTACAGAAGCTCTGCAAAGGGCTTGAAGACATGGTTTCTAGGAAAGATGCCATAGAAGATGAAGATACCATGCACGTGGCTGCTCTACCTCAATGTGAGGCATTTGGGGCATAAGGAGCACAGACTTTTCAACAGCAAATGACAGTGAAATGAACAAAACATTTTTTGATCATTGGAAAATGATTTCCTATAGTACCCACGAGGTAGGAAAACACATTTCATTTTCTCTGCAAGATGGATCAGAAATGCAAAAAGAAATATTAGGTCTAAAATAATAACTTCTAAATCGGACCTAAAAAGAAATTTGAATTCATTAAACTTGTTTATAGGTGGGAAAATTGATACCTAGAGAAGCAAAAAGGCTTGCCAAAGGTCATCCAGGCAGTGGAAGAGCCAAGCTCAGAACACTGGTTTCTTAGCTCCCAACAAGTATTTGTTTCTTCTGTAGACTATCTCGCCTTGCTCTGCCTCCAGCAAGTTCATATGACCTCTCTCTTCCACCAAGACATGCATCAGAATCTGGTGCCATCTTGATATAAACCTTAACAGACATAAGCTTCCTTCTGAACACTGTAATGTAACCAGCTCTATGAACAAATTTTAATTGACTCCTCTACGTTTTTTATAATCCTCTCTCTCTCTCTCTCTCTCTCTCGTTTTTCCCTCTCACGTTTTAGATTCTAAGGCCAGTAGGGCTTAATGACCCTAACCCTATAACTTTTAACTAACTATTTGACATTTTTAAGTTGTTCCCTATCCCCGCCCAAATGCTGGAATTTCTGTGAGACAAAGGAGTAGAGATTCTGAAGGACCCTGCAGGGACTTCCTGATACCGAGACTCTCCAAACCCCACAACCTGCCCCAATGCATGTAGCCCCTTGTTAATTTCAACACAACCTGTTCCAATGCATGTAGTAACTATTTTAAAAGCCCGTACTCTCCTTCAGTCAGAGAGATGAATTTGAGGTTGATGCTCGGGTCTCTGACAAACATCTTATATTAAAAATTAAAAATTAAAAATATTAAAAATTCCTTTCTTCCTTGGCAATCCTGGTTGTCTCAGTAACTGGCTTTCTGTGCAGCGAGTAAATGGTCCCAGACCTGAAACTCCCTTGTAGTTTTGGTAACAATAAGTTGTACAAAGAGCACTGGGGTAAAAACACCATTCTGCTGGCTAAACCCACACAATGAAAAAAAAATGAGCAACAATTATAAAAAGACTAAGACATTGGGTGTTTAAAAGCACTGATATGAAAGCTTCAATTCATACTCATGGGCATGAATTTCCAAGCAAATTTTTCACTTTCCCAATTCTACCTCTTCAGAAACTGAAATGTTCACCAGTTGGTTTCCATTTCAAAGTTAAAATTCCAATTCATTGAAGTTGAGCTGAAGATCTGAGTTGACTCTTGTTTTACGATGACCTAAGTTTCCTATCCATGCCAACTTTTCCCTTTTTTCTTTTTCAGGCATTAATGATGCCTCCTTTTTTCCTCGAAGTTTTAACTCCATAAAACACCATGTTTAATTGTTCCGCTCACCACAGTCTAAACAATTCTCCAATCAAATAGTTCTGTCTAGCACAATACCTCCTCTCAGAAAGCCAAAAACATAGCTATGGAGCAAACAAAGTGCAACTGTGTTAAAGTTGTTTAATAGCCCGCCAAGGCACAATCCACCAATAAAGGGGGCAGAGGAGGAGGCGGGGTGGAGGGGAAGGCATAGACATCCAAATAAAAAGCAGCAATTTTGTCTTCAGAAACAAAGTTAAAGAAAATCTTTTTTAAAAGGATACTTGGGATAAGAATGCAAAGTGTGATTGAATCGTGTAGGCTCTGGCATCAGTGCCTCTCAGGGAGAGAAAACTGTCTTATCTGGAGAAGTTAGGCAGAGAGGGGGCTGTTGTTGTAGAGATTGCCAGCTGCCCACAGAGAAGCTCTCTGGGAGTCTCTGACATTTTGGGGTGCCCCTCAGGCATGCGAGGGCATCTTACCAGTCCAGTGAGACCCAAGGAGTCTCGTTGGTGTGGCCAGAGAGTCGTAACATCCTTGAAATTATTGCTCATCATCAGGAGGTTAATTCTGTAGGGGTCAGGAAAAAGAAAGGAATCTTGGTTGGGGGCAGGGGAATATGGAGCCGTCTGGTAAAAATGGCCCGAAGCTAAGGAAGAGAGTTTTTAACAATAAGCCATTGATAATGAAGAATTTCAGAGACGTGGTAGAGTGATATTAATGGAAACCATGGGTGGGTTTGAGGCACAGCAGAGTGGGATCAGATCAAGGGCCCCCAATACAAATAGCATTCTGGCTTTTCATCTTTAGTCTTCCATGGAAATGCATGCCTCCCGACGCCCGCAAACGCAGATCTGCTGAATGTCACAGAAAGAGATCTGTTCCCTCCTCTGTTGAGTTCTATGAAGCACTAGGCAGAGCGGTGTTTTGAAGTGAAACTATAACTTATTGTTTGGTGGGATTCACTTATTAAAAATAACAATGACACTAGGCTTAATATATAGCTGAACAGGGATTCAAGGGTGAAAATTGAGGTCTTTGAGATTTAATTAGTCACTTCCAAATTATGTTCTTATTTACAGCTTCATTGTCTCTTGGTAACTTTCAGGTATTGGAGTGTGTAGGTACCCACTGAAAGCCTGTTAAATTGTGGGGTCTTAAACCCCACTCCCAGGGATTCTGATTCAGAAGATGTTGGACCTGGGAACCTGCATTTGTGCCCAGGACTCCAGGTGATTCTGATCCTGCTGCAGTTGGCCCACCAGCGTCGCTCTGAGAAACAGTGCCTTGCCTCATCCCCTCCCAGTCACTGTCCCCTCTGCTCATCCTGCACTCCCTCTAATTCCTGCTGCTGGACAGAACTCTTCAGGGTCCACAGGAGGGGAAATTCAGGTGCCTCAAACTTCTCAAAGGCATCCATCTGTCAACAGCGCCCAACAACATGTCCAGTGATTCTGACTCCAACTCTTTCATCCTTTAGAATTGGCATCTAATTTCACCTGTTCTAGAACGTCTTCCAGATTAGGCAAAGAGGGAGCACACTTGGCGATAGCTTCCCTTTAGGCAAATCACAATCACTGCTTTAGCCCTTTGGTTTGTCAGCTATGAAATAAGACAGGTGGACAAGATCAATGGTTCTCAAACTTGTTTTGGAGGCAAAGTACATAGAAGTCTTTGCAGAATGCTATAGAATATAGAACTAGTTACTTATTTCCAGGATATGAACCAAGAACAATTTTACCAGAAGAAAACTTGGCCCTGCAATATAAAATCACAGCCATGACTACATGAATAGCAGATTTTCTCTCCCAAAGGTAGCCAAACCCGTCTATGTATCTCATCCCCCATCTCCATCTTATAATGTGACCGGCGCTCCTCTTACTGAGAGGTGGCCTCTATGTTCCTTCTCCCTGAATCTGAGAAGGGACATGTGACTGCTCTGACCCACAGAGTATGGTGGAAATGATAGTTTGTGACCTCCAAGGAGAGGTAATAAAAAGAATACAGCTTCCATCAGCCCCAGCACCACTGCCTGCCATGCCAATAGGAAACTGTTGAAGGGTTTTAAGAGGAAAGGCATGACATTATTTATGCTTTAAAAAGATAAACTTTGACAGGTTCATGAAGAATGGAATGGCTTGTATAGACAAACATGGAATCTGGGAGACCTGCAGGAATTATTTTAGGAAACAAATTATGATGGTTTGAACAAAAGTAGTAATATCAGAGATAAAGATAAGTGGATAGACTTGGCATATGCTTTGGAGTGAGAGTTGGCAGGATTTGCCAGTGGATTTGTTGTGGGATGTGGTGAGAAAAAAGAATTCTCTTAGCGTTTTGACGTCATTACCTGGTTGGAAAATGGAATCATTTACTGAGGTGGGTAAAGTAAAGGAAAGGGTAACTTTGGGCTGGGGAGATGCAAAAATCAATGATTCTGTTCTGAGATCCTACTGGTCATCCAAGCAAATACATCAAGTCCAAAGAGGGCTACACAAGCCTGGAGTTGAGAAGAGAGAGGTCAAGGTAGACATGTGAATATAAGCATCGTTGGCATATTGGTGCTATATAAAGCTGTGGACTGGATGAGATCAGGGAGAGAAGGGTAGTTAGGAAAGGGGGGTGGGTAGAGGCAAAGCCCTATTCAATCCCTGTCTGGAGAATTGATGGAGAAGACAGAGCTGGTGTAAAGCAGAAAAAGTAGTATCTTTTCCTTACCCATTGCAAGAGTTCTGGTTGACACTCCTATAACAAAAGACAGGTTAACAAGAGAAAAGCATGGCAAATTTATTTAACCAAAGCTTTACATGACATGGGAGCCTTCAGAAAAAACGACCCCAAAACCCAGGGAAAAATATTTTTATGCTTAGGTTTGATGAAGAATGGAGAGTTGTGTAAAAGTATGATCAGACAAAAATGGTATAATTTGATGGTAATAAACTTGGAAGGGGGACAAGAAAGGCCTTTCTGTTCACATTCTTCTTTGGCTTACAAGTATAGGGTGGGACACCTGTCATGTGAGGGTCTTATGACCTACTTTCAGGGGAGGTAGGTCAGAAAATTCCTTGATGACCAGCTCTTACACAGAAAGGCACGGAACGGTCAGAGAGTGACCTTTCTGCTTCTGCTGTTTTCTCAATTTCCAGGGTGCTGTATTTTGGGATAGTGTGTTCTGAGCCCTAACACCAACAAAGGAGGCTGAGAAAGATACCACTGATGTAGGAGAACCGGTTTCCAATATGTGCCCCACCAAAATTCGTGTAAGGAGGTAAGATGGCAGATTACAATATCACCTTTTGGGGGGAAATCCTAATGAAGGGGGAAAAAAAAACAACATGGAATTTTTGGATAATTCAAATGCTGAATAATCAGCCCTTGAATAATTGAGAGTTGGCTGTTTCTGTAGCATCACTTCCTGTTAGTTGTCGAACTGGCTAGTAGAGTGGACACACAGCCAGGCATGGTGCACCCAGAACCCTCACCTGACGCCAAACACAGGCATGAGTTTGACCATGACTTCTTAAAACCTAAGCTTCACAAGATCCAGGCCAGTCTGCTCTGCATTGGGTGCAGTATACTCTGCGTATGCTCACTGTGTATGCTTCATACATGTTTAAAATATAGGTCTGCCACGCTTTCTAATTACTGAAGGGAAAATGGGGCTACTTGTTTGCAAACATCACTAACTTGTAGGAGAATTAAGAAAATATTTCCATTAGAATTTCTAAAAAAATATCAGTGGGGTGATGTTTAGGCTGAGTTTAGAAACAAGCAATAATATATTAATAATGATTAAGTGAAATCTATTTATGATTTGCTGAAGTTTGTTTTGCCACTTTGAATTCTGAATAAGCTGGTATTTGAACTCCCATAAGAATCAGTAAAAAAAATAAAAGGGCATCCATTTTTGTATTGTTCTGGATGCTACCACAATGGAATAAATAATCCTATCAATCAATTCTTGTGATCTAAAGGCTGTGATATCTTTTATTCTCCAGTAGAAACCACATGCCAGGGGACTCATTAGTACAGGGCAGATGCCAATACCATTTGAGAAGAGTGTGGCATGGAGAATTAAATGCTTTCTGAGAATAAATGGGATCAGTAGCAAACACATACACTTCCAAACCTTTGGCCTTTCTCGTTACTATGGGTAGGAAAGGAGATAGCTTTCCCAGAGGCCATTCTGTCACCTTCATCACCACGCAGGAAGTGAGAACTCAGCCTTCAGCTGGGGGTGAACGTGGAAGTGGACACTTTGAATCGCTCCACATACCGGTATGAGGCAGAAGGTTGGGGATTTCTCGTGAGCTCAACCCACATCCCTTGTTGGTCTCCGTCACCTCAATGCACCTGGTTAATTCTTTTTATTTATGATTTGTCTGGTTATAGGTGAAGCGCCACCTTTAGAAATAGCAAAACAAATATTGGATTGCTTTGCTGAAGTCTGTCTTCAGGCATGTATGGTGCAGGGACACCGGGGCTGATGGGGTAGGACAGAAGTTCTGGCCGTTTGAAATGGGACAAGTGTGTTTGCAGCGGAAAGAAGTCTCCTTTGTTTTGATGTGAGGCTAATTAGAGATAGAAATCCTAACGCCCAGGGCAGATGCCTGTTCTTAGGGTCTGGGCCCTGCTGCATGCACAAATATTCCTGAGGTCAGACGCATGCTCTGTCCAAAATCAGTCTATAGGGAATTATTAAACATTCAGAATGTAAAACATTTAATAACCAAAAGCACAGATTTTCCCTTAGAGAAACGTGAAGGGAAAACCTTCAGGTTCCATCTTTGAAACAGCCCAACACCTCGGCCCTCTGTCCTGTGACCCAACACATGTTATTTCTTTTAAACCATCAGGTTCTGCCAAAGTGCAGGACAGGACAGGAGAATCAAAGGAAGACCTTGGGAGCAGATGGGGGATAGAAGACAGTCTTGAATAAGTAGCAAAAACGCTGAACCTTGGTCCTAGGCCTCAGATTTTAAAAAATAGTTTCTTGGTATCTAAATTACTGCACTGGGGGTAAATTCTGTTTTCTCCTAAAATTTATTCATATAAAATTGTTTCCCTAAAATCAAAGTATCTAGAAAAGAGACTTGTTGTTTATAGAAGAATGTTTTCTTCCTGAATGTACAGTAAGTTCCATTTCACTGTTCTTTTTAATCATGAAGTCTCCTGGGACAGGGACTGTGTAGTTATTCACCAAACCATTTCCCTTCTTGCCCTGGACACCCAGCTGGGCTGCATTTCCCAGGCTCCCTTGCAGGCAGGTACAACCATCAAGCTGAGTTCTGGTCAATGGAACGTGGGCAGAAATGTTCACCACCACAGCTGCCGCTACCAGCACCGGGCCTGGCCGTAAAACCTCTTTTGTAACCCTCCAGACTCCCTCTTTTCCTTGTCACCAACTGGAAGCAGAAGGACCAGGGGATGAGTCGGGGGATGGGGGGACTTTTAACCTGGGGCCTCAGACCTCAGAAGTCCATGGGTAGAATTTAGGGGATCTGAGACCTTGAATGGAAAAAAAAATTGCATCTGTATGCTCCCCAGGGAATTGAAATTTAGTACTTTCTTAAATTATAGATGAAAGCAAAAACCCACAGCAGAATTAACAGTACCTGTGAGTTTGTCACCAATAGAAATAATAGGTATTTTCATATCACCTTACAGTTGTTGATGAGATCATACAATGCTGTATGGTCATCACCACCATGACATCTTGGTAGTAATTTTACCTCCCTTTGGATCTTACTCTAATAGGAAAGCACGTATATCACATTTTCTTAAATATTTGGATAACTATATTTCAATAGTATTGGTTTCAAAATGCCAAATAATTCACTTTATGCATTTAAATATATTATTCTGAGGGTAGTCCTTAAACTTCATCAGGATGCCAAATGTGTCCATAGCACAAAAAAGTTTGAGTCCCTGTCTTGGGGGTGATGGAGCCACAAGGTAGAAGTCTCTGCATGACTGCATGGAGCAGAGCTCTTACCCTCCCTTTCCTCCCTCTCCCAATACCCCACCAATTCACTTTAATCTGAGACATGAGTGAGAAATAAATGGAGATTTAAACAATGACTTGTTTCAGCAGCTAATCTATGAGTGACACAATCCCATAGGAAGGTAAGTAGAGAGGAAGTTAACATTCTGAATGTTGATGTTAACATTCTGAAACTCAATTTTCTAACTCTAACTGACAGCCATTTAGCTGCTGGGCTTTCTCTTTTGTGGTCCTCAGTGACAACTCCCTTATGGGTTAGCAGAATGAAAGAAAATTACGCCCAACATCCTTAGACCAAGTACTCCTACAGCTGTAACAAAGTTCGGCTTTTGAAGGGACACACACAATAGAGCTGGTGTGATTCAAGGACAGGATGTTTAATTGTTCATAAAACTGGCATGCAGTAGTATCTGCCTACATACGCCATGGTCATGTAAAAAGACGGCCCATCAACTCTGCCAGAGAGCACTAAATAGCACTCCAGCATTTTCCTTTCAATACAGAAGCCATGACATCTAAAAAACACAGATTTATTTTTAAGTTGGTTTTAAAATTAGAAAAACATTCCAATGTGGTCATCAAATCTGATAATTGAATGAGTTAGGGGAGTGTGATTATCAGTAGCCGAGCATATGCTTCTTGTTATAAGTTTAGCTGGAAATTGCTTTTTCTTTCTTTTTCGTTTCCTGATTTGTTTAACAGAACATTTTCCCGTGGCTCTGTTTTAATGGGCAGCTAATGATATTCTAAGTATTCACTTGCACATTATTGTAGAGCAATGGGTTTATAAGTCTAATCAGGTTGATGATTACACAGACTCAAACCAATATCACATCTGTAACATACACAATTTATTTTTAACCTCAATTTATTTGTCAGTAGCTAACACATCAATATTGTTTTACTTTTAGCTTTTTACTTGGGCATATGGGCAAACAAAATATTGTAGTTAGCTTTCCTAGGTTCCCAACACTTAAGTTTCAAGGAATCCTCTAACAATCTTAAAATTGGCTTTGTTCTTGTGCAGTGTGGATATCTTAAGGGCATCTTATCTTTTAATTTTTTTAATAATTTAATTTATTGTATGAGTAGATAATACAATATCCAAACAACATAAAAAAGTATCCAGTGAGAAAGCAAGTCCTGCCTTCTCCCCTGCCTTCTAGAAACCTAGTCTCCTTCTCTGGAAGCTAACACAGTTAACAATTTCTTCATCTTTTTAAAGTATTCTATGTATATGTTAATAAACATGTATATATTCATTTTTCCATACAAATCTGATATTAAACTATAAATACTCTTTTGAACTCTTTTTTTTAACTTAACAATAATGTCTATAAGATCTTTCCATATTGATACATAAAGAACTTCCTCCTTTTTCTGTATAAATACTAATTCCAGTTTATGGATGCAACCAGTCCCTATTAATGGATATTTAGGTTGCTTCCAACCTCTTGCTATTACAGTGTTTCAATGAGTATCTTTGCCCAATAATGTCATTTTGCACATATGAGTGTGCATATCTATTAACCAAATACCAAGGAGAAGAAGATATGAAGATTTTTAAAGTGATAGATGCCATAAAAGATTATGATTATATAATTCTGTTCTACTCCTTCACTAGGGAGGAATTCCCTCAAAGACTTTCAATGATGCAAAGACCCAGCAACTTGCTTGGCCTTCCTGGTCCTAGTTGAAAGGCTAAATAAATACAACAGACTAGACCTAAAGATGGTGAACAGAAACAAATTTGCAAGATGCAGTGTGTTTGGGCTTGGGGTAGGAAGGTGAGAGAGGAGCGCAAGGGGTTGAAAGGGGTGAGCTAATGGCATTTAGAATTAAGGTCAGCCTGGCTGAAGATGCCAGGAAATGCACAGGTTAGGGAAGAGGAGCAACCTGGAAATGCTCATTGTGCGATTGTGGTGAGAGAGAGAACACAGGACCTGAAGTTAGAAGACCTGGGTTTGAATTCTACCTTCACCACTTACTTGAGCTGTGTGATCTTGGATGAATTAGAATGGCAACACTTACTTCACAGGTTGTTATAAAAAATAAAGAGATGATGCATGTGAAAATGCCAGGTAAATCATATGAACTTAACAAATGTTAGTAGAATCTGAATAAATTTAGGTTTCAACATGTTTAGGCATGAAGGAATACTAACTACTGAAAGTTCACCTGAACATTGTCTCCATAAGGGCTGGGGCTATGTCTGGCTTGTTTACTGCAATATCCCCTGTGCATGTAATTGTGACTGACACTGAATAGATGCCCATTGGATATTTATCAAACGAATAAAATTTGGGTCACCTCTACAAAATTGGAGAAGGAAATGGAAATGCAAAGAGAGAGGCTGGTCAAAGCTAGAGCTATATTAGAGATTGGTCAATAGAGACAGGCCAATCCTCTTGCAAATCAATGTTTGACCACATGTCCCACAAACAACGCTGCTCAAACTACAGAAGCTGGACTTGGAAACTCTCTGTCATCCACCATATTCACTAGGCCTTGCACTAACTGACTGCCACTTCTTCCAGGCTTTGGACCACTTCTTGCAAGGAAAAATATTCAATTTTCAACAAACTGTGACTTTCACGATTTTGTCACTACTTGCTCTCCAGGCTTCTTTGCTGCTGGCATAAACAAGCTACAGTTAAGATGGCAAAACTATGTCGATAGTTTAGGTGCACACTTTGATTAATTTTACTGCTTCTTGTTTGAGATACAATAAACTACACTTTTGATTGGGAATCGGACATTTCACATTTAATGACCTAATGGTTTTGGAAATTGTATATTTATAATAATAGTCCTAATCATTATGAGGAAATCCTAACAATGTAGATATTTTCTAAAATCACGTTGATTGAATAAACAAAAGTTTTCAGAAATTATTTCATAAAGTGGATGGGCTCTCCAAACCTAGAGGAGGAAAAGAGAAGTATTTTTATTTGAAATATTTGTATTACAGTGATTTGAACTGTTGAAAAGGTTACTGCATATTTTATTTTTCTGTAGTCTTAAGCTACTTTTTAACCCATGCTTCAGTTGGAATAGATTAAAGCATTCTAGTTACGTATTGTTGGCTACATGCTTCTAAAACCTGCTTTAAGTGTTAATGTAGTTTTTGTCTCTACATGGAAATGTATAGATGAGAAGGTAATTCCTCAAGGTTTCTCATTGAGCAGGCATCAGGTTTTCAAATTAAATGAGGGAATTTGGGTTAGGTAAGCTATGCCCTAAAATTGTAAAAGCACAAGGGGAAGAGCAATGGTTAAAAAAAAAAAGAGAGAGAAGCCAGTACTTTTGTGGGACAGGAGACACTGGGAGATGATAATAAACACCTCGTGTTTATAGAGTGTTTACTAAGGGCCAGGCTTTACATACCTGTTTCACTTAATCCTTGCAATCCCTGTAAAGCGTTGTCAGAAATTCTGTCCACTGTCCAGCAGTCCCAAAGGAGATCTTTCTGAGCACATACCATGATTCAAAGCAGCAAAGTTGCCAACAATAACAGCCTTTGTAAAAGCAATTGCTGTCCCAAATCAAAGAACCATCTTCCACTGAGCTGAAAGGGCTTTTAATCTGGGGGTGGTCTTCCAGCCACAGAGACATGCAAAGATAATGTCATCTTTGACTCTGAAGGACAGGGCTCTGTGTGACATGGAAGCCTGAGTGGTAATGACTTCATGGAGCAGAACTTCCTTGCTTAGCTTTTTTCCCTCTCTAGAATCAGCTCTTATTTCCTTAATTGGTGACACTCTTTCTCCTTTCTATTTTCTACTTTTATTATGAACTGGTCTAAGCAATTTAGCACCATGAAGTTCTTAGGTTCTTTGTATTAATATTGAGTATACACCAATAGTCAGCAGTAGGTGAGGATTATAGCTCCCCCAGCTACGACCACACTGCAGGTAACAAGAGTAAGACTCAGACAAACTCTGCTACCGCACATTTATTGACCAGCAAGCAAGAAAATATGCAACTCAGAGACTTCAGATTTTGGCCCTTTTAGATGCTCCAATCACTCCCTGTTTGAATGGCACATTTGGAGCAGATGCAATAATATTCTAGAAACAGGGCTTAGCTAACCTTATGGGTGCCATAAAGTAACGAGAATTCTCCACACCGGCAGTGGACTTAGTACTATTTTGGAACCTAGCCTTGGAAACCATCTTAATGTATGAAGAAATTTACATTCTTAAACCCTATTCATTCAAGGACAGATAGCATTTCCATTCTACTCTAGGCCAGGGGTTGGCAAATTATGGTGATTGTGTCTGTTTTTGTAAATAAAGTTTTATTGGAGCACAGCCATGGCAATTCATTTACATATCATACATGGCTGGTTTTATGCTACAATGAGAGTTGAGTGACTGTGACAGAGGCCGCATGGTCCACAAAGCAAAACATACGATCTGGTTCTTTATAGAAAAAGTTTGCTGACCCTTGCACTAGCCAATCCACATATATTAAGCACCATTATTTTCACCAAGGAAAACCTATTTGTAATATCTGTTATGCTAATTAGAAAAACCTCTGGTGTGGAGCAGAGCTAAAGATAGCTGAAGTGTGTACAGTAGCCAACTCTGGAATGTGGTCTTCTGATTAAATATCAGATGACACCTCTGAAATATGCATGTCCTACTAGGCAATAATAGCCTCAGAGTATTTATTACAACTAACGCACATTTACAGAACATTGTCAATTTCAAAAATTTTAAGAGTAAATTGTATGCATCATAACACCTCCTTTTATTGCTTCTCAAAACCCATTTTCCTTAATGACTAGGATTAAACTTTTAGATACTCTCATATCAATAACAATATCAAGCCTAGAGTTCGGAAAGTAGGATATCCAGTCAGATCCCAGTGCAACAGTTAAAATAGAGCAGGTTTATTATTATCCCTATTTTACAAGATAGAAAAAGCTAATGCTTGACAGTATACCTAATCTTCTCAGCTGCAGAACTGGCAAGTGATAGAGTGAAACTTGAATCTGAAGCTTTTCATTTCCTGGGTCTTAGAGTCTCTCCACTACACCATGGTAACTTCCCAGTAACAACGACTCATTGATCAGTTTTTTTTTGAGAAAGCTTAGCAGAGTTTAGCTTCAGTCAATAGAAATATATTCTCCCTCCTGGAAAATAAATAGCATTCTTATATCCTTCTTGATGATTTTGCAAACTAACTTTAACTCCTTTTTTTACAGTTTTTATTCCTAAAACTTGTAGAGCTACCATTGAGTTGTAGGATTGATTACTAGGGATGAGGGGAAGTTTCCCAGAGGAATAAAAAGAATGAAAGTAAATCCATAAAAATGGGCCTGTTTCATCAAATACATAAAATGAGACTCTACAGAGTTAAAGGCGTATTTGAAGGACCAGCTGACTTAGACGGCTCTGACTGGAGCACAGTATTGCAGGCTCCAGTCCTAGTCATAGAATCATATATGTTAGAAGAGGAAGAAGCTCATTATTAGGTCAACAAGTTCACTCTACTTCATCGAAACAATGCTGGGTTGTTCTCTCTGCTGTGTCTCTTACCAAATGAGGAGTTAATTTGTTATGGATGGGCCGCGGGTACTGGAGCTGTGTAGTGTCTCCTCAGCCTTTTGTCAGCCTCTTTTCCCAGCGACCCTGACCCTCAGCTTTCCATAATCTATTCTTTCCCATTCCATGGCATTATCTTGGCCAAATTTAAGCCTATAATTGGGAATGGTGCCTTTGCAGGTTCTGAGTTGGAAATGGGAAAGCCCTTCCTCCAAGACTGTCCCTTCATGTACCATGGGCTCCAATGGGCCCCTGGGGAAGAGGGAAGAGAGGAAGGGATTATATTCAGGAAGAAGAGTATTAGGATAGGAACCTGGGAAGGATGTTAGAAGTCATGTCTCCAGACCCCGGAGTGATTGTCTGTCAGTGAATTGTATCACAAGTCCTAATCATGCAAATTCTAATAGCAATTGGGTTCACCATTGGAGACTTTTTATTCTAAACAACTCTAAGGCAACAACTCAACAATATAAAGAGAAAACTTAAAAATGAATTCAAGTGTGAGTCCACTGGTAAATGTTACAACATCCATCATGTTAGCATAAGTCCCACCATATGTGTTGAGAAGACCTGAATCTGTTAAAGATAGGTTTTCATTTCTGAGCATCTGGAAACCTTCCATGTGATTTTCTAGTTTACATTTATGATGCATGAAAACAGCAGTGCCAATGTTGAGAGCAAAACAATACTTTCAAAAGTTTGAGCTTAAGATTGAATATTTATGATCTAGTCTCAATAGAAAAGAGGAAAAATCAATGGAGTCTTGAATACTGATTTGGGGGAAGAGGACTTATTCCTCTTTTAAAGATAATTTACTTTTCTCTTCACATAATACAACTTTAGGGTTCCATAGTGAGTCATTTAGGATAGGTTAGCTTATCCTATGGTAACACATAATCTCAGAATCTCAGAGGCTTAAAACAACAAAAGTCTGTTTTATATCCATGGCACAGATCCATTGTAAGTGTTGTCCTCACTCTGGGATCCAGGATTACAGAACTGCCACTCTCTGGAACATTGTTGATCACATGGGGAAGGGCTCAAACCAGCAACTGAAGTGACATTTGCTCACAACTCATTTGGCCAGCACCAGTCACACACCCCCACTCAACACCAGGGGCAGGACATGTAATCTTACCAAGTGCCTAGAAGGCAGAGAGCTGGAAGTATCTGTAAAATAGTACTAAAGACTTCCGCGCGTCATTAAGTTTGGAATAACAATGTGCAAAATCATGCATATCCCATGCTTCTGATAATGTTGATACATTGACTTTTTAAAAGTGAATACTCCAAATAGCAAAAGGCTCTACCCATTGGTTCTGTGCACTTGGAGAGTGACCACTGAAAACTCCTAGAAAGCTTTTAAAAGCACCATTGTCGGGGTCCCACTCTAGGGACTCTAATTCAATTAGAGGTGCAGTTTAGGCATCAGGATCTTTTCTAAGCTCCCAAAATGATGCTAATGTACACCCAGAGCAGAAAGTCACTGGTCTATTTTTTCAGGGTGATTTTTAACTTCAATATTATCTATTCATCTGTGTGGTCTTAAACAAGTCAATTCACCTCTCTGGGTCTCAGTTTTATTATCTGTAAAATTAGCAATGGCATGCAATGTCTTCTGCAGATCCTTCTAGCCATACAAATCTTTCCTAAAACTAACTTCTATTTAGAAAATGTTTCAGAACTCAGGTTAATATGTAAATGCAGCCAAATTACTTTGTAAGTTAATCTGGTTAAACTCTTATATTTTTTAACAATGAAATAAGGGCAATAATTGGAAAGCGCCTTTACTCTACCAGGTAAGTAGTTGTGTTTTTTTCCCCAAACCAGGAAGCCTAGCAAGACTTGGGGAAAAGTCACCAAAAAAGATAATTCCAAAAAAAGATAAAAAGTTAGCTTGATCTCTTAGTTGTATCTGGATTGAGGGTGAATTTCCTAGCCTAAAATGAAAAAATTGTATTACCTAAGGCCATTCAGATAAAAATAAATTTTAAAAAGCCACTTCCCTCAATTCTTCTTGCTGAAAATGAAAAAGTTAAAGGTTTCACAATTTCTTCACCATGTAATCCTATCTCGGTGCTGTCAGCGTCTTAATAGTGTATTGATTGGCTCACCCTCCCGCTATCTTTAAAGAAGCATTATTACTCTGTTGGGCCAAACATGAAAAACTACTTTTAAAGACCTTTTTAAGGGTTTTTTGATTTTTCAAAAGCTTCTTGGGGGCTTATTGAGCTTCTCTGGCAGCTGGAATTAACTCTACAATGCTCTTTCTCTATTTCTGAGACAGTGAATTCATCTAAAGCCGGCAAGTTATCAATGACTCACAGGAGGGGGAAGATAAGGGGGCCCTCGAGATAAATTAAAGTGGTAATTAGTTAATGGACACCTCTGTTTTTAGACTATTTCTAAGTGAGAGCATTTTTGCTGCCATTGCATTGAAAACTCATGATAATTATCAATAGTTATTTAAATACGTGAAGTTGACTCCAGTATTAAGGGGTAGGAAGTAAGGAGAAAAGAAGATGGATTGTAAAAATTAAAACTTTTAGTGCATAAAAGAGTACTGCACTGTTGTTTAATTATTGAAATGTCTGGCACCTGAAATAAGACAAAATCTTCATTTATAGCCCCTATTCAGTATTTATTCAATATCTGGATCTCTCTTCTTCAATTATTAGAAAAAAGCACCAGAATAATTTTTATTGAATGCTTAGAAAAATATCTGATGATCATGCGCCAAAATATTATCACTTTGGGTGACGATGTGGTCTTGGGTCTTTTTTCCTCCTTTGGGAATCTCTGTTTTGCTGGTTTTCTCTGTTAAGCACATTTTGTTTTGGACCTGGTTTTCACTCCTTGCTCTGTTTTTGTGAAAATTACTTAACCGTCCTGAGCCTCATTCTGCCATCTCAAAATGAAGATAATAATCATATCTACCTCAAAGGGTCATGGGAAATATTAGGGTAAATCACATGAAATGACTGATATTTGACCATCTTTTGACCCATGAAAATGACAGTTTGGAATGGCTCAACATTCTATGAAGTAAAAGTTTAGCATTGGGCCTGACAAATACTAAGCACTCGGGAAATATTAGCTCTAAAAGAATGTTAAGGAAATGCAAAGAGAACACATTCAGAAGCAGAGAAGACATGTAATTTTTAAAAGTCAGATTGAGGCATAATTTCCATGTAGTATACAGTTCTATAAATTTTGACAAATTTATACAACTAGGTACCCACAGTCAAAACACAGAGCAGTTCTATCACCCCCAAAACTCTCCTGTGCGCTCTCCTAGTCAGCTCCTCCCCACACCCACAGCTCTGGCAACCACTGGTCTTTTCTCTGTCCCTATAGCATTGTCTTTAATATGGATTTTCTCCCGTACTTTAATTACCCAAATGTGTCCATCTGCCATTTCCTGTGTGGACAGACAGCTGCCCCTTCAGAGGCAGAAGGGAAACCCCATCCCTCTGGCCAACTACTACTTCAGTTACTTCAGGGAAAGCCCCTTCTAACTGGCTCTGGAGGGTGAAGGATGCTGGGGTTCCAGGGTATGTAGCAGGCAGGGGCAGGCGTTTGCTGAGGTTTTATTTTGTCCTGAGTTCACAACTCTATGTGAATGGAGGCAGTACTATGCTCAGATGGCCCATTCTGGCTACTTTTCCCAGGACTGAACAGGGTTTTGGACTCTCTGATTTTGTTGTTGATTAAAACATCAACGCCAATGTGGCTTATGTGTGTAATTCTAGCAATTTGCGAGGCCGAGGTAGGAGGATCGCTTGAGGCCAAGAGTTCAAGACCAGCCTGAGCAACATAGTGAGATCCCCATCTCTACAAAAAATTTAAAAACAAAACAAACAAACAAATAAACAAAGAGAACGAGCTGTGATTGTGCCACTACACTCCAGCCTGGGCAACAGAACAAGACCCTGTCTCAAAAAACAAAACAAAACAAATCAGCTGGGCATGGTGGTGCACACCTGTCATCCCAGCTACTCTGGAGGCTGAGGCAGGAGGATCACTTGAGCCCAGGAGTTTGAGGTTGCTGTGAGCTATGATGACACCACTGCACTCTAGCATAGGCAACAGAGCAAGACCTTGTCTCAAACAAACAAAAAACCCATATACCCCTGTTTGTCAGATGTCCCATTAGCTAAGTAACAATTTAAATTCCAGATCTCTAAATAGTGTTTAACAAAGATCGCTCTCCTTATAGAGGAATGCCCAACCCATGCAGGTGGGTGAAGTTCTCATTTCTTGGATATCAGGGCACTTTTAGTAGGCTCTAGCTCGTGTTTCATGCTCTTCAAGATACATTTTTCTCACCTTTTTGGCAACTCTTCATCATGGTATTACTTGGCATGAATATAATTCACCACAACTTCCATTTGACTGATCTTTGTAATCTTGAAATCTGTATGTCACTCCCTGTTATAAGTCTTCAATGCTCCTCCATTGTTTACAGAATGAAATCTGAACTTCCTTGCCTTTCAAATAAACCCTTTATCATCTGACTTTATCCAGATTGGAATAGCATAGTTAGTTAGTTTGGTTTATTTGATGCAAATAACACCCATTACCCACCAAGTAGGGAACCTGGAACATTTACAAACATAGGTCACTTCCTAGCCATAAAACACATTTCTACAAATTTCAAAGTGTTGGTGATATGGTTTGGATATTTGGTCCCTCCCCATCTCATGTTGAAATTTGATCCCCAGCGTTGCAGGTGGGGCCTGGTGGGAGATGTTTGTGTCATGGGGGCAGATTCCTCATGAACGGCTTGGTGCCCTCCCCAGGGAATGAGTTCTCACTTTATTAAGTCACCCAAGAGCTAGTTGTTTAAAGGAGCCTGGCACCTCCTCCTCCTGCCATTTGCTCCTTCTCTTGCCAGGTGACACACCTGCTCCCCTTTCACCTTGCCTTGACTAGAAGCTCCCTGACACCCTCACCAGAAGCAGATGCTTCTTGTACAGCCACAGAACCATGAGCCAAATAAATCTCTTTTCTTTACAAATTCCCCAGCTTCAGGTATTTTCTATACAGCAACACAAAATGGACTAACACAGTTGGTATCACAGACAGAGGCTGTTTCACATAGTAGAGAAGTTCATAGACCAGGAGCCCGCCTGCCTCTCTGCCTTTGTGAACAGACAGAAAATCCATTTGGCATCTTTATAACATGGAAGCTGCTGGGATCCCTGTCTTTCCACTGATCTGTCAACTCCCTGAAGTAGGAATAGCATCTAACACTTAGTGAGCATTCACCAAATGCTTATTACAAGCAAGGCATCCTTTTATACTTTTTCATATGTTCATTCATTTATCTCTGTAACAACCCCATATGCTGGGTACTAGTATTAATATTTACTCCACTTTATAGATGAGGAGACTGAGGCACAGAAGGATATGTAATCTGCCTAAATTCTCCCAGCTAGGGACAGTTAAGATGAAACTCAAGCCGAAGGAATCTAGCTCCAGCATCCACGTTTTTAATCATTTTCTGTGTCAATAGTATGATTGACTAAATAAAAGCTATAAGTCAATGCTTCTCAACCTAATTGTGCCTATGCATCACCTGGGGACCTTGTGAAAATGCAGACTCTGACTCAACAGGTCTGAGGTGGCACCAAGATTACGCCTTCTAACACGGTCCCAGCCAATGCTACTGGTCTGTGGACCCCACGTTCAGAAGCCAGGCCCTAGACTAGTGGTTCGAAGCTCTGGAGTTTTTTTGTTTTGTTTTGTTTTGTCTCAAGATTCTTTTACATTCCTTTTTTTTTTTTTTTTTTTTTTTTTT
>CM052439.1:153517060-153574513 GCA_028533085.1 Varecia variegata | reverse complement strand
ATCTTGTGCTCCACCAGTTCAGCCCAGGAAACTGATGTCAGACAGGCAATGTGACTCATCCAGGGACATATAATAAGTAATAAACAAGGAAGGAGCACAGGGAACATGAAAAGCAGGCACACTGGATAAATTAGGAGGCAATTAGGAAGGAAAACCCTGAAGGAAAATATGAATGGGCTAAATAAATGTTCCCCAGAGCAGCCAGGACTGAGTGGTGTCTCCTCCAGTTAGGGGTGTGGCCCAGTGTATATTTTCCTTTCTTTTAATGCCTCAGCCATGGTTACTACCCAGGAGAATCCCTTTCCGGTATTTCATTATCTTCTGGGAAATATCTTATGTTGTCCCAAAATACAATTCTTGATTTTCCGTTATTTACAGTTCATGTAGAAAGTGTCTGTACCAAAGCTTCATCTTTGGCCTCAAGTCTTAGGTGCCGTCCTAGTAATAATCCTCCAAGGCCTCTGGAATTTAACTCAGAAGAGGACTTAGCCTGTCTCTGTGATTGCGGTGACAGTGATGGAATGAAACAGAGCTGACATTCAGTGAATGTCAGGTGTGTGGAGTGCACAGGGCATCGGGTTATCCCATCTGATGGGCACGCCCTTTAAAGTAGATGTCACGTCTGTCCCATTGTACAGGGGAAAAAAATTGAAGCTATTTTTTCCTCCTCCTTAACTGTTGTTCTTTCTTCATAGTGTCAATTAACGTAAAAACATGGATCTAAGCCATTTCCTCCTACTTTTTTGGGTAAGGAATTTCCTTTGAAACTATCCCATTCTTATTTCCTCCCACCAGCACTCCTGACATACCACACAACTTCTTCTCTTGCTTGAACCCTTTTCTCCCTCCGTCCCCAGGGCTGGGTACCAACTGCTCTTCCCCTGATCCAGCTATTTTTCACCTCTTTGACAACTTCCACTTGGTGACACTCACTGATCAAATCTTACTTTCAAATCCTTCAGTCCCCCTCTCCTCACTTCCTCCCTTAGGAAACACACAGATTAAAACAAAATCAAACACAGGCTGAAAAACTGGCCGTTTTCTTCTTTTCACAGGTTTTCTCTTGGCATCAGAAAATCTGCATTTAAATGCATCATCATGGAATAACCCAGAAAGTGAGCCAGCATTCCTCTGCCTCCTACTCTTACCTCCAACACTGGTCTTCCCTGTCCTCCCTTCTCACGCCTCCCATGTCTGCTGTCTGGATGCTCTGGCTACAGCCTGCTTGGAAACTCTGAGTCTGCTTCCCACATCCTTCTCAGAGGCAAGGAACTGATTTTGTCCTGCCACCTGTGTGTGTGTGAGTGTGTGTATGTGTGTGTGTTTAAATGGTGCATTGTATTTTGCTTTTCTTTCTTCTCCTTTTCTCTTTTCTTTTCTTCCCCTTCCCCTTTCTTTCTCTCCCTTCCTTCCTTCCTTCCTTCCTTCCTTCCTTCCTTCCTTCCTTCCTTCCTTCCTTCCTTCCTTTTCTTTCTTTCATGGCAAGAGACTTGCTTTCTAACCTCAAAGTTTTTCTGAGAATAAACCTTTTATGAGACTTCTTTTTGTTTTTAACAAGTGACAGCTGTCTGTCCTGGGAAAAGTAAAGAAGGTCTTTCACGGAAGCTGAGATTGTGAGCCCTAGGACAAACTGAGATGTCACTTTACCTGACATCTTCATTTTACAGAACAGAAAAACAAGGGCTAGAGAGGTTGGTGGCATCACCAAAGTCCCACTGACAATAGTGACAGGGATAGAACTAGAGTGAAGGTGTCCTGACTTCTAGTCCACGGAGGTTTCCTTGCCGCCATGTCATTTCACAGACAAGCCCTGTATTTTGAAATTGCGTGTTAGCTCTCTAAAGAGATGCCTTTTAGTATGCTATGCAGTTGCACGTGGCCACTTTGGGGGTCCCTCATTTTGTTGTGTTGTGCTTAGTTCACAGTTAGCTGGAGGACACCTAACCCTGGGGAGTGCCCAACATCTTCAAGATGTGTATACCACAGGGTCTCCCTGTATTGTCAGGAGGATGGTAGCTCCTTGTTCTCTTTCTTGTTTATTCAGTCTGGCAGCTCCAGACAGAATCACGTACTTGTGAGGTCTGCTCTTCGTGGCCAGCTCCCTGTTGGGGGTGCTTGGCTCAGCTCTCCATCCTCTTCCTCAGACCGTCAGGACCTGCACCTCCTCTCTTGGCTTCTCAGTCCCCATCATTCTTCCTATCCCACCAAGCACTCCACCTAGACTGCCCAACATTCTTTTAAAATTCATTCAATTTTTTCTTTTTAACCCAAACAAAGACATTCTTATGATTAAAAGCATAAGCAAAAAACATACAAAAAAAACCCACTGCACAATGCTAATTTCCCCCATTCATCCCAGACATTCCATCCCCTTTCCCACACTCTATTAACACCTGTGCTCTGCTCTGAATTTGTTTGGTTCACTTTATTCCATTTTAGCACATGAAGCTCTAAGCCCTGTTATTTTTCAAACAGCTGGATAGGGCGCCGTTGAATTCCACATTGTATTTGACCAGTCTCCCCTTTAGTGATGGATATGTTTGTCACTTTCAAGGTTTTGCTATTACCATCCTACCCCACATGCTGAACCTTGCCCACCACCAATTTCCCCTTCCCAAATCACTATTAAACTCATAAATTCTACCTGCTCTAGACCCTGGAGTCACTATCCTGGGTGACAGCAAAATCAGCTAATAAATTGGTTCTCACCACTGTGTTAACAGCACAGTATTAATGTACCCTTCCTTCTTTCTCAGGAAAAACACACTCATTTTAAGAGGAATCACCTGGGTAAAATTTTTTAAAACATCTCTCTTCTATCTTTTTCCCTTGCTTTTTGGAAAATAAGGGCTATAAATGATAAATAAGTCATACTTTGAACTCATAGGAATATTTCAAATGGCAGAAATTTCAAGAAGATCGAGAGACAAGTGAGATATTTGGGGGCAATAGGCTTTGTTGTAAACATGCAGGGCTTTGTCCAAAACACATAATACAGGGTGGCTATCTACTCAACTTATCCCAGGTGAGACATGTAGTCCCAGCTTTATCCTTGAACCTCAACCTGGCTGACACTGGCAGAAGAGAAGACACACCACAGAAGCCACGTACTGGAAATATCTCCTCCCTGTGGAGTTGCAGCTGCCCATAGCTGAATCAAGAGCGAGTATTCAGTCAAAAGGCTATAAGCACTGCCTCACATCATTCTCAAAAATCTATTGCAGATCTAAATGTGGAAGGTAAGCAATAAAGCTTTTTGGAAGAAAACAGAGTAATGTCTTTGTGACCTTGGAGTAAGGTGCTAGCCGTAAATGAAAAAAATTTGATCAATTGTAATACATTAAAACTAGAGTCTCTGTACATTAAAATTCATAGAAATAGATAGACAACCCAGTAAAAAAATAGACAAAAGACATGAATGGACACTTCAGAAAATGGATAATCACTAATGAAGAAGTGAAAATGTACTTGACTTCATTAGTTATCAAGGAAACACAAATTAAAACCACAATGTGATATTATGGACATGCACCAAAATGGCTAAAATGAAAAAGACAAATAACATCAAGTGTTGGTGAGATTTTTGAACAACTAGAACTCTCATGTTCTTTGGTGGGAGTGTAAATTGGTTTAGCCACTTTGGAAAACTGTTTGACAATATCTTCCAAACCTAAATATCTGCCTACCATATGACATAGTAATTCTGCTCACAGGTATAAATAACAGATATACATATATATGTCTGCAAAGACACATATGTACAAAGAATGATCACAGAAGCATTTTTGGTTTTAGCTCCAAACTAGAAACAACCCAATGACCATCAAGAATAGAATGGATAAAAAAATTGTGATAAGTTTATATGGAATACTATACAGTAATGAACATGAATAACCACACAATTTGGAGGAATTTGTTCAGACATAATGTTGAGCAAAAGAGGCTAGACATAAATGATTACATTACTGCATGATTCCACTTACATAAAGTTCAAAACCAGGTCAAACTAATCTAGGTATTAGAAATTAGAAAAATGGTTACCTGTTTGGTTGTGGCATAATATATGGTTAGTAGGAGGAATGAAAGGCTTTTAGGGTGCTGGTATTGTTTTATTTCTTGATTTGAGAGCCTATTACATGAATTTGTTCACTCTGTGACAGTCCATTGATTGTACACTTAGACTTTATTCATTTTTATACTTCATGAAAAAGTTTACATTAAAAAAAGAGACTGGAGAAACATCTGTTGGCCCAACTGTAATTCCTCAAATATTTCTAATCAATGCTGCTAGAAATATATGCAGAGGAAGAGAGGGAAGATCTGGGAATACCCAGAAATTTATGCTGGTAACTCCAGTTCTATTCCTGGTGAATCCTATTATGTATATAGGCATGACTTAGACATTAGTGGGGTTGATGATATATTAGTGTTCTTATTAGCTGCCTTAATAAAATATCATAGACTGAGTGGCTTAAACAATAGAAATTTATTTTCTCACAGTTCCAGATGCTGGAAGTCTGAGGTCAGGGTGCCAGCATGGTTGGGTTCTGGGGAAGATCCTCTTTCTGGCTTGCAGATGGCTACATTCTTGGTATGTTCTCACATGGTGGAGAGAGAGAGAGATTTCTCCCTCTTCCTCTTATAATGACACACTCCAATCAGATTAAGACCTTGTCCTTATGACCTCATTTACCCTTAAAACCTCATAAAGTCCCTAGAGCTAGAATCAGTCACATTAGGAATTAGAGCTTCAACATTTGAAATTTGGGGAGCAAGGATAATTCAGTACATAGCATATGGCCATGTATTTTATAGCATAGTTTTATATATGTCACCATTTGTAATGCAGGGTCTTTGTCACTCAACACCACAGCATGTTGTTTGCACTCTTACTTAGGACTTCTTTTGTTCTGTTATATGGAACATTGGCTGGGCAACTCTTGTCTTCTTCCAACAGGATTTCAGTCTTGAGTTCAAAAATGTTGTATTTTTTCTAATATATTATTTCTGTTCTTAGCATAGAACCTTACATATAAGGAGATTCAATCTCAATGTTTGTTTCATATTGAACTGGGAAGAGTGTTTACATATTTTACAGATCTACTTTCATTTGTGTATTTTAATTAAAAGTAAATGAGAGGTGTGAATTTTCCTTATTCCTCTTCAAAGATATATTCTTCTAGAGAGAAAGCATGAGGAAGGCTTTGTGGAGTGCAGGTAATGTCCTATTTCTTGATCTGGGCAGTAGTTATACAAGTATGTTCCCCTTGATATAACTCATCAAGTGATACACTTACTGTCTGCATACTTTTATATATTGTATCTTGATTAAATATGTAACACATATATGTATGTTATATATATATTTTTCTTGATAAGAGACTATGTTGGTAAGAGTATATGGAAATGGTCACTTTCACATACTGCTTGTTGGAATGTAAATTAGTACAATTTCCTTGGGAGAAAAGTTGGCCAAATTATCACAGTCGAAAAGCCATTTACCCTTTGACTGAGCAATGGTTAGTCTCGAAATGAATCTATCAGTCTATTATAACATGTGCAACCTGTTACACATTCAATGCCATTCACTGCAGAGTTGTTTACAATATATAAAGTTGTAAACAACAGAAGAATGAACAAATCAATTATACATCACACAATAGAATATCACTCAGCAGTTAGCAGGAGGGAGGCAGATCTGCATCTGCTGATTTGGAAGGATCTTCAGTTTCGCAGTGTGTAGAAGATCCTTGTTTGTATTTCATATGTATACATATAATTTGCTTATACATTGATAGAGTATCTCTAGAAGGATATCCAAGAAACCAGAAACAGTAGTTGCTTCTGAGAGAAGAAGGGGTGAAAGGAAACTTATTTTTCACTATACACTCTGCCTTGTGCACATTTCAGATTTTATATGTACATACAACCAATTAAGAAAAATAAATCCAAAGATGATTCTTAGCTTATGTCTCTTTCTCACTCTCATTTAGGGTCTTAGTAAACCATTCTATAATTGATAAGTTTGCCTTTACTTTCTTCTAACAGCCTCCAGATCTATTCCAGGGAGCAAAGGTCAGACTCCTCTTCCATGATAATGAGCAAAGTAGGCAGGTCACTCTTCTGCTGGTGACCTTATTAATTGAGTTTAGACTTCAAGTGAATTTGAACGGAATTTTTGTAACTGAAACATTCAAAGCCTCTTTGCCCTCTTTAGTTCCCCTCCTCCCGGAAGGCAGGAAGAGAGTGAAAGGCAAATGTTCCATTTGTCTTTAGTCAGGTTTACAAGTTCCAGAAGCTGGTTGTCAAACTGTAAGGAGAGGGAACCTTGGAGGGTTGATTTAAATTGCAAAGGAAGGGAATAAGTTCAGTCTAACATGTGCCATAGATTTGAAACAAACAGATTTCATTAAATAAGGTCTTATCTCAATGGTTTGAAGATCCAGAGTGTTTAGGGGCCCTCAAAAGTGAAATAGAACAATAGTATTATCAAAGGTAAACCCTCCAAGGAAGAAACAAGAAGGGCCTCTGAAGAAACCAAGCCTGTTTCCCAAACTGTCTATGGCCATCTGCAAAACATGGAAGAGAGGCACAGGGCCAGGGATGAGGAGGTGGTGTGGGCACATGTGGAAGATATCAGCAAGAAGGCTGAAACCCAGGCTTCACAAATTTGCAATGGATAATTTGTACAGGTCTTTTAAAAGGCATATTCGGAGTAAAAACAGCTGAGATTAGATGGTGCTGTTTTATTGGCTAATTAAAGATAAAGTAAAACTTGGAATTTAGTGAGTTTCTTCCAGCTCATTCCTTTTATCAAGGTACACTACAGGCAGACCCTAGGACTAAACACCCAGATCTCCTGATCATCTGCTCTCCACCTTGTCTCCCTAAAAGCCTGGACCCTGGAACCAGACCTCTCGGATCCAATCGCAGTTCTGCCTCTTGGAAGATGCATGACTTTGGGTGAGTTACTTTACCTTTCCAGGCTACCGTTTTTTCATCTGTAAAAGGGAGATAATACTGATAACAATACCTACCTGGTACGGTTGTTACTGGGATTGAAAAGCACTCCAAAGAAGGTCTGGTACATAGAAGATGCTACATAAATGGTAGCCACAACATTAATGATTATCATTACTTCCACTTTCTGCACCAGGGAGAATCATTTTTAGGTGGCAAAGAGCAGAACCTGCATGGGAGGTATCTGTATTGCAATGCTTTCTTGGTTCTGCGTGCCACGTTAAGTCTGGTAAAGGAAATCATTTTCTCTCAAAGAGATCTGCCCAACGACTTCGCGGCTGGTGGTGAGGTAGGCCTCTCTGACAAGAGGTGGAGTTCAAAGGGAGGTGGCATGATCTGACAAGGACACCGAAACACCGAAAGCAGATTCCTGTGTGGGACGGGGGCGGGGCCTAGATGACGTCCAGGGGCCCTCCTAATTGTAAGGGTCTATGATTCTGCAACCTTTTCACATTGCCTAGCTTTCTGGACTTGCTCTGTGGTCACCTTGGAAGTGAAGAGCATAGCTCTGTCCGGACTTTTCTGCTCCAGTTCTGTGTAAGAGGACAAGCTCTGGTGTCCCAGCTAAGATTTCCAAGTATTCAAGTTGGAGTGGACTTTGAATTTATTTGTGGACAGCTGCACACTTGAAAACGCCAAGGGAACATAGTCCCAGGTTTGCTAACTAACAAGATTGAGCTCATTACAAACCGTCTGGCGAGGGGGCTACTTTATTTTTAAAAGAGGAATACAAACCTTGGGGGAGGAGAACTTATCAGAAAACATTGTTCCCTCACCTCTCCCATAGGTAGGTTAACAAGCAAGGGCCGGGATGCCCACCCAGCCCCGGCTGAGCTGCAAGGTGGGGCGGGGGCGCGAGGTCCTCTCGGCTGGAGACTGCAGACTTCCTCCGCGGGGCATTTCCCGGGGCCTTTGATCTTTCCCCAGGATCTGGCAAGGGCTGCGTTTCCCTCTTAGTTTATTCCCTCTAGGTTTATTTATTGTATCTGCTTTCTCCTCTTGCTGGCTTGGAGGTCAGAACGCCGGTAAGCGAAGGGACTTGTGTCCCAGGGTCTGTCCTGTCGGGGCACTACAGCGAAACCCGGCAAAAAGCGCGTTTTACTAAGTCCTGCATCAGGAAATTGGGAGAAGAAGGGGGTCTTTTCCCAGTCGGAGCCAACCCAGGAACCCGATCCCGGGATCAGTGACCAGGACCCCTCCCCGGCCCCCAGCCCCAGCCCAGCTGGCGGGCGCCCCCTTCCCGCGGGTCCTCTGGGTCCTCCAGGGTGCTGGAGCTTGCGTCCCTCTCCCAGATGCCAGGCTTAACCTGGAGTTTCATCTCCTCCCCTGGAGGGTCTCAAGTTGCCTTCCTCTGCCGGGAAGGGCCCCCACTTCCCCGCGCCAGGCCCTAATCTCCACCCGGCGTCCGCGTCTGAGCGGCCCGGCCGCGGCTCTCCATCTGCGCGCCTTAAATCCCATTTATCTTCTTAGCGCCGCAGCCCGGCCCCGCCCCATCTTCTTCACCCCCGCCCGCCTCGCAAATCTCGGTCCCCCGCCCTCCTCATCCCCTCAAGTGCGCTGGACGGACAGACGCAAGGGACCTTTGAGGTGTCAGGAAAAGTCGCCAAGCTGGGTGCAAGCGACCTAGAGGGGCGCGGCCAGAGGAGGGTCCAGCCAGGGGAAGGGGAGGCACCCCAAGATTTCAGAGTCTTAGAGGGTCCTGGACCCGCCATCACTTTACTCCTGTCCTGCGTCTCTCGCGGTTGAAGTCGGCCCCCCACCCCAGGCCCCCGATCTAGGTCACCAGCGAGGAAGGGCCGAACTGGGGCGTCACTAGAGGGGTAAGGGGAGGGCTGTCTGCTCCCGAGGTGGGCGAGAAGTGAATTGTTTCAGGGCCTGCCCCTCTCACTTCCACTCGCCTGTAATTTCATCCCTGGGCCGGTCGAGCCTCCCTCCCTCCCGCGGCCAGTCCCTCCCCGTCGGCCGCTTTCGTCGCCCCCGCCCCCCAACGCCCAGCCGCTCCGAAGCCGGCTTTACTCCCGGCTGCTGTCCTGCCTCCGCCAACTCCCTCGTCGTTCCTGCTCCAGCCCCCTCAGCCCCCGACTTGTCCACCCCCTGCCCGGGGATCCGCGAAGGCCGCGTTCCCCACGCCCCCTTAGGAGACGCCCTTTCCCTGTGCGCCCGGGACTTGGAGAAACTTTGCAGGCGCCGGCGGTGAAATGGATTTAATCCGAGGCGTCTTGCTCCGGCTCTTGCTCCTGGCTTCCAGCCTCCAGCCCGGCGCGGTGTCGCTCCAAGCGGCTCTCCGAAAACCAGGTAAGCGCTCAGTCCGCCCGCGGGCACCACGCCCCGAGCGCCCCAGTCCGGCTCCCTGGCGAGGGCGCTGGGCGGGCGATCCGCCTCCTCTCTCTCCCCCGACCCGTGTCAGCTTAACCCGCTTCACTTCTGCCCACAGCTGAGGAGAGACGCGAGCCTCGCCCTCCCCCCAGCCCAGGTGGTTCTAGGGATATTTGTTTGTTAAAAGAATGATTGATTTTCCAGACACTGTGGAGGTGGTGGTCTCTGTATTTGAGCACAGAGAGCAGAGAGTTGGGGCAGCGATCATGCTGTCTCAATTACAGAGGATTGCAACTGTGCAGAGGTGTCTCCAAACATCTTATTGAATTCATATTGTCCAGAGCCCAGACATTTCCTGTTAAGTGTCTGAAGGTTTGCCTCTGCCATCTCCGGTCCTGCCCACGCACTGTGCAGGGATGTGGACTCTGCTGTTAGGATCTTCTTCCATTCTGGGGCCATTTGTTCAGAAAGGTGCACCCAGCGGGTTAATTTTACCGTGTTTTGAACTCCTGTCTTTGCTCTGCTCTTTAAACAAAGATGTATGCTTTGCAGGCTGTTACAAAGGATTGGGGAGAATTTGAAACCACAGTAACTTGCATTTCCTCTAGTTATATAGGTAAAAAGTCTTCGTGTATTTTTGTCTACTTTGATTTGGCCCGTGTTGTGAGATTATTCAAAAGTAGAACGTTCTAAACAATAAAGTTCCAAACATTGTTTCCCAAATAACGATTTTCATTCTTTGCTGGGACCATATTTAGAATTCTGAAAAATCTGTTTTTTCTTAGCTTACTTCGTAAGCGAGGTTGTCTTATGGGATTAATTATATCTTCTGAACAATAGAAAACAATATAACTATTTGAAAGCAGCCTGCAAAACCTCACAGAAAGTGCAGTTTGTCTTCACAAATGTTTCTATGAGAAAGAGCAAACCTAAGAAAATTTATCATAGGGCAAAGAAAATAGTCTTAGCAGGTTCCTACATGGCTGCTTAAATATTTTCACATTGCATCTCTCTATCTGGAAATATGACTTGTTGCCTTTCAGCTCTGGAAACACCTTCAGGCTTTAGGCTGTATCTCTTATCATAAGCACCTTGTTACCAGCCTTGAAATTTAGCATCATTATCATAATCTGCACCACACTTAAATTATGAGCCATTCCATTTATGCACTGTTTAATTCATTTTGGAGATAATAGCCGCAGTCAAGGTAATAGTATATTTAATTGTTTCTCTTCTTGCTTGCACTCATACATGCACCTTCAAGGATTTCAATGAAGGGCTTCTTTCTAACTTTTCTGCGTAAGATAACCACATCATGATCAATTGCATTCTGCAAGTTTATTCACATAAAACCACCTTGTGACAATTTTTTAACAAGGCACAATTATACCTATAGTCCTTAAAGCATAATTATACCTATAGTTCCAGTGTATGGAATGTTCTTTTAAGGATAGATTTGAATCTATTTAAGCAGAATTTTTAAAAAGTGTTTTACAAAAGCCTGCTGTATAAACCTGCTCATGTGGTTCACAATATTTCCTTTCTTACTTTTTGTAGTTTTTCCCCTAAAAATATTTTTTACCTGGTTAATTCAGGGTCTCATTCTGATATTCATGCCATGAGTATGCCACATTGGCCTCTTTGATTTTACTTGAAGTATAGATAGGGTTTTGATAGTGGAAACTATACCTTTTAAATATTTTGGCATATTAATTGCATCAAATTTGAGGTAGAAGGAGTGTTTAGACTAGGTTCAGCCTAGAAGAGTTTTTCATTACTTTATAATTTTATCCAGACACTGGCTTTCGGGTTGGAAAGCTGCTCAGATTAAAATGACAGCTACTTCATAAACTTCAGGGAAAATTTTCCTCCTGGGCTCATTTACATCCCTTGGAAAGGCTAGTTTTTGATCCGGAAAATTGGTCCAGATTAAAAACTGAATGTGCCCTGCTCAGCTCTGATGTGAACAGCAACCAGCTAATTTATAATCTTCCCCAGACACCAGCAAATCCTGCTAGTGTCCATATAGGAATTTCTTTGTACCTTGTTTCCTGGATAGAAAAAAATTGGTTCATGTACAGTACCTCGAAGACAGCATGGCCACCACGCAGGCATACTGGAACAGTTTTGTTTTATGTGAGTAACCTTCCCTGTCTTCTCACACTCCTAAATCTACTTTTAATAAGTACAGCTTTGTTAGAGAAGTCTTGGATTCAAAATCAACCCGAAAACCCCCCATTCCTACCTACCTCTGGTGAGAAAAAAACCAAGTAGCGACTTCAAGTATGAGTCTAATTTGGATCCAACACCATCAACCATTCCCTCTACACTGAGATACTCATCTTCTGGCATTGAACATTCATAAAGAAACCTCTGCATTTGCTAGGACTCACAAGAAATGACGGTTTTCAAATTAAGTCACATTAAATCATAATAACTAACACTAAGTGCTTGCTACGCTATTCTAAGAACCTGACTTGTACTGATTTATTTAATCAACCCAACAGCCCTGTGAGATGGGTACTACTATTTTTCCCTGTTTTACTAAAGGGGAAAGTGTGGCTTAGAGAGGTTAAATATCTGACCCAAGGTTATACAACTATTAAATAGTAAGTGGTGAAATGGGAATTTAGGCTCTGGTATTCAGGACCAGAGATTGAGTCCATAGCTGCCCTGTTTGCAGAGGTATGTAGCCTGTCTAGTAGGCTGTCCTGCTCAAGGTTAAAGAGGGAGCTCCCATGGGACAGAGCCCTGGAGGCCAGGCAGAGGGTGTTGCCTCTGCAGTTTTGTGTGGGGAGCCTCAGTTGCTCATAAACATTTGCATGTGGGATATGCCCAGGCCTCAAAAGACAACAGAATGTGTGTGATACAGACATGGAATTTCGGAAGCTACTGTCTCCTGACCTCATTTATAACAATCAAGGGGTGTAGCCTTACGGGGTGATGATGAACCGCTTGCTTCTCTTGCTCAATTCCTCGGGATTAAGTTTTGTGAGGGCCAGGGGGTCCACTACAGTACCTGGAGGAAGAAAAAAGGGGCCTCTGAAGGATGGGAAGGTATAGGGCCCTGTCCTTTCCTGAGGCCTCAGGGTGTAGAAACACAATTTGTTGGAAGGAAGTAAAAAACCCTCATTTTGCAACTGGGCCGTGGGGTGGGTGATTAAGTGATTTGCCCAAGTTAATATCAGAAGCTGAGCTGGGACTTTAGTACCTAGACGTCCTACCCTCCTAAGTGGTCTCTACCCTAGTGCTTCTCCTTTCCTGAGTCCCACCAGGAAGCACAGGAGGAATGCTGTGCTTCTGCTGTGGGGTAGCCAGATGGGCACAGGAAATGCAGATGTCTGGGAAGCCAGCATGCAACCAGCCCCTTATATTCCCGCAGGCAGATTGGTAACTCTTGCCCTTATTATTATCATTTTTAAAGTCAGATTTATTGAGGTGTAATTTAGATATAATAAAGTTCATCCCTTTTGGGTGTACAGCTTGATGATTTCTAACAAACATACACAGTAACGGAATATAGAACATTTTCATCACCCTAAAATATTCCCTTGTGTCCCTTTGTAGAAAAATCTATCCCTGTCCTAGTCCCTGGAAACCACTGATCTAATTTCTGTTCCTATAGTTTTGCCTCTTCCAGAATGTCATGTTTTGTGTCTTCCTTCTTTCACTTAGCATAATGCTTTTAAGATCCTTCTATGTTGGTGCACGCATCAGTAGTTTGTTTCTTTATTATTGCTGAGTAGTGTTCCCTTATAGACCACAGGTTACCACAGTTTAACTATTTGCTAGTTAGTGGATTTTTGAGTTATTTTCAGTTTTAGGCTATTATATATAGTTGCTATACACATTCACAAACAAGTCTTTGGGCGAATATATGTTTTCATTTCTCTTGGTAAGTAGAAGTGGGATCACTGCATGATATGTCAGGTGTATGTTGAACTTTATGAGAAATCAGCGAACTGTTTTCCAAAGTGGCCATACCATATTACACTCCTCCCAGCAATGACGAACGTTCTGGTTGCTGCTAATCCTCTACAGCACTTGGTACATTTGGTGTTTTGTTTGCTTTAGCTAGTCTAACAGGTGCATAATAGTGTCTCATCACAGTTTTAATCTACATTTCCCTATAATGACTATTTATATTGAACATTTTTAATGCATTTATTTGCCATCTAAATATCTTCTTTGGTGAAGTGACTGTTTAAATCTTTTGCTGATTTTTTAAAAATTGGGATGCTTGTTTTCTTATTATTGAGTGTTCTTTGTATATTCTGGATGCAAGTCCTTTATCAGATATGTGTTCTATAAATATCAGCTTCCAGCATGTGGCTTGTCTTTTTATTTTCTTAATGGTGTCTTTCAAAAGGCAGACTTAAATTTTGATACAGTCCAATTTATCATTTTTTTTAGTGACTCATGCTTTTTTTTGTTTTTGTTTTTAAGCTTAAACCATGGTTACAATGATGTTCCCCTATGTTTTATTCTAGAAGTTTTTTAGGTTTTACATTTAGGTCTGTAATTCATTAATTTTTGTAAGAGGTCTGAGATATAAGTTTATCTTAAGGTTTATTTTCCTTTGTATGGATTTGGCTTCATTTTATAAGAGTTCATATGCTTGGTGGCAAGAGATGGTGTCTCAGAGGCCAAGTGATCTCTGGCTTAGCAGGCTCTCTGTAGCTCTAGGCCCACACTGGCTGACACTGTTAAGTCTGCTCGTATCTTCACGCAGTAGGTAGGAGCTGGAGTACTGCATGTGGGTCCTGCCTTTACTCCTGCCTGTCCAGTTTGCCTGAGGTCCCAGGGTCAGTGGGAGGTCAAGTCAAGCTTCAGAGCTGAAGGTTTTCCCTGGAGGATCTGGGGATCTACAGTCATCCTTAGTGAAGTACAGGCATCTAATCTTTTCCTTTCAGCTTCCTCAGTATTTCTCTACCCATATAATTGAACTAAAATGAATATCTAGGGAAACTCAGAAAGCAAAACCAAAAGCCTGGAAGACAAGAGTTAGCTTGCTGGCAATGCACCTTGTTGGTTGCTGGTGGAGATGCCTGCACCTCTAGGTGGTTTCTGCTGCTGCTAGTGTGAGGCTGAATGGCTAAGGGGTCAGGAGCCAGGGGTCGGGGTCATCTTGGTCTACTTCCTCAATGCCACCGTGAACAACCTGGAATTCACAAAAGACGGGTTACTTGCTCACTTGTAGATCTCATCCAAGCCCTATTCTCAAAGCATGTCATTTGGGGAGATTATCTCTTCCGGATGTCCCTCTCTGTCTGCTTTCCAGCCAACTATACTTCATTACAGTGCTGATTGCTGATAAAGGTTGTCTTGCTTCTTGGGGAAAACTGGAGCTCACAGAGGTCACAGGAATATATATATATATATATATATATGTATGTGTATGCGTGTATATATATGTATATGAGAGAGAGAGGTACAAGGATATATAGATATGTGTGTGTGTATATGTCTATATCTATATCTGTGTCTGTGTCCCCAGCACCTAACTACTAGTGCTCCACGCAATGCAGACACCATGGCCGAAATGTTTCCCTCTGACTCTTCCTTCCATCAACATTCCTCCTCTCTTGTTGGTTTCTACATCATATCTAATCCCCACAAAGAAGCACCTCTCTCTCTCTGACTCTCTCGTTGTCTTTCTTTGTCTATCTCTTCCTTTTTCTCTTTCTTTCCTTTGATTCCCTGTGAGATGAAGAGACAGAGGAGTCAAGGTCAGAGGTAGATATAGTTTAACATGAGGCAGGACTTGTTTATCAGAATTCTTTCTCAAGGAAGAATGGCTCAGTCAGAAAGGAGCTGAGTGGTGTTTTTTTGTTTTTATTTTCTTGCCCAGAGCCCAGGGCTTTAATAACCTTAGAATTCTTTTAGGAATAGTTGACCAACTCTTCATGGCTTACTAAAGCCCAAAAGTGTTCCAGCAATTTTGACTAGATTCTGGAAGACAGAGATTCAAGCTTCTAAGGCTGATGTGGAACCTCAGCTAACACAGGGCTATCCTGTGGGGATCTTGTATTCTCCTGCCTCACCCACGGGGCACGCAGGACTAGTTTTTCCCAACCAAATGAATTATGTGAGGTCTTGATTGCAGCAGAAAATCTCTTGAGCTGGTGAAGACCCCTGACACTTGTCTTTGGGCATGCACCTGTTGTTCCAGGTGTAGAAAAAGGGAAAAGGTGAGGAGATAAGGTACAGCCTACATGGCAGTTTGTAGGGAAAACCCCTCAAACCTATCTTTGATTCCATTGATTGTGGACCTCCCTTTTGAAGAAGGACCCCCCTGAAGTGTGGCTTCAGCCTCCTGAAATGAGCTGGAAGATTTTGCAGCTTTGCAGAACCCCTGATCTCAGGTGGGGAGTGACTCGGACGAGTCAAATCAAATTTCTGCCAGGAGAGGGCGCACTTTCCAGAGCTGGTTTTGTGCAGGTCTCTGACCACAGCAGGTTTCAGGTCCTCCCTGACCAGCCGACCATTAATAATTTCTGAACTTCCTATGTGGATGTGAATTTTTAGAGTGCAACCCAAGCAGCTGCCTTTTTAAAACAAGAACCTCGGGTGACTCGATGTGGGTGGTTCACGGTCCATACTTCGGGCTCTTCACTGCCTGCCTTTCCTTGGTACCTCCACTCCAGATACTCCGTTGCTACACCAACAGTCTCCACTTCTTCATCCACACCAAGCTGTGACTGCTAGCGACAACATGTTACTCTGGACATCTGCATTTTAACCAGAGCAACCCTGTGCGTAGACTCTCAGTTGGCTGCACAAAGGAGGGAAACCCTGCGGTGGTGTTAACAAAAAGCCACCCTATACCAACCCCTCTATATGACCAACCCCTCCCCCCCTCCCCTCCCCTCCCGCCACAACCCCAGCTTGTTCTTTCAGCCTCCACGTCTGGTTTCTCATGGCTGAGCAGGAAGGCTTGGGTGAGAGCACACACTTAGATATTCCAGAAATTTGGATTCAAGTTCTGACATTTTTTTATTTGTTTGTTACTTGGTGACATTGGGCAAGTTATATAAGCTCTGTAAGCTTCAGTTTCCTTGTCTATAAAAATAAGATAAGGGAAAGACTCTCTGGTCTACCACATGACTTGAATTTTGGTTTTGAAAACCAGGCCAATTTTGCCTGGTAATTGCTTTGGGGGAAGTTTTGTAGGATCTGGTAGGGGGAAACATGTGTTCCTAAAAAAGAATTGTCTATTCCTAAAAAAGAATTGTCCAGACTGATAAGCTACTGGGAGTCAGTAAAAGTCTCCATGAAGTTAGAGAGTTAAGAAATGGTTGGTTCAAGTTTTGCTCATTGATCAGTTGATTGGAGTAATTTCGGACCCACTACCAGAGACATGAAAAGATAGAACATGCTCACTCAGTGCACGTCCTACTAATGTTTCCTCGTCTGGAAGAATTGCCACTTACCCCAGATAACCCTACCAGCTTATTTTAAGAATCAAAGAAAATAAAGCAGACTTTATTTGAAAGAGTCGATATGCTACATAAGGACAGGATATTATTATCTAACAATTGTTTTGGTAATTGTTATTACTTTAACCAGCCAGACCAAGGAAGGATATACTTTCTCATGCTTCGATCTCATTTCCAGTATTTCCCTTCTCCATTCCCCTAAAGACACTTGACAATTCTTTCTTGTCTGACTCTGCAAATCCTGAGCAATTTATATTTTAACACTTGTGTTTGCTGACAGGGCACCCAAAATCCCGAATCCGATTTAATGCAATGTTAATGCTATTTATTTTTCTTGGTGCAATAAGTTTATATTAGCCATTTAACAGTTTACATTGTGCAAAAGCAGTTGTATCAGCAGCACTTTTCTATAACATCTGGGCAGTGGAAACATAATACTTAAATACAACCTGAGTTTAAAGCCTTCCATGGACAGATGGCTAATTTTATTGATCTAATCTTACACTCAGGAATAGATCCCATGATTCTTTGCTCGTAATTCTTGGAGTGAGCAGAGAAATAAATAAAATGGGTGATGGCTGTGAATTAGGCACCTGTTATATTGCCTGTGATTTATTTTTTAAATACTTCAATATAAACAGTGACTGTGTGAATTACTTTAATTCCTACCCTAGGGGAGCTTAGTTGACACTTTAGGTAATTCAGGCTAGAAGGCACCATTCTGGCATAAGAGTTTACGTCTATTTTCATCTCTTGGTGACTGTGCCGTACCAGTGGTTAAATATTTGGAACTTCACCTCTGCCCTAGGCAGGAATCCACACTCCTGGGTTGGTTAGTTATCATTTGAAAAACTTTATTATGAAGTTCAAAGTGGCTGCCAAAATACTTAGAATGACATTATTAAATATTCTCACCAGAGGGTTTGTTAATTAGTGTAAATTATGTTAGAGACAATGTTTTTCCATTGGTGAAATGTGTGATTAGCTAGGAAGATTGTGCATGTCCCTCTGTTTTTGCGTGGATAAAGAGTAAGAATCCAGCAAGCCCAGCAGTGCAGCTACTTTGGAGCGGCTGATTGGAGCTAGAGCTCCATTCAGTTTTGCATTTCCCTCAGGTACCAGTAGACTCATTTGCCTGCCACTGGCCCCCATGGTTTGCTGATCTTGCCGTTAGGATATTGATGTAGCTCTCTCAGCAGATACAAGCAGGTATTTGTATTAATCAGAGTAATTAACACTACCTGCTGTAACAAAGAATTCCAAATCTTGGTGGCTTATTTTTCGTTTATTCTAAGTCCAAAGTGGATGTTCCTGGTTGGGCAGCCCTCCTGGGCTACTCCCCTCCAAACGGTGACTTGAAGGCCTTCTTAGTCATCCTATCTGACTCAGGTCTTCCAGTCACCACTTGGACATACCTCTATCTTGTAATACCACCACCTTTGAAATGGACCTCCAAGGGGGGAGGTAAAGAGAAAGAAGGCTCGTGTGAGAGATTTTATGTGCCAGATCAGAACACGATCATGGGGCCACAACTTAACTGGAAGGATTCTGGGAAATACAGTTCAGTTGTATGCACAGGAAGGAAATGCAGTTCAGTTGTATGCACAGGAAGGAAATACAGTTCAGTTGTATGCACAGGAAGGAAATGCAGTTCAGTTGTATGCACAGGAAGGAAATACAGTTCAGTTGTATGCACAGGAAGGAAATGCAGTTCAGTTGTATGCACAGGAAGGAAATACAGTTCAGTTGTATGTACAGGAAGAAAATGAACCTGGTGTGGTGGGCTGTCTTTGATGCAGTGCTTTGGAGTTCCTAAAAGGACAAAGAAGAGATATCACCAAATTTATAAGAGCATGTTGTATGATAATTTTGTGCCCTCTTGTCCATGTATATTAGTATATGGGGTAGAATTTGGCCTAGAATTTGCATTCATTGTAGTGTACAACATGGTTGAAAAGTGAATAGTTGCCATCTGTCTTTACTTGTTGGAGGCCACCACAATTTAGCAAAAGAACCTAAAAGCTAAGCAGTCAAATTGACTTAGGTCTGTTTGCAGTAGGGTCCAAAAAAATATATATGGCTAAGTGAATATATGCTATATGTTACTATATATTTCCTACATTTTACAAAGAGTAAAAATAATTCCTTTTAAAAAGTAACACAACTAACCAGTGGACTAAATAGTGTGAATTTCTAAGGCACATCAACTAGAACGCTAGGCACCCCTGCCCCCCAGTTTTCTAGAAGCTTCCTCTGTTTGTATCCCACAACAAAAAGGACTATTCGTGGTAGAATAATTTATTCAGTGAAAGATGCTTCTTAAAATATAAAAATCAGATTTTAGACAATACAGCCTGCTTTGATGAGGATGAAGATGGTGTGTGTGGATTGATCCCAATGAAAACAAATTGATATATTTTGTGGAGCCATTGCACTTTTCAGAGAACTTTCATAGAAATGATCTTATTTGATCTTTGTAATCCTTGCCCCACTAGGAAGTCAGGGCAGATGACTTATCAAAAAGGAAAAAGGCATAGCCAGGACATGAACCTAGGTTGTCCAATCCCTTGTTTCTTTGCACCAACTCAGAGATGTTTCTGCAGCAAATGGATAAGAGTGTGATCATAGCAATATGCCTGAGTTTAGCTCGCAACCAGGAGGGACCTCGCAAACAAGACATCCTCCTCATCCAGACTTCACTTAGAAAGGCTCCATGCATACCATGAGACACTGTAGAGTGACCTGGACTCTTCCAGTCATGTTCCTGGGTGGTTGGTGTGCTGGGAAGGTGGATAGTTTTGCAAAATACTTGATGACTATAGGGTTATTTGCACCTGAGAAGCAGCTGTAGCAGCTGGAGGCTAGCCCCAGAATCCTCCTAGGTGTTTCCTATAGATGATCCTTTTGGGATCTCAGGGACCACTCAGATGACTCAGCCTTGCTTTGACCCTTTCCATCCCTCCACTATTCAGCCATCCTCTTTAGTAGCAAATGATATTTGCTAGACCTTCAGTGTGGCATATATCAAGGTTTATCATTCCAGTCTCAAGCCTTTCTGTTAGTTTCTCCAACAGTTCTTTGATGTTCTGGGAATTCCTAATTGGTGTAAATAAACCATTAGATTGAAAAAAGAAGCATTCACTGATATCTTTTTTCAAGTAATTGATAGGCTTAGCTACAACCTACACACATAACAGACATCCCTTCAGTTTGGAGGAATTATAAAAAGACTCCAATCAGACAGACCTGGATTTGAAGTCTAGCTTGAAATTTATTGCTGTCTGGTCTCAGATAAAGTTAGTCTCTTTATGCCTTATATTTCTCATCTGAAGTTTAAGATTCATAATACCTACCACAAGAGTTTTGTGTGATAAATGAGATAATATGATGAATGAAGATACACTTACAAAAGTACCTAACCATTTGATTCATAATGGACACTCCAAAATTGGTACTTATTAATTAGTTTCATAAAGTTTTATAGAGTTTATATAGTGGTAGAGATGTTAGCTTTTCCATATTTGATATAACCTCAAATATTGACAACATTGACACAAAGGTATAATTGAGCTTAGGTGACCATGAAATGGAAATGAAAAAAAATTCATTTCCTTAATTTCATGTTATGGATTCTTGGAGTTTATTTCCCCAAATGATGACTTTTGGTGTCTATATTAGTCATAAAGTTCATATCATTGATGAAAGACTTAGAGTCAATTTTAATAAAAACAGCTAACATTTGTTTTGGGCTTTGTACAAAATCAAGAAGAAAAGACCAAACCACTGCAGTAGTAATAAATTTTCAGGTATAAGTTATATGGCTCCCTAACCAAAAAGAGGTTATTTGCAGTTGGAATATCAAAATGTTTCTTAGCTACTTTTTTACTGTAATATTAAGAGAATAAATGTAAAAGATACTATTTCTATGATGTCTTCTCTCTCCCCATTTTGATTCAACTGTACTCTGCCAGAATAATCTTCCCCAAATGCAGTTCTAATCCTGTCACTCTTGTGTTTATTATTCTTTTCTGGATCACTACTGCCTTCTAAACTCTAAAGCTGAGCATCTGAGGCCTGTCACAATATAGCCAAAATAAACTTCCTTGTCTTCTCACTGAATATATTCCTATATTCCAGCCAAGCTAGATTATTTGCTATTCCATAGTCCTCCTGTTCACTTTCCCCATGCTGAATGTTGTCTGCATGTTGATCTGACCCCTTGGAATATCCTTCCCTCATCTCTGTCCAAGGAAAGTCAATGACTCTTCAAAGCATGGCTCAATTGCCTCCTGTTCTGTGAAGTTTTTGTGTACTGTCCCAGCCAGAAGCTATTCCTCTCTTCTCCCATTCTACTTTATATTATCTTATCTACGTACCTGACCCATGTCTTCTATTAGATTTGTAACTTTGTCAAGAAAAGCAACATGACTTCTCTACCTGTGTATCTCTTCCATTGGCTAATGGAATGTCTTGCATGTAGTTGACCCTTCACAGACAGCTGTGGAATGGAAAACGATGGCTTCATTTTGGGAAAATGTGTTTTCACATTATGTGATTAATTTGATCCTACTTCCAGCTCCCAAATTAATTTCAAATAGGAAAGGCGTCACTTCCATGTGTCAACATTTTTGCTCAGCCTATGCAGATATTGAAAACCCACACTGCAGTATGATTTAGAGAAGGAACACCCCAGGGAGTCACCTGCAGCACTATGTAATTTAAATCCCACCTAGTTGCTGCCAAAGGCTATTCCGATTGTGGAGTTTTAAGGAGACTCTGAGTCCATGCTGTGAAATATGTCATTTTCAACACTCAGAGAACAAGTAGAGTTTGAGGTAACACATGGGGCTGCTTCAGACCTGCTTTTTATCATGTCTTCGAAGGTTAAGAAGCAAAGGCAATACCATTTATTCATACATCAAAAGATAGTGGATGAGGAGGGGTTAAAATAGTCCAATGTTCAACACTCCTCCTTCCCCTATTTGTCTTTAAAATCAAAGGAAAATGAGACGTGCTAGAATGGCATCAGGTATGATTGAAAAGGTCAAGTTGCAGGAGAGGGGATAAAGCTAGACCATCTGCCTTAATGAGATCTGACAGTGATGTCGTAAGTAAAACAGTACTCCAGTTCTTCCACATCCTTCTTCAGTTTTATTGTGCTGACCCTGGCTTGCTTATGAAGATCAATTCTATAATCCCTTGAAAGTAAAGCAGTCAAAAGCTAGAGTGTTTGCAAAGGATTTTTCTGTCTTTGTTTCGTTAAGGAACAACATGCCTGATAAAATGAATGCTCCTGGGCTGTGCTATTGAAAGCAATCAATTGATTGAAACATTCATCAGTTGGCTCTTGAGGGGTGTGTGTGTGTGTGTGTGTGTGTGTGTATGTGTGTTTGTGTGTGTGTATCTCCTAAAAGTAAACTGCATTATAGTAGCAATTAATAATGGCCTAAGTAAATTATACGATGGTGAAGTATTAGGGGGAAGTGTACTGATGTCTGAAATTTACTTTGGAATACATCAAAAAATAAAATTTAGGAGGGGAGGGCAGAGCAAGACAATAGAATAGGACTCTTCAGTGATTGTTCCCCTGCATAAACATCAATTTGAGCAAGTATTCATGCATGAAAATACCTTCGCAAGAACTAGGGACAGTAGGTGAGAGACCATTGTACCTAGTTTGGCATAATAATAATGAAAAATACATTGAAGAAGGTAGAAAGGACATTTTACCATGTCATCTATTCCCCAACCCCAGGCAGCACAGTGTAGAGAGAGATGGTATCCACTTGGGGAAAGAGAGGAAGTAAGCATAGGACTTTGCCTTGTACCTCAATACCAGGTCTACCACAGTAAAACCCAGCATTGGGCAGACCCCTATGGCCTCTGATCCCAGGCTGATACCCATGGACTGAACCTCTAGACCTACTCTGGCACCAGATGGGAACTCATAGCCCCTGCAAGATAGACTCAAGTTCCAGCCTGCATCACTGCTGGGCAACTACAGAGCCTTGGACTCCAAATAATCCACAGTGACAGGAAGGCCTTAGAAGCCATGGGCTTCAGGTGTGCCCCAGTGTTGTACTAGCATCAGCGCCCTTGGGCTTTAAGTGTGCCTCAGCAGTGCATCAGCTATTCCAGCCCAGTCCTGTGCCAGCTTTGGCAGTGATGGAATTCCAGTTTGCTGCTGCAGCAGTTAGTGTGCTCCCAGCACTGCAACGTCTTCAGCAGTCATGGGCTTAGGGACCTTACCAGATGACCTGCCCAGAATCTCTAGACAGGCTTATTGTTGAAGGACATTCACAAATAAAGCCAGACTGTGAACACTGGAATAAGTACCTACTTCTTTAATGTGCAGACATTGACACACCACCATAAGGATTCAGAACAATCAGAGAAACATGATATCATTAAATGGAGAAAATAAGGTATCATTGACTGAACCTCAAAAAGATAAATATATATGAACTTCCTGACAAAGAATTCAAAATAGTTTTAATGAAGCTCAACAAACTTCAAGAAAATACTAAGAAAAATTCAACAAAATGAAGAAAAGAATAAGTGACCACATTGAGACATTTAAGAGATGGAAATAGAAGGGGGGGGAGGAGGAGGAGGGGGAGGAGAAGGAAGAGGAGGAAGAAACAGAAATCCTGGAGCTGAAAAATATAATGAACGAAATGAAAAATGAAATAAAGGGTATCAACAGCTAAATTGATTAAGCAGAAGAAACAATCTGTGAACTCAAAGGTTATTTGAAAATATATAGTTAGAGAAGAAAAAAGAAAACAAGAATGAACAAGAATGAAGATAGCTTATAAGATTTATGGAATAGCATCAAAAGAACAAATGTATAAGTCATTGGTGTTCAAGAGTGAATAGAAGAAAGATAAAGGGGTAAAAAGTTTATTTGAACAAATAACAGCAGAAAACTTTCCAAACTTGGAGGAAGATATAAATATCCAGGTACAGGAAGATCAAAACTATCCAATCAGATTAAATCTAAATAAGACTACCCCAAGACATATAATCAAGCTGTCAAAGATCAAAGACAAAGAGAGGATCCTGAAACTGGCAAGAGAAAAGAAGTAAATAACATATAAGGGAATTCCAATTATGCCTAGCAGCAGACTTCTCAGCAGAAACCTTACAGTCCAGGAGAGAGTGGGATTATATATTCAAGGTTTTGAAGGAAAAAACTTCCAAGCAAGAATAACATACTCAGAAAAGCTGTGCTTCAGAAATTAAAGATAGATAAAGACTTTCCCACACAAAGAAAAGCTGAGGAAATTTATCACAACCAGAACTGTCTTATAAGAAATGCTAAAGGGAGTCCTTCAAGCTGAAAGAAAAGGATGTCAATGAGTAACACAAAAACATCTGAAAGTATAAAACTCTCTAGTAAGAGCAAGAACACAGTTAAATTCAAAATACTTTAATACTATAATAGTGATGTGTAAATCATTTATACCCTTAGTATTAAGGTTAAAATATAAAATTATTAAAAATAATAATAACTACAATCATTTGATAACGGATATGCAAAATATAAAAAGATATAAATTGTGACATCAAAAATTCCAAATGTGGAGAGGGAGTGGAGTTAAAGTGTTGAGCTTTTTGTTTTTTGTTTTTTTTGTGTGGTCAAAGTTATGGTGTTATCAACTTAAAATAACCTGTTATAACTATAAGATGTTTTTTGTGAGATTCATGATAACCACAAAGCAAAAACCTATAATATATACACTAAAAACAAAAAGCATGATACTGAAAGTACTACTGGGAAAAATTATTTAACTACAAAGGGAGACAGTAAGAGAGGAAGAAAGGACCTGCAAAACAACTAGAGAACAATTTACAAAATGGCAGTAGTGAGTGCTTACTTATCAATAATTACTTTGAATATAAATGGATTAAATTCTCTAATTAAAAGACATGAATTGCTGAATGGATAAAAAAAAGTCATCTAAAATGCTGCCTACAAGAGACTCACTTCAACTTTAAGAACAAAGACTGAAAGCAAAGGGATGGAAAAGATATTCCATGCAAATGGAAACCAAAAAGGAGCAGGAGCAGCTACACTTATATCAGATAAAATAGATTTTAAGTAAAAAATAGTAAAAAGAGACAAAGAAGGTCTTTTTATAATGATAAAGGGGTCAATTCAGCAAGAGCATATAACAATTGTAAATATATGTGCACCAAAAATCAGAGGACCTAATATATAGACCAAATATTAATAGATCTGAAAGGTGAGATAGATTGCAATACAATAATAGTAGGGGACTTTAACATCCCACTTTCAGCAATGGATAAATTATCCAGACAGAAAATAGCAAAAAAAAAAAAAAAAACCCAAAGCAAACAAACAAACAAAAACACTGGATTTAAACTGCATGCTAGACCAAATGGACCTAACAGACATACAGACATATAAAGAATATTCTATCCAACAGCTTCAGAAAACACATTCTTCTCAACCACACAGGAAACATTCTCCAGGATAGATCATATAGTAGTCTACAAAATAAGTCTTAACAAATTTAAAAAGGTTAAAATTATATCAGTATCTTTTCAGATCACAATGATATAAAACTAGAAATCAGTAACATGAGGAACTTCAAAACGTTCATGAGTAGATGGAAATTAAACAACATGGTCCTGTACAACCAGTGGATCAATGAAGAAATGAAAAGGGAAATTAAAAAAAAAATTGAGACAAATGAAAATAGAAACCCAACATACTAAAACTTATGGGACACAGAAAAAACAATTATAAGAGGAAAATTTGTAGAAATAAATGCTTAATAGGAAAAGAAGAAAGATCTCAATTAAACAACCTAACATTGCATCTCAAGGAACTAGAAAAACTAGAAGAAACTAAACCCAAAATTAGTAAAAGGAAGGGAATAATAAAGATCAGAGAAGAAATAAATGAAATAGAAAAGAAAAATAATGCAAAAGTTGTTTTTTTGAAAAGATAAACAAAATTGACAAACCTTTAGCTAAACTAAGAAAAAAAGAGAAAAGACTGAAAAATCAGAGATGAAAAAGGAGATATTATAACTGGTACCACAGAAATACAAAGAGTCATAAGAGACTCTTAAAAAACAATTACACATCAAGAAATTGGATAACGTAAAAGACATGGATAAATTTCTGGACCTGTACAACCTACTAAGACTGAATTAAGAAAAAATAGAAAATATGAACAGACCAATAATGATTAAGGAGATTGAATCAGTAACAAAAAGTCTCACATCAAAGAAAAGCCCAGGATCTGATAGCTTCACTAGTAAATTCTATCAAACATTTAAAGAAGAACTAATATAAATTCTTCTCAAACTTCCAAAAAAATCGAAGAGGAAAGAATACTTCCAAACTCATTCTATGAGGCCAGCATTAATTATCCTGATACACAACCATACGAGGACACGACAAAAAAGAAAACTACAGGCCAATATCCCCAATGAGCATAGATGCAAAAATCCTCAACAAAATATTAGCAAACCAAATTCAACAACACATTGAAAAATCATTCATGATGATCAAATGGGGTTAATCCTAGGGATGCAAGAATGGTTCAACATAAGCAAATTAGTAAACATGATATATCACATTAACAGAATGAAGGACAAAATTATATGATCATCTCAATAGATGTAGAAAAAGTATTTGACAAAATTCAACATCCCTTCATTATAAAAACTCTGAAAAAATTAGGTATAGAAGGATTATACCTCAACACAATAAAGGCCACATATGGCAAACACACAGCTAATATCATACTAAACAGGGAAAAGTTGAAAGGCTTTTTTCTTAGATCTGGAACAAGACAAGGATGTTCATTTTTTCTACTCTTATTCATCATAGTACTAGAAGTTCTAGCCAGAGCAATTAAGCAAGATAAATAAAAAGCATCCAAAATTAGAAAGGAAGAAATCAAATTTTTCCTGTTTGCAGATGACATGATCTAAAGACTCCACCAAAAAAATAGAAGTAATAAACAAATTCAGTAAAGTTGCAATGTCAGCCTACAAAAATCAGTAGCATTTCTGTACTCTGACAGCAAACCATCAGAAAAATAAACATTAAAAAATCTCATTTATAATAGCTACAAAAAATTTAAATATTTAGGAATAAATTTAACCACAGAGGTGAAAGCTCTCTACACTGAAAACTATAAACACTGATGAAAGAAATTGAAGAAGAAACAAATAAATGGAAAGATAGCCTGTGTTCATGGATTGCAAGAATTAATATTGTTGGAATGTCCATACTACTCAAAGTGATCCACAGATTCAGTGTAATCTTTATCAAAATATGAATGACATTCTTCACAGAAATAGAAAAAACAATCTTAAAATTTATATGGAACCAAAAAAGGCCCTGAATAACCAAAGCTATCTTGAACAAAAAGAGTAAAGCTGGAGGTATCACACTACCTGACTTCAAAATATACCACAAGCCAAGCATGGTGGCTTATGCCTGTAATCCCAGACACTTGGAAAGCTGAGGCAAGGGGATCATTTGAGCCCAGGAATTCAAGGCTGCAGTGAATTATGATCAGTGGCAACAGAGTGAGACCCTATCTCTAAAAAGAAAAAATATATACTTTGTAGTTTGTGTGTGTGTGTGTGTATACACTACAAAGCTGTAGTAACCAAACAGCATGGTACTGTCATAAAAACAGACACATAGACTAATGGAACAGAATAGAGAGACCAGAAATAAATACATGTATCAAAGCCAACTGATTTTTGACACAGGTGCCAAGAACGTGCAATAGAGAAAGGAGAGTCTCTTCAATAAATGGTGCTGGGAAAACCAGACATCCACATGAAGAAGGATAAAATTAGACCCTTATCTCTCACTGTATAAAAAAATCAACTCAAAATGAATTAAAGACCTAAATGTAAGACTAAAAACTATGAGATTACTACAAGAAAACATAGGGGAAAGCTCTATGACTTTGGTCTGGGCAATGATTTTTGCATATGACCCAAAAAGCAAAAATTGACAAATGGGATATATCAAACTAAAAAGCTTCTGCACAGCAAAGGAAACAATCAACAGAGTGAAGAGACAACCTATGGAATGGGAGAAAATATTTACAAGGTATACATCTGATAAGGGGTTCATATCCAAAATATATAAGGAATTCAAACAACTCGATAGAAAGAAAACAACCTGATTAAAAAATGGGCAAAAGATCTTCATAGACATTTCTCAAAAGAAGACATAATAGATGGCCAACAGGAATATGAAAAAATGCTCAATATCACTAATTGTGAGAGAAATGCAAATCGAAACCACAGTGAACTTCTACCTCACTATTGCTCGAATGGCTATTATCAAAAAGATAAGTGTTGGTGAGGATGTGTAGGAAAGGGAATCCTTACACACTGTTGATGGGAATGTGAATTAGCTTTTATGGAAAGCAGCATGGAGATTTCTCAAAAAATTAAAAAGAGAACCACCATATGATCCACCAATCCCACTACTGGGCATATATATCATATCTAAAGGAAATGAAATCAATATCTTGAAGAGATATCCACCCTCCCATGTTTATTGCAGCACTATTCTCTATAGCCAAAATATGGAATCAACCTAAGTATCTATCAACAGATCAATGAGTAAAGAAAATGTGATATATACACACAATGAGATTCAGCCATCAAAAAGAAGGGACATCCTGTCATAGCGACAACATGGATGAACCTGGAAGGCATTATGTTAAGTGAAATAAGCCAGGTACAGAAGGACAAATTGACCTCATTCATGTGTGGAATTTTAAAAGTTGATCTCAGATGTAGAGAATAGAAGGGTAGTTATCAGAGATAGGGGTGGGGGGTGGAGAGGGTGAGATGTTGATTAAATGATACATAATTGCAGTTAGGTAGGAATAAGTTCAAGAGGTCTATTGTACAACATGGTGACTATGGTTAATGACGATACATTGTATTCTTGAAAAATGCAAAGAGAGTGGATGTTAAAGAGTCCTCACCACAAAAATAACTATGTGAGGTAATGCATTTGTTAATTAGTTAGATTTAACTGTTTTACAATGTCTTTATATTTTAAAACATCATGTTGTACGTGATAAATACCTACAATTTTATCTTTGAATTTAAAAAAATATTTAAAAGGAAGGTAAACAAAATAGGATTTCCTGATGGATGAAGAGAGGGATAGATTGTTGGATAGATATGTGATAAAGCAAGAATAGTAAAATATTAATGGCAGTATTCAGGTGGTGTGTATACACATGTTCACTCTAAAATTCTTTCACCTTTCTGCATGTTTGAATATTTTTATGATAAAATGATAGAAAAAAATGAACTAAGGAAACAAATGACTACAAATCTACCCATGAAGAGCGACGTTCCACCTGTTCTGCTTTGCACGCATACTGGTGGGTTTGCTACATCTGTCCCACTCCCCACCCCACAGTTACTTTCAGCTCTTCTCTGCCCTGCCCCCTGCTCCATGGGGGTGGCCTCGCCAGCTGCATCACCCACTCCTTTGCCCTCTGACTTCTTTGGGCTCAGCCAACGGAAGGCACCAGAAGGAAATCAAAGGCAGGGAGGGAAGACAGTCTGGTTTATTTCCCTCCAATTCCTTTCTCCTTTGGCACATCTTCGCTGGCGGCAGCTGCGTCTCTCTACAATTGCAGCTCCTGGCCCTCCATGGCTTCCAACTCTGGCTGGCTCCATGACTCTATTTTCTTTCTTTCTTTTTTTTTTTTTTTTTTTTTTTTTGAGACAGAGTCTCACTCTGTTGCCCAGGCTAGAGTGCCATGGCGTCAGCCTAGTTCACAGAAACCTCAAAGTCCTGGGCTCAAGCAATCCTCCTGCCTCAGCCTCCCAAGTAGCTGGGACTACAGGCATGTGCCACCATGCCCGGCTAATTTTTTTTTTTCTATATATATTTTTAGCTGTCCATATAATTTCTTTCTATTTTTAGTAGAGATGGGGTCTTGCTCTTGCTCGGGCTGGTCTCGAACTCCTGAGCTCAATCCGCCCGCCTCAGCCTCCCAGAGTGCTAGGATTACAGGCGTGAGCCACCATGCCTGGCCTCATGACACTACTTTCTCCAGTTGCACTCTTAGCCTTAGGGGCAGTAACAGTGTCTTGCTAAGCAGTTCTACCAAAGGTATCAATTAGGGTCCCAGCAGGAAGAGAAATTTATTTAATTAAAAAAAAGGTTTTAATTAAAAGACTGCTTACAGAGGTGTGAGCAGCTTGAAGGAAGAACTAGAAACACTGGTGCAGCCTAATTGATACCTTTGGTAGTACTGCTTTGTAAATGTGTCCTGTTTCTACTGTTTTCCTTCTTAGACATAACCACAAGGTTTTGATTTGTGTTTAGCCTGCATTCAGAACTCTCTGACAATCAGATCTGATCTAGCTTAAGACTGCCTGCTATAAATTCTTGGAGTAACTACAGTGTAAAAAAAACCTTGATCTCTGAGGATGAGCCTGTCCTCTGGGCTGAAATCTGCTGGCCACTTGGATAAGAGGATATCGAGATGGACATACTCATAGCTGCATGGTGTTGAGAAATGATTGCAGTGATATCCAGGACTCAATAGAAATTCTATGAATAAGTTCTGGAGATCTCTTGTGCAACATTGTGCCTATAGTCAGTGATATTGCATTTTACATTTAGAAATCTGTTAAGAGGGTAGATCTTATATTAAGTGCTCTTACCACACTAAAACAAAAACAAAAATGAAAAATATATTGCTCCTGTCATAGACATTATGCTAAGTTTTGATTAATATATGAACTAAATAAAAAGATAAGCTAACCATCATATCTAGCACTGCCAGATAAAATATGGGGTGTCCAGTTGAATTTGAATTTCAGATAAATAGCAAATATCTTTGTAAAAAATTATTGGATCAAACAAATAATTTTTACTGTAGGTGTACCCAAAATATTGTGTGGGACATACTTATACCCCCAAAATTATTGTTTATCTTAAGTTCAAATTTAACTGGACATTCTTTGTTTCTCTTTGCTGAGTCTGGGAACCCTAATCATATCACAGTCACAGTAATGTGTCATATTATATTTTCTCAATCTCAGTGCCTCTCGTGCCTGACAGGTAATAGCCACATGTCTTTCCTGGAAGTGGCATAGGGAGGAAACTGAGCATGACATTTGAAAGAGGACTGATAGGTGTTTGAATCGGGATTCTATCATTACCAGCTAGGTGCAGTGGGGCCAGAAAATTAACCTTCCCCCAATAAAATGGGTTTACTACACAAGACTTACAGATTTCTGTAAGAGTGGCCAAAAATGAATTTGCTATGCTTGATATACTATAGCTGCTAAATAGGATAAAGTTATTTTATTGTTCTATTTACTCAAATAAAAATACTTTAACTGGGGAAAAAAATGCTAAGAATACAGAGGTTTGTGGACACATGTGAAATAATGGGGAGATAATTCATCTCTTGGAAAGTCACCATGAACCCGAACTAACCTCATGTAACTGCAGTGAATTTGACCTAAAGGAAAAGACCACGGCAAGCTTGGACTCTTTCCCACTGCTGTTTAGGTTTAGCTTTTTCGCTGATTTTTATGCTCTCAGTATTTTTTAGAATCTGTTCTGATTTCTTGGCTAACAATAGCTTGTACTTCCTATTCTACTGATTAACAGAGTTGAAAATGCTTATTAATCAAACTAAAAAGAATTAATTAAGTCACATCCATTGTCTTAGTTTGGATTCTCCAGAAACAGAACGTAAGACAAAGATTTGAATGGAATGAAAGGTGCAAACAAAACAAACAAAGGGGAGGGGAGAAGTGAGACAAGCAATGAAGGTTTTCTTATCAAGCAAGTTACAGGGTGGATGATTACAGCTTAAACTCATGGGAGAAACTCTCGGACAGGTGGTATAGAACAGGTGGTTCAGTTATCCCACCTGAGGGATGAAGGAGCTGGGGTATTGACAGCAATTCTGTCAGTCCCTGAGGAGCGCTGCGAGGGGTGGGTGGTGGTAATGCTCCAGCACTTCCAGCCTGCCAGGCTTAGAGCAGAGCAGGTTCTGTGTCTTCTGAGAGAAACTCTCGGGCAGAAAGTTGCAGGTCCTGGTAGCTGGAAGTGGTGAGGCCTGAGGGGCTGTGACAAGTACTCACAGTTTGGCTCTACCCATAATTGACTAAGTTGGTTTGGAAACTTAAGACTGAATGCCATTTATCATTTTGGTAGACAACCATTCCCCCCTCCACATACACAAAAGGTTTATACGCTATGTTTATTATGGGCAGAAGGTAAAAGATATTTGGAAACTCCAAATCCTGAATGCCAGTTCTGAGTCCCAGTCTGCACTGGGATTTTCAAGGGGGGAAAAAGCCTACTTTACAGTACAGACTGTAGCCTTTTGCCTGAATGACCGGTTCTCCAACTGGAGATACTCAGGAAAGGCTTGGGTTTTGGATTCAAGTGTCACCACCAACAATAACTGGGGGAAAAAGCTTTATTCATTTGTGCTGAGAAGGCAGCCAGTAGGAATTACTATCGTCATGGCTTACAGTAATGCCCTGTTGTTTAGAATTTGCTTCTAGGTTATTTGTTGTTATGTTGGGGAAGAAGCTACATTTACATTTAAAGGCATGCCTTGTGCCTTTACAAAACAATAATGGTAACTAATATTTAAATAGTGCCTGCTGTGTGCCAGGCCCTAATGGTAACAGCACAGCATCCTAAGGCTGGCATCATGGAATCCTAGGATTTTACCGCTAGAAGGGATGTCAGGGTTAATTGTCTAACCCTGTGTGGTCTGGGGCAGATGTGTCCCTTGCCTAAGGTCTTGCAGCTGGTTAGAGGAAGAATCAGTGTGAGGACTGGGGTCTTCTCATGGCTGGGCTAGTGTGCTGCCCACGAGACCACCACCTCTCTGACTCCACGGGCTACGTAGAGACTGATATGTGGCGCAGCTTCTGGTCCATTGACTAGGTCTTCTTTCCTTTCAAATTTAGTCTTTGCTTTTACATTTAGAGTAGCCCAACCTGCTAAGACAGTGCCATGCCTGGAGAAACAAACGATCTGTGAAAAGATTGTCCCTGCTCTCCAGTCACAGCCAAAGCTACCTTCTCAGCTCCTCCTTAGCTCCAAACTACAGGGTCTGTGAGAGGCACCAGCTTGTAAGCCACAGAGACCTGCAGATAGAGAGGCAGGGGTGTCAGGGCATAGATGGGAAGAGAGTGCATTTGTACAATGTCAAAATTCCCATCTGGAATGATCTCCTCAGCATACTCTGAAGCAAGGCACCCGTGAAGGGGAAATTGAGGGGAAATTTGTGTCATAGGACAGTGCCAATGGCTTAATCACTTGGCTTGCCTCTCATGGTTGGGGATAACCTTGAGGAATTAATCCACTGTGGCAAGGTTCCAGAACATTTTTTAAAACAGTTACAGTCATACCTCATACAGCACTGTCTTATGTAGAATTGATCCTTTAAAGCCAAGGTTAGCAAACTTTTTTTATAACAGGCCAGACAGTAAATATTTATTTTTATATCTGTTTATCAGGTGTCTGTTGCAACTACTTACTTCTGCTATTGTAGAGTAAAAGCAGCCAAATGCAAAAGTATTTGGTGGTATGTGAATAAGTGTGCATGACTGTGTTTCAATAAAACTTTATTAACAAAAACAGGGTGAGGGCCAAATTTGGTCCATGGGCTGTGATTTAGACCCCTGCTTTAGATGCTGCCTGCTCAACCCTGGGCCCTCAGACAGTGCACAGCAGCAGGCCTGCTGCTTTCTTTTGTTTGCTTCCTCTATGGTCTCCTCATTCCAGGCTGGAAATCTGCCATGGCCACCAAGTCAAGCATTTCTTCCTCAAGGACATGGGTAACTTGGGAAGCCATGTTCACCTTACCTCCCCCAGGCTGATACCTCCTGATATGGTTTTTTTTTGTTGAGAATCTATCATTTGTGCTGATTAGAGTGAGCTGTAAGATGTAAAATATCTGTGTGTCAAAGAATTCATTTGGATCATGTCTCCAAGCTCCCTCTGTAGAGCAGCTTCAGCCCTGGGAAAACAGGAAGGAGATGTGACCATGGAAAGAGACTATGTCCCAGCCTGCCTTGTTTCAAATCCCGGCTGTGTTCCTCTTTCTGGCTCAGTCTCTTCACTTGCAAGATGGTTATGGGGAACACCTACTTCAAAGAGATGTTAAGAGGAATAAAAGCGTTATTATTTCTAAGTGCTTGAAATGTACTTGGCATATAATTAAGCTATATAAATGTTTAAGTTTTTTTAGAAATCCTGAATTTACTGATCACTATAATTTTTATGTATGTGTGTCATCACAGAAGATGCGGGTTTTAGGGATGACTGGAGGGTTACTCACTGGAAAGAGTTTCATCGGTTGGAACTCCACCAAGGCAAAATTCGTTGACAGTTTCTTAAGTTTGGCAGAAGCTTGTGTACAACCTAAGCTGCACAGATTACCTGAGTAAACACAATTGTGAACAGGCAGGCAGGATATATTTATTTTCAACAAACCAGAACAATATACAACGGCTTTTAAAATTGCTGTGAGCAAAAGATAGTCTACCTAAGTTACTTCTTGAATGAAGCAGTAGCCTCCATTCCCTCTGTCAAACATACTGATGCTAACATCGAGGGCTGCCCAGGCCTCTCAGAAGGCTTGGGGCTAGGGGTACACACTCCTTGTGCATCAGCCCCCACCCCCAACTCCCACCCCAGCGACATGGAGTGCTTAGCGTCAGTCAGTTGTGATGGTCTCCAGTTGTCCTTTTAATCATATGACCTTTTATTTTGTATATGAATGAGATACAAGTACTATACAGAAAGAAAGTTGTTTCTGTAAAAAATGTGACTTCTATAGAATAACTCCATAAAGATGATTCCCAAAAACAATTGCTGCAGCTCTAAAAGATGGGGAAATCTGGAAGTATTCTGTACTTAGATAATTCACTGTGGCTACAGTGTATGCTTAAAGGATGACTAAGAACTCCAATTGGTGAGCTCTTATGTTTAAAAAAGAAAAGAAAAAAAAAAGAAAAGAAAAAAAGCTTTGCCCTACATCCAAACATTGCCAAATAATCTTCCACTGCTATTCTGTAACTGAAAATAAAATGTAGTAAAGTCTGTATGAAAATCATCTTAACTAACTTTTACCATTAGCTAACCAATCCAAATTGGACTGGATAAAAGAGTTTATACTGTAATTATATGAAAATAGTTACTCTTGATAACAATTGAGTCTTTTTTTTTCTCTATAACACAGCTATTGCCATTACTTTAAAATATGAGCAGAATGGGGTTTCTGGGATATGTATCAGGTCTATAAAGCTTTCCATGTTTAAGGATTTTGGATATACTTAGTCATTTACCTACATCAAATGGAGAGCTTATTTGGTGAGGACTTTGTCTTCTTGAGATTATTTACAATTGGAGTAAGACCCCCACAACTATCTGAGGCTAACTCCACTGGGCTTTCTCTAATGGCCAGCATACATTTCAGCCATTATAACAACCCAGTCTTTGTTGGTGCTTGGGAATTGAATCAAGGTATTTTTCAGGAAATGAGGATTTCAGCAGGACAAGAGGATGTTAATGAGGTTAGTGATGGCAATATGGATAGATGGCCATTAGAAAGCTACGTCTCTGGATTAAATATCTGAGTTTGGGATACTTTGCCCCCAGCACCATCTTGCTACCCTTTACACGGGTCATAAAATAATCAGTAGACATCATTCCTGAATAGTGACTTTGCACCAAAATGGTGACCCATGTGTGGACATGCTCAGACATTCGTGTCCAGTATAAACAGACCAAGAAGGGATTGGACACAGCACACCTGGCCAGAGCTTACCACAGAGCTCCGGCAAAGTCAGGGACTCGATTGATATATTGAATGGTATTCGTCAGCTTCAGAAGGGCGATGTCTATGAGGGCAGCGATAGAAATATAGAAACTTGACAGATATGATAATGGTGATAGCTCATATTTGTAAGGTGCTTCAGAGTTTACAAAACCCTTAACTACAGGGATCACTGTTGCTACTGGTGTGATTAGTCCTAGGTAATAGATTTCGGAGTCAGATAGACCTGTTTTTACAACCTTACTTCCCAAACTTGTGACCTTGATCACGTTCCCTAATCTTTCTGAGCCTCAGTTTTATTTTTTTTTTGTGGATAAAATGGGTATAAGTCATTTATCGTTTGAAGTGTTATGAATTAAGTCATGTAATGCCTATGATGTGCCTAGGACAGAGCCTGGTGGGCAGCAGGTTCAATGTAGATCTCCTTTACGTAAGCTAACAAACTCAGAAAGGTTAGCAGGAGTGGCAGAACAGACTGGGTCTTCCAACTCAGACTAGCAGTCTTTGTCACATGGTGAGCAGAGGCAGGCATATTTCTATTTAATGACACCCAACCAATCAGAAGGAAATGGATCCATGTTCTGCATTGAGACATGGAGGTGAGTATGTTTCATGTCCCGAGTGGGGGCAAGGACAAATCAGTGTGATTTTGCTCATCACTTATTCATGTTTACATATTCATTTATTCATTCAGCAATTGTTTATTTAGCAAGTACCATATGCCAGGTATTGTGCTGACTTCTGGGAATAAAGTGAATAAGAAATATAATAATTTCTCTAAAACTCATTAACGCTTTGGAAAATTCCAAAGATATAATGATTCATGTTGGAAGTAGAAATTACTTAGTTTGTAATTTAACTATATTAGATTTAAATCATCTGATTACAGATTATAGAACTAATTATAAAGCTGAAAGGTGCATTGTGAACAGCTTTTTCAGTATAATTTCTTAATATAGATCTTTATTGATGTAGTTTTATATAAATGAAAATTCACTGCACAGGTTAGATGGTCTGCAGATTTTTGAAAACTGTGAAAGATAAAAGGACTTAAATATGTGGTAAGCCTATTTTATTGTATTACCCAATTTTCTTGACATCTTCTAGCACTTTCATTATAATTAGTAAAATAGCTGTAACTTTTGGGGTTATGAAAGAAAGATGGTCAGTTTCAAAACTGGAAAATGAAAAAAACATATTGCCAGGAAAGATAGGGTCCCCACTTTGATATTATCTATCATCATATTATTATTCTAGTCTTCTGGTCAGATAGAAAGCCCTCATTTCACAATTGTACTTTAACTAGAAAAACTAAATAATTTCATAAAACTTTATAATAGCAAGAACCTGATTGAATAGTTCACATTTAAGGTTTGAGAGTGGAGTTTTGAGTTCCTTAGGCTTTGGTTCACAAGTTGAGAAAATATAGGACTCTTACCCATTCTTGGAGAGAAGTGGTATTTTTCGGTGACACAGTGAGGCTTAGGATAGTCTAAATGCTCATTTTTCCTGTGGTTAAACACTCTCAGGCTCTAAGAAAGGAAAAGATGACAAATATTTGCTTTTTTTTCCTTATAAGTTACATAATTCAGTTGTCTAGACAATATTAGATTAACCAAATTGTTGAGCAACCTCACTGCTGGTTCTGTAGACCAGATGTGTGTTATTGCTTCAATCTTGGGGCAGCTTTGAGTGGTAGGAAGTGCACTGTGTTATAAGGCAGAGGCGCTGAGTATAAACCATCCCAGATTTATGTCCCGTAACTGGATCCATGATCACTACACACTGTCAGGAGGGTAGCTCTAGAGAAACCTTTTGTGGGTCATCTACTTATTAATCCCCAATTCCTACTCTATGTGGGGAGGGGGGATAGGAAGGCTTCCCTTCATGGTATGAAAATTAGAACCTCTTTAAACTTAATGTTTCATATCAAACCAACCTCCCTGACACCCACTCTTCTACTCTTGCCTTTTTCTTTTATGGTACCATCTCCCTTTCAGTTTTCTGAGCTTGAAACCCTGGAGCCACCTTTAATTCCTTCTCTCTCCTCCTCTCCTTGCTGATTCTTTTTTCTTGGCAGTTACTCTTTCATTGCTCTCCCTCACATTTCAGTTTTCAGGCCTTATTTCAGATTCTTTTTTAACTCGGGGCCTGTAATAGATTCCTAACTAACTTGCTTTCAGTCTTCCTGACTCCTACCCACCCGCATTAGTCAGGGTAAGCTAGGGTATGCTGCAGTAGCAAACAACCACAAAATGTCAGTGGCTCGATACAAAAATTACTTGTGGTTTAGGCCACATTGTCATCATAGATGATAGGAGACTGCTTTCTGCAGCATCTTCACTCAGTGACCCAAGTTTCACTACTTAGAATTTTGTCAATGTCTTTTGGAGGGGACAAGGGGACAGGAGGATCTTGCATTGACAAATGTTCTGTCCCAGAAGTGAGATACTAACTTCTACTCACAGCCGTTGGCCAGAACCAGTCTCATGGCAGCAACGTGTTACCCTCTCATGTGCCAGGAATAATGAAGGCAGGGGTCTACAAAGAGGGTCAGGGTCCTACCCTCAAGCCTGGGGTCCTCCAAGGAAGGCCACAGTAGTCTCCTCAAAGGCTTCCTCTACGTAAAGTCTTTTAGCAGTTCCCACTCTATCAGCCAGCCTAGAATTCAAGGATGTCTAACATTTATGGAATAGCCAATATTTATTAAGCACTTACTATGTCAGGCATCCTGCTAGTTTCTTCGTATCCATTATCTTAGCTCACAACAGTTATTCAGGTGTGCATTATTATTTACATTTGACAGATGAGGAAACTGAAGATTGAAGCGTATTGAGGACTGGCGGCCAGGATGCCCAGTGAAGGAGGGGTTAATAATGTGATAAGGGGTGAATCCCCCCGGGGGGGCGGGGCGGCTGGGCCTCAGCGCAGCTGCAGAGCCTCTGAGAGACTGTAGCACAGAGCTCCACGCTGTGGGCCTGTCCCTCCTTGGTCAGGAGTTGTTCTGGAGTTGTTAACTCCCCGCAGGTTCACCTGCCCTGCCTAAAAGCTAAGCAAGGTTGTCAGCCACGTACACCTTTAGGCAGAGGCGAGGAAGCTGTCAGAGCATTGAGCGTGTCTGTTACACAGCAGTGAAATTATTTGCCCAGGGAATATAATGAGGAAAATTTAAACCCAAACAGTCTCTTTCCAAAACCCACTGTTTTCTTCACACTGACATCTTCCCACTTCCAACTACTGGAGATAGCTCGGGCTCCAGCGGACAGGGATCACCGACCACTCTCCAAACCATCTTGTCCTTTTCCTCTCCATCCCTTTCCCTTTGCCTCCGGCCTCCTGTGCAAATTCTGTCCTGCTCTGCTGGCTCAGTGGCTTCCTCCATGAATGAAGTCTTCTTTGAGCCCCAGGAATGCTGCCTCTCCGCTTTAAAACTCCCCCGGAGTCCTCTGTGCCCCTGCAGCACCCACCCTATGCTGTCTGCATGGCAGGGATGCATTTATGGATCTTTCTCGGGGTTAGACTGTAGACTCCTTGAGGGCATAGACCATATTTTATTCAGTTGCTTCAAATATTTGGTGAATACTGCAGACAAATGTGATGTAAACGTGCACACACATATCCATATGCACGTTCATTTCACTTTCTGCCCATATTGGCTGACCTTGCCAGGGGTCACACTGAAGCCTGGGTTTTGGGAGGAGGAAATTTTCTGTTTGTTTGCTTTCTGTGCCACCACCAGCTTCTCCACTTACCCTGCTTCTGGCATCTGTGTGGCCACCTGAGTAGGGACGGAAGAGAGCTGACTAATGAGGATGGGGGTGGTTTCCAGCAGTTTGCGGCAGGTTCCTCTCCACGTGTCATATCTGGAAATGTGTACCTGTCATTATTCCCATTAGAAATAGAAGTGGAATGAAGATGGTTTGCTCAATTCAAATGACATGACAAGGAGAATGCAATTAACCTTAAGGAAAATTGCCCAGAAACCTGACATTCCAAACCATATGCCAAGGATTGCTAATGATTAGGTGACAAAAGCCTTTGGCTTTGTTTGGTTCAGGACTGGAAAAATGAAGTGACTCATGAGTGCTGTCACCTGATATTCAGAGTTGCATTCTCAATAGTCTAAGAAAAGTGGTGTGGACTGAAGAAGAAAATTCCACCTGGTTCCACCTTGCTTTTGTGCCACTGAAGAGTGGCTTTCAGATTTCCATTGCATTGTGGTGCTCCATGTGGAGAGGTGACAGCAGGATAGATGGTCCTGGCCTCGTCCACAGAGTTGCTTTCTGGGTTTTGCATCCCATGGGATTTCTAATGTGGTAACCCCAACCCCTGCTTGTTAATATTGCCATTCGGTTTTGAAATACTGAGCCAAAAGAGGAACTTCTGGCCATAGATGGTGATTCATTCTAAATAAAGTTAAGTGACCTTTCTCATTCCCCTTCCCAGTGCAGAAACACAATATTCTTAGTCAAATTCTTTTTTAAAAAAATTCTTATCAAATTGCTTGCCTCAGCAATTTCCTGCACAGCAAATTTGTAAGTTAATTATGTAGTGGACAAAAGAAATGCATTTTCTTTTATCTGTTTTAAATGAGTTGTCTTTTGATTTCATTGACTGCCCCTTTGTTCTTAAATAGCTGAGTAAGAGTTTGAAGAATGGCTTAGTCCTGCTTCATGTGTTTATGGCCGTTGCTTAAATAGAAAGTCTAGAAGGAAAACATTGAAAAAAGTCAGCTACCTGGTTGTGGGTCTCTTGCAAGTACAGGCTACCTGAACGTTTGCTTTCATCTTTCAGGCTCTGAGACCCATCCTTTTTATAAATCACATGCATTCCCCGCTTTGCTGCTGTACACTAACTAAGCACCCAGGTCATTGAGTTGATCATTTTTTCTATATCAAAATCACAGAAAGATCCCAGGTGTACTGAAGATGCAGTGCCACATGTACATGTACAGGTGGTTTAAGTACACTATGCAAAGGTGCATGTTCCTATTGTGAGCGTTTTGTATATATGTATGTAAGTGAGCAGATTGGCCAGGGATTGGGGTGAGGAGGAGTGTGATTAATCAAGGAGAACTTTCTGGAGGAGTCAAATTCTGTGCCAGTGTGGGAAGGAAGAGACATAATGGCATAAAGAGTCATATAAACTTCTTTAATTATTTAACATTACACCAGAGATAAGTCAGAGTTTCTGTGCGGAACCATTAACAATTAAAAAAAAATCCTGCTCTCTCTGTTTATTCCTCTTGCGAAACATACAACAGGGTTGCCCTTGTGAAAAGTGGCTTCATTGGAAATCTCCTTTCCTGTTTTTTGTTTGTTTGTTTTTAGGTTGCAACTTTTATTTCTGCCTTTGAGCCTCTGACTCCGTATGTTTTTCATTTCTCGTTGGAAGGGTTTGAGCCGCTATTGACTAAGAACTTCTAGTCTAACAAGTCATTTTATTTTTGACCTTTTAATTCATCTGGTGTTTCAAGCTATGAAGAGCCTTTGCTTTTTAGCTGGGGCTGTATTGCAGTTATTTTCATACGAAAGACCATGGGATTTGAATCAGAAGACGTGAGAGTTTCAGTTCCTTTATAGTCTCTCAGGTGTGGGACTTTAGACAAAATCTTCAAGCTTTTCTGAACTTCTGTTTCTTTGTTTGTAAAATAAATTAGATAAGGATAACAATACTTATTGCACGCAGAATTACAGTGAGGAGTAAATTCAGTCATGTGCATTATATAAATTTTAAGTGGTTTTTAAAAAACGATCAGCACTACAGTTATACCAGCATTGTACCGAGACTTAGCTGCCAAGAATTCCTCCTTTAAGGTCTTCTTCCAATCCTGAAATATGTTAATCGTACACAGTTATCTGTACAAAAACCAAGTGAAAACATGTTTTTTCCTTAGCAGTTGTCCTTTACTAGTCCCCAAAGTGTCTTCAAATATAGGCCTGCAAGACATAAATGGTGGAGTTGTAGGTGTTACGGGGTCATTTCCTAAGGTCGGTGCATGACATCAAAATTGCACAAGAAGTAAACATTACTCTTGAAAGTCTTTTTTATTATGATTATTCATGAAGTATAGCGTATGTGGTTTGGTGACTGCACGTATGACTTGTATTTAGAGGGCCATTTGTAGGAAAAATATTTCTCTTTAAACACTAAAATCACACTGGGGTGTTGGTACTCACCCGGGGAGATGCAGGCAGGAATTGAGAACTGTTAAGGAACAGTAGACTCGGACTTCATCTAACACTTGCTCTGGGGAGCTCACTCACTAAGCACCCTTTATAATGACATTTCTTTTTCTTTTCTATTTTAAAATACTCTACCAACCAGCTATTGCTGGATAGCAAACCACACCCAAACTCAATGCCTTATAAGAGCGGTCATTTAGTCTCACTCATGTTTCTGCAGGTTGCTGAAGTCAGGCAGACCTGGGCTGTCCTGTGCGGGGCTGCAAGTTCAAGCTGCAGGTTCTCCTGGGCCTGACTCCTTGCTCCAGGTCAAGCTCATATCTGCTCCACATATGTCTATGCTGGAACCCAACTTCTCACGGCAATGACAGAGGCACACGCAGGAAACTCAAGTGTGCAAGAACATTTCTTTGGTCAAAGCAAGCAATATTGCTAAACTCCAAGGCAAGGATTAGGGAAGTATATGTATCCTGCTTATCCTGAAGCCGAAGCAAATCATATGGCCAACCCCAGTGTCAGTGGGCTGGGAAGTACACTCCTTCCATGCTGGGGTAGCGAGATGAAATAATTCTCTATCAATAATCTGATCTAACCCTACTGCCAAGTGTATACAGTTCCTATAAATAAATACATAGGTATGCTGTAATTCTATAGTCTAAACATAGAAGGTCCAGTGCCCCTTTACAATGCTGAAATGACATAGATGATGATGGTCACAGATAGATACTCCCAAATAGAATATTGTCCACTGTTAAAAAAGATAAGAAAAGCTATATAGGCTTTCCAGGTTTATTTTGGTTCTGGCTATAATTCTATCATTCCTCTCCCTTTCAAGAAAGTATATTAGAATTTGAATTCAAATAATGTTAATGAAGGTTTAACTTAAAATCTACCTTGGTTTATTTTAAAAAGCAAATCATTCTTAAACTTTGGTACTTTAGGTATGATTAGTAACAAATTGGTTGCAAGGAAGCTCCCACTGATGGCAACACACGATGATTAAGGAACACAGGTGGGTCCCAGTAACCACTGTGTCTGGACAGTCAGCTATAAAACAAAGTTTATGGAATGTTTCAGTGACGATGGCTTTTTTATTCAGTTTTTATTCGTTTTGACTTGGAAAGGAAAGCATATTTTCAGTAGTAATCAAGACAAAGAAAGATTGTTTGAATAAATGGGTATTTTAACATAGTATGTTTGAAAAACAATTTTAAATATGGCTGATGAATACAATATAGATGAACAAACTGCTGAATGACCCAACAGAACACCTCTTTCCCTTCCTCTGGATTGCAAGAGTCCTATTATGTCACTAAATGGAAAAGGCTAGAAAATAATTGATTAATAGAAATTTGACTGAATTTTTAAATTTTAAACTAGAATGGACAGGTATTATAGATGCAGATCCTGATGTGAACTTTACCCTTTTATACCTTCCCCTACCCTCAAAATTGCACCAAACAATAAGATTTTGGTGATGATTATCAGGCAACTATCAACACCTACACTTCTGGTAGGAAAAACTGCTTATGTAAAGCAGAGTGTAAATTCCTTTGCAAAACTCCTTTTTCAGCTGATAGTAGGTTAAAAGATAATAGCTCTATATTACCGCCCTTGTGAAGGCAAGTATCATAGTGTAAGTAGTACAAGTAGCAATCCTGAAATGTAGAGGATTGTTATACCTTTAGGATTGGTCTATTTAAATTTCAAAATATAAACAGATAAGAACCCCAGAATAATTTTTGAGGCGCTTTGGGAGGGTTACTAAGTCTGTTTCTCCCTGGTTACATCCAAGCCTCCTGGCCATGAAATGCTTTAGAAATGATGTTTAGGCAAAAAAAAAAAAAAAAAAAAAAAAAAATAAGTGTCCATGGTGTATTATTGTATAATTGATGGAATTGGTATAGAAAGAAGAATGGTCTCCATTCAGTTTCTTTGTGGGAGAAGACCAAGCAGAGAGAAAGAAAGCCTCTTGACTTTTATTGCTTTAACTAATCTAAACTAAGTTAAAGAATTGTTCTACAGCAAGCAAGCATTAATTTGTGATGATGGTGATGATGATGATGGTAGAATTGACTTACTGAATACGTTGCACAATAAATTGAAAACTCTGAGGTCCATGTCTTTCATTTAGACTCAGCTACTTCACAGTATACTCAGTTACCTCTCACTTAATAAAGCATAGCTATTCACTGAAGAATTCCAATTAATAAATGTCAAAGGAATGTGAGAAATAGAAAATCACCATTAGGCAAATACTGCAATAATAACTGGTGCAGGCAAGATCCATCAGTGGATGCTAAAATTAGTAGGCAAAAGTTTGAGAGAAACAGGATAATTCGTAGTACCAAAGTAGTCTCCACCCAAATATATTTATTAATTACAAAAGGGAAAAATAGCAAATTTACAGTGGAAAAAGTTGGCAGACACCATCTTATCAAAGTAACCAAGGTTCACGTCACCAGTAATAAGACATGTTGTCCTTGTGTACTCCTGCCCAAAATGTAAAACCTCAACCTAATCACGAAAAAACATCGCAAAGCCAAACCGAGGGATTTTCAACAAAATAAATGAGCAGTACTCTTCAAAAGTGTCCTGAATTGGATACTGAAACAAAAAAAGGACATTAATGGAAAACCGGCAAAATGTAAAACAATCTTAGTTTCCTGGATTTTATCATTGTAAAATGGTCATGTAAGGTTTAACTTTAGGGTTAGCTAGGGGTAGCTAGATGATGCTATTTTTGCAACCTTTCTGTAAGTCTAAAATTATTTCAAAATAAAAAGTTCAGAAAAATAAACATAATAGAATAGGTTAAATTAATAGAGGCTTGGAATCTTATCGTATTATTAGGGTGACATCCTTTTACCAAATAAAGGCCATTATTTTCTACTATTTACTTATGCAGAAACAGAAATTTCTATAATTTCTTATATGTCTAATCTCTTGAAAATGAATTTAAAATTATATAATTTTGTTTTAGCTTTAAACTGTCAGATTTTTTTATTCCTTTTGATTCTGCCATATAGATTTTGGAATTTTTCTGAAGACTAGGTTATACAAACAATAGGTCACATTTGAAATGGAAGGAAACCTTTTAAGAACACTGTGTCCTAACCCAAACATGCTTGAGTCTCTGAGCCTGTCCTCTGCAGTAATTACCTGGTCCTCAAAATCACACGTTTCACACAGAAAGCTAGCAAGAATTGTTCACTAGTAATTAAGTGTGATTAGCACCAAAAGATTGTGCTTCTTGTTCCTGGGCTCACTATCCAAATAGTAGCACTAGGAGGTGTTCCAATAACTTTTGGGTTCTGGAAACTTCTCACCAAAGATTTAGAGCTATATCTGGGCACCCCCTCCCTCTGGGTCCTAAATCATTTGGTAGAGAGCAGTGGCCAAGGACTAGACGGCCTGCAGCTGGGATCTGTTCCCCATCGATATCCCAAGGACAGTGGCCCTCTAGTGCATTTCAGTCACCATCCAGTGCCATCCAGCCCCAATCCACACAGCATGTAGTGAGCACTGCAGGAAGAGTGGCTTCGAGAAAACTGAAGACTTCGGGGCTTACAAAGACTTCGATGGAAAGCATCTCCAAGCCTGACAGCGCAGATGATAGAGGAGCCATTGTCTGCTTAGACAAGGAGGGAAATGGTTTTCTAACATGTTAGGTCTGGGAACCTTTACTAGCAATGAGTCTCTCTGAAGTTTTCATCTTTTCTGTCTGTACAGCAATTGGCATGGTTAAGGGCTTCGGTTTTATGACTCCAGCCGAATCTGAGTAATGTCAGAGTCATCGTTAGAGATAATTTCCTAAAGGCTCACATCCAGGGCTTTCCAGTTAGGAGAGATGTGAAACATCCCAGCTCCTTTTACCTCCTCTGCTGAGGTACATGAGAGTAGCACGATACTGTACAAATAGCTCACTCACTCAATGCTAATGAGCTCCCCCTCCACAAGCTCCAAGTTTTGGATCATCTCTGGGCCTTTAAATCATTTATAGAAGCTCCTGTGCTGGGGTTTAGAGATGGTATTAAGTACTCTCTATATTAAGTACTTTATTATATAACTCTACTTGAGTACCTGTGACTACAAAAGCTAAGCCTTCCATTAAATCACCAAAAATAAATATCAACATAATATGTAAATATTTTGCCAAGTATTAGCTAATATTATTGAATGTTTATATTAACATTGTTTTAAGTTTCTTACCTTGTATTAGCTAACTTAATCCTAAACTGCAAATCTAGAACAATATCGGATATGGGCTCAACTATTACCCCTATTTAACAGTTGAGAAAACTGAGGCACAGAAAGGTGGAAAAATGACCCTTGGCAATGACAGCTAGAGAGTGGTAGAGGCAGGTCGTGAATCCAGCATTATGGTCCAGAGGCTGTACTTTTGGTCACTGTCGTGTGCTGTCCCTGGGCTATGGCTTGTATTCCGAACATGCAAGAACGAATGAGTACAGGCAACAGACTGTGCCTCCTCAAGTGCTCATTACTGTGAAAAAATAAATTTTTTTTTACAGTATTTTCATGCCTTACTTTCATAAGTAAAGGTTAACAAGTATCCTTTATCCTTTATGTATAAAACATCCGTGTACTGTGTGGCTTGCAAAAAGAAGCCAAAGGCCAATGAGAATTCAGAATTCAGGACGCTGTGGCAAGACAGCCTTGGCTATGGCATGCAAATTCTGATGGCCAGTCTCCCAGAAAGCTGTTAGACAGATTCACTCAATGTGTATTTATTGAGCATCTATTATGTGCTGGGTAGTGTTTAAGGTGCTTGGCACGGCCTCAATGAACAAAAACAGACACTGATCTCTGCTGTCATAGAGCTTATGTTCCAGAGGGAAAAGCGAAACTATAAATAATAATCTGAAAATAAGTATATAAATGTATTAATATACTAGTAATGCTATAGAGAAATAAGAAGTGCTGCTGAATAATGAGGATAAGGGATACTAGGCAGGGACAGATGAGAGTTGCAGTTTAGACAGGGTGGTCAGGTTGGTCTCACTGATAAGGTTGAAGAGTTAAGGGAGGCGAGGGAGTCGGTGATATGAGGAACAGCCAGTAAAATATCCTGAGGTGGGAGTGTGCCTGGCATGTTCTGGGAGCATCCAGAGGCCAGAGTGGCTGGAGCTGAGTGGCAGGAGGTGAGAAAGCAGAGCTGCCCCAGGGGGTCAGACCACGCAAGGTCTTGAGTGTCATGCTAACACCGGGTCAGATGAGGAGCTGCTTCAGTTGGAGTTTCCTTTTGAAGTACTGCTCTGGCTGCTGTGTTGAGAATAGACTGTGGGGGTTAAAAATATTAATAGAAACAGGGAGATTTTTTAGGAGGTAATTGCAGTAATCCAAGAGAGAGAAGATGGTGACTCAGTCCAGAGTTGTAGCCGCAGAGGTGATGAGAAGTGCTTGAATTGGAGCTGTATTTTGAAGATAAAGCCAACAGGATTTCCTGACACTGTGTATGTGGGATGTGAGTAAAAGAGAAAAAGGAGCCAAGAATGACACTGAGATTTTTAGCCTGAGCAACTAGAAGGAAGGACTTTGTGTCAGTTCAGATGAGGGAGACTCGGGTGAGGAGGTTTGATGGTGGTTGGGAGATCAGGAGTTCTGTTTCGGATGTGTTGTTGCATTTGAGATGCTCGTTAGACATCCATGTGTCAGGAAGGCAGGAGAATACATGAGTCTGGAGTTCAGAGGAGAAACCATAGTCAAAACGACAGCATTGAAAGCCAAGTGTGGATGAGATCAGCACGGGAGGGAGTGCAGGAAATAAAACATAGGAAGTCAGAGACATAAGGAGGGACCAACCAGAGATTCTCAGTGGGGAGTGAGGTCAAACCAGGAGGAAACCAGGAGTGTTTCCAGAGAAAACCTGGAAACCCAGGAAAGACTGTGTCAGGGGAAGCGAGTGATCAACTTGCAAGTGCTGTCAAGTGGTCAAGTAAGTTGAGGACAGAGAACTGGCCATGGGACTTAAGCAGAGGAAGAGGACACTGATGGCTTTGAAGAAAAATGTTTTAGTGGCATAGTGAGAGTAAACACCTGACTACAGGAGGTTTAAGGGAAAATGGGAGACGAGGAATTGGAGACAGTGAATATAGATGACTCTTTTAGGGGTGTTGCTGGAAAGGGGAGGAGAGAAATGGGTGGTAGTTGCCAGGGGAGTTTTTTTTTTGAGATGGAGGCTGAGGCGAGAGGATTGCTTGAGGCCAGGAATTTGAGACCAGCCTGGTAAATAGCGAGACCCCGTCTCTACAAAAAAGTAAGAAAAATTAGCGAGGTATGGCAATGCATGTATTCCCAGCTACTCGGGAGACTGAGGTAGGAGGATAGAGTGAGCCCAGGAGTTTGAGGTTGCAGTGAGCTATAAGCACACCACTGTACTCTAGCTCTAGGCAAAAAGAGAGAGACCCTATCAAAAAAAATTTAAAAAAGGGGGAAATAATAGTAGGTTTAAATGATTTATAACTTAGGTCCTTTAAATAGCATTATGACATCTTTCAGTGCTAGGGTTGACATAGAAAACTCAATAAAAAATTTTTGCTTGGGTTGTGGGGCTTGGAAGTGGGTGCCTGGGAACAAGATAAAAATGATAATGGGAAGGAAAAGACATTGATTTGAAGATTAAAACTTGTTAAATTCTGTGAATTTGGGAACAGCTAGTCATGTCTAAATTAACCCAGTGTTTTGTGCCAGGCAAATTTGTTGTCCAGTACCTGGTATACAGTTGGCATCAATATCTAACCTACTCCTCCCCTGACAGCTCCAAAGGTCCAGCTTAATCTTGCAATAGAAAGAGATCAGTCTCAACTAAACTTATAGAACTTGTCACATACACTGGCTGTGTAAATCCAGGATTCCTTCGAGATAATGGTGCTGGGCATGACATAGACGTGGGAGTCAGGCAAGCTGGCATTCAAATCTTGGCCACTCGCCTGCTCTGTGACCTTGAGCAAGTCTCTGAGCCTCCATTGTCTTAACTACATTATGGGAACAATAATAATGGCTACTTCATAAGGTTATTATAAGAATTCAATAAAAGAATAAATATATTTATATAAATTTTGGCATGAAACAAGGGGTGAGTAAACTATCAAAAGGAACAAAGGCTCCTTTCTAATATATAAATTAACTTTATTTCTATTCCTTGGGTTCATTTTATCCAACAATTCAGAAGCACTTCTTCACTTAGACTCTTGAAATTTCATACACTGTATCTTTAAAAGATTTGTTTTTAAGGTATCTGAGAATTATAAAACACAGCACCTGGAAAACAAGCCTTTTCTTTCATGCTCAAGTAACTGTAATATAGATTTTTCTAAAGCTTCTCTCATACCTGGTAAGAGATAAAACCTTGGTTATTTTATCTCTGGGGTAATTTTCTGAACAGGCTGTAAGTGCCTAAGAGAGGATTTTGTGAATAATCTCTACCCTCACTGCTCCCTGGCTATCCTCATGCCCTAATAGCCCAGATTCAACAGTGAGCTCATTCTGGATTCTTAGACTCCCAGGGTTTAGCTGGTGTCATCTAGCTCAGTTTGTGCAGCTGCCTCTGAGGAAAGATTGGGGAATGTTGTCATTCCCATTTCACAGAGGGGGTAAGAAAAGCACTTATTAGTTGTGGAAGAGCAGAAAATACACTCATTGTCCCTGGGATTTACCCAGCACACTCTTTAAAGGACTTCATTAAAGAGAAAAACATTCCCCAAGTCAAACTTCCTTCCCTGAGTCTACTGTAGTTTTCTCCTTAGTCCTCAACCAAGGAAGAATTTAGGGGAGAGGCAGCTGAGCAGTTGCCTGAGGAGTGCCAAAATATCACAAGGAAGTAAAAATTTCACTGGAAATATAAGATGAAGGCAATCGTAATTACCAGAATACCTCTTATAGGCAGCACTTTACAATTGGAAGAAAAATTTTGATAAAGATGCTTTGGGATGAAGTTGATGGGATAAACCCTCAAGGGGAATTCTTGTTAACAAAAGAGTCTCTGAAATGCCCTGTAGGGGAGATGAGTCCAGTTATCTATGGGGGTCTATGTTTTGCTGAGAGAGCTATGCAAGGTAGGGCCAGAGCTGAATTGCTGGGCAATATTGCTGAAGATGAAGCCTGGAGATCACTTAAGCAGTGAGCAGCCCATCTTTCTAAATAAGTATGCTCATATGTATAAAGAATATTGATTTGGGTTTCTGCTCAAATGTTGGGGGCAGTGAGTGGAGGCTAAATACACAGCTACTTTTACTTCTACTCAAAGCCCCACAAAAATGACTGCAAATAGATTTTTTACAAAAAAAAATGTGGGAACAAAGAAAGCAACCACAAAATTTTTGAACTGGAAAGTAGATGGAAAAGTGATAAATGACTTAATAGACTTAAGAAAATAGAATCCAATGCTGACATTAAGGAAAACTGAGACCCTATCAGATTTACATCTTAGAATCCCATAAATTCTCAGAGATTGGTAGCACCAAGTACTTCTGGAAGTAGGAGGGGAAGGGGAAGCTAAAATAAAGGAGACTGGTTGAAAGTGTGATTGACAGCTAGTCAGAATCCCAGATCTCGTTCTAACATCTGCATAGCTGGGTAAGCCCCTCCCTCTTCCCAAAAGTCTAATAAAGTAAAAATTGTGTGAACTGGGGCACCCACCACAATTGTGGATATGGGTACCATACTGAAAACTGCACAATGCATGCTGAGACCTTCAGTCTCCTTCCCTACTCAGCTTCCATATTTTTGGCAGACACATTTCCCCCTTCAATTAGGATGTTGGAGAATCCTTCTCTGGGATTTGACCAGCCCAAGAGGAAAAACCTAATATTGATGTTGAAAACTCTCAAAACAGTTACCATAAAATTCATAGTCAAGAAGCCCCACTCACACACACAAAGCTTACAACGAGCTTTTTACTCCTGAACAATTAAATATGAGCAGATAATCAAGGATTCCCAGGGATCTAAGGAATGCCTCTAACATGAAAGATAAAAACCAAAACTATAAAGCAGAAACATCTTCGAGGAAATAAAGACTATGAGAAGAGAAGAAATTGTAAAAGAAACATACCAAAATTATTCATTCAAATCCCTAGACAGATAAGGTATTGCAACCATGAAACATGAGCAGGATAGTATATAAAAGGAAATAACAAGAAGGCAAAAAAAGAGCCCTGAGATTTTAAAAATATGATATCAGAAATGAAATATTTACTATAAGAGTTAAGAAAGTTGGAGAACTCTTTTGGAAAGTAGAACAAAAAAGTAAAGAGATGGCAAAAAAGAGGAAAGATAAGAAAATTATTGCCCCAGTTCAGGACATCAAATATACAAATAACAGGTATTCTACAAAGGAAGAAAAGGAAAAAAAAGTAACAGAGGAGATATCACCAATGAAATAGTTCTGAAATATTTCCTGGAACTGAAGGGCATGAATCCATAAATGAAAAAGGGCTGTAAACAATAGATGAAAATAGACATAAACCAGGGGATGAAGAGAGAATGCAACAAAACTCCAAAGAGTAAAAACAAAAACAGAAAAATTCAAGAATCAAAATGACTTCCGACTTCCCAACGACAATACTGGCAGCAAGAAAACCATAGAGCAATTACTTCAAAATTCTGAAGGAAAATTATTTCTGACCTAGAATTCCATACCCAGCCAAACTACCAATGAAAGTTGAGGACAGAAGACTCTTGATATATTTACTTCTTTACACTTTTTCTCAGGAAGCTGCTGGAGGATGACCTCCACCAAAACTTAGAACCGAAATGCAGGAAACAGAAGATGCAACCCAGGAGAGGGATACAAGGAATCCCCAGAATAATGGTGGAAAGATAATGCCAAAAGGATAAATATTTATTAGATAGAAAAGGCAACCAGTCCAACTATAACAGGTCAGTAGGCTCTGGATAAAACTTCTTCAGCAATATCAAATTGATAGAATATCTGATGTGCCTGAAGGTCTTGAGACACTAAAAAAACTGGCAAAAGTAAATATTATGTATTCCAGGGAATCCAAACTAGGGAGATTGGAACACTGGAGTGGATTTATTTTGTAAAACCTGCATATCACCCTCACTGTGACCCAGAAAGGCTCGGAGGACACTTCCTTCACAAAAGGCAGTAAGACAACGTTCATTAGGCGAGCCCTGGCATCCTTGAGGAACTTGGTGGTGGCTCTTCTGTGTAGGCCTGAATTGACAGTGTGAATGGCTGCATCAAACGGGGGCCCCTGAATTCACTGGGGATGATGGGACCCTGAGATCCTGGGGCTAAGGGTGGCACTTAATCACCAGGACTGCATGGGTGAGCGTGCTTGTCATAGCGTTAAAGCCCAGTAGTAATAGGAATGGTCTGACTTGCAGAGGTCTTTGGTCTCGGCTAGCCCATCATGGTGTCCCTAGAACTGAAATAGATTGGCAGACTGCTAAATGATTACTCAATTTGTAAAAGTGGGACAGCTCTAGACTTAATGAACAGAAATCTTACTCGAATCATATGTATAAAGAATATTGATTTGGGTTTCTGCTCAAATGTTCTGCTCAAAGTATCACTTTGAAGGGACGCCAAATTACTATTCAATCCACATATCAAAGTTTAATGTTTGGTCACTTGTTAATACATATTCTAAGATGATGGACCCCAACAGAGACCACATTTTCGACCACATGGACAGTTGGCTTAGGCTGAAGTCCTGGTTATTAGTGGCCTGGCCTGGACACTGGGCTCACAGGGAAGCTATGGTCCCTTCCCCATGTTGGCTGCTGAAGTTCAATATCTAATGTGCGGGGCCATTTTACTGAATTGCATTTACTGCTATTGCTGCTTTTCTGCAATTTATATTCTTTTTGCTTTCATGTAACTCTAGTTTTATTTATTCTGTCTATATATGCATTGTAGTTACCCTGCTGAGTATAAGATATTCCTCAGAGTAGAGAGGAAAATCACCCTTGTGGTAGTCTGGTACATTAGTGATCCCCAAGGAATGACACCTCCTGTGGGTATTCACACCCTTCTGTAGTCCCCTCTCCTTGAACTGGGGCTAGCCCTGTGACTTGCTTTAACCAATAGAATGCCGAAGAAGTGATGCTGAGTCAATTTTGGGTCTCAGCCTCAGGAAGCCCTGAAAGTTCATTTTTGCACTTTGGAGGAACCCTCTGCACATAGGAACTGTACCCTAAGAGCATCATACTGTGAGGAAGCTCAGTGTGAATGCGACATGAAGAGGTCATAGCAGGACAATCAGTAAGCCCAGCTGACAGCAAGAACGAAGACCCACGGCCCTCAGTTGCCAGTCCCAACTGAGCTCCCAGCCAATAGCAGCACCAACTGGTCCCCAAGGGGAGGGAGCTATCTTGGACGAGCATCCTCCAGCCAAGTCGGGCCAACCCAGCTGGCGCCATGTGGAGCAGACACAAGCTGTTTGCACCAAGCCCAGCCCCAACTGAAGAATCATGAACACATAAATAATGAGATTGTTTTGAACCATTGATTTGGGAGTGGTTTGTTTTTCAGTAATAGATAAGTATATTAACTATTTTTGTTTGTTCATCTGTTGCATGCGGTACCTGGTATAGCCCATGCATCTGTGTTGGGCTCCATTTTCTCTTACAGCCCTTAAAAACACTGTGACTTGTAGTTCTTTCTGTTGCTCCTTGCATATAATTCTGTTGGCAGTGATCTTTCTCTTTGTGTAGCCGTCCACCTAAAGAAGTATTTTAAACTGCTTAGATATTCAGGAGACCATATGCCTAAGAGTCTATGAATTCACTGGTCTGGGTTTTTGGATATTTTTGACCCCTGAGTTGCCCTGACTTCTGGCCTTATTTCCCAGTCTGGCCTGAGGGCCGGGCAGAGCCTCCCTTGACCTTGACAGCTTCTTGATGTTTCTCAGCATGCTTCGTGCTCCAGCTCTGGGTCTCGGTTTGTTTTCGGCTTCTGGGGAAAGCCTGGTTTTTCCATCAATATAGTCTTGTGTGGGAAGGAATAGTTTCCCAGAAAAAGATGTTGTCAGAAGGACATCCCCTTAGGAATAAATAGACTTCTTCCTCTGTGTTCTTTTCAAGTAGCCCCTTTCAAAACCCCTCCCATCTCACGACTGTAAAGTAAAAGACAGACGGGTGGCCTTTACTATACCAAAGTGGCACAGCCAAAAAGCTCTTGTTAACATTTTGAAATCAGCTGGTCCTGCTCTTGTCCCTTTTATCCCACCCTTCTCAAGACGGCTCTGCCAACCAGTGGGGCCACCTCGCAGCACCCTCACTGCTCTTTCTCCTTGTAAAGTTCTGACTGGGCATCTTCTGCTCATGAGACCCTCCACATGCCCGGGGTTGGGTGTACCAAGGGAAAGGAAGCTTGGCAACTTGGTGCAGTGGAGAGAGCCCCAATTGGGAACCAGACAGATGTGGATCAGAATCCTGGCTCTGGCATTTTTCTAGCTGTGTGACCTTAAGCAAGTTACTTACACTTTCTCGGGTTTCCTCATCCCCAAAACTAGGATATTTAATGCATATGTTGTAGGATGTCTCTGAGGTTTAAAAGTAAATTGTATTAAGATCCCAGAACATAGAATGGATGCTCAAAATAAGGTAGCAATAAAGAAGATGATGATGATTGATTCCAGGGAAAGAGATAGGGACCAGAGAGTTTATAAATGCTTCATTACATAAAGCCTGCCTCACCAAGGTAGATAGAAGAGGACTGGGGGAGAAGAAAGGTCTGGAATGAAGAACCAAGATATGTCCCAGTTTGCATATCACCTACAGGGCTGCTGTGTTGCGTTGAGCAGGTTGTGCACTGCGTTGTCCAACTGTACAACACTATGGGGGGTGCTTACAGCCTACGAGTCTGAAATGTGTTGGCAGCTGGCTAGGATTAGTAACAATGATGTGCAAGAGACAGCTCCTACTGGTTCACAAGAGGTAATTGTTAAATTTTCAGGGATTTTGCCAGCCAGTTGTTAAACATAGCCATTATTAAAAATTGAATTATATAAACTTATACTCAGATCCTCAAAACTTATCACTTACTAATTATTTTACTATATTTTTGTATTTTCTATGTTCTTGAGATTATTTACATTTAGCATTTATAAAGTAGAAATATGTATTGCATAGTACTGTGCTACCTCTTCACAACGTTGAGTTCAGTGACATAACAATGGCAGCTTAAAATTGTCTATGGTGTAAGTATTTACACCACAGAAATTGTTAAGCACTACAAAGCAGGGATTTAAAAAAAGCTTTTACCAGCACACCGTTGGGTGTAGATAAGGTTGAGACATGCAAACAGTAATGAAAACATTTCATTCTTCTCCAGCCCACTCCATGCTGACTGTGTTTGAGCCCATCACTAGCACCAGCAAGGAAAAGAAACTGAGGGAGTGAAAGGCAGTGAGATTTTGTTCCATCCCCACTAGCCTGAGGTGCATATTGCTCTGCGCTCTCACTACTTTTCTGGATTTATTTGAGCCCAGTGTATCCCCATAGGTAGGGACAAGCTCACAGCCACCGGTGTAAGCTAAGGAATCATGAGGAAAATGTGGCCTAAAGCCTTGAGTCAAGAACACTGTGTTTGACCACAAAGCATCAGTGAAGGTTGCAGCTCAACTTGTGCAGCTGGAGGTCTGAGAATGCTTCTGTTTCAGTCTTGCACTTGCTTCTTTTGTTCAATTCTCCCTCTCACTCCTCTGGTACAACATTAAAAGGGGACAGACAGTCCACTTCAGGACAGTAAATTCAATTCTTTCCGTAGCAGGTAAAGTCCAGCTGGCCTACACCTTAATAAATGATAATAACCCAACACCGCACAATTGCATCAGATGCCACTACAGGACATAATGCCAGACTGTGTCATCAGCTGGGACCTAGATGGCTCGAATAGGCCATAATGGGGAATTCTAAGTTGCTAATATCATTCAGAGCCTCAGGGTACTTGAGGAACACATGAAGAAGCATCCACACTATGCTATTTCACCCCTAGAATAAAAGTTGATTCTTACCTTTTTAAGTGATTAAACAGATTTGGATGTCCTCTCTCATATACTTTTCTTGCTCTTATTGCTCCAGATCCCCAAACAATATAATCTTTCCCTGTCTCCATTTATTTATTGTGAGCCACTGTTTTGCTCTGAGGCTGCTTTCTTCAGATTAGCAAAGGGTTGGGAGAGATGGGCTCTGAGGTCAGACCGTTGGAGTCCAAATCGTGCTAGCTGTTCCACTTTGTACTTTTGTTTCTTCATCTGTGACATGGGAACAATAGTAACAACAGCCACTGCGTGGGGCAGTGGTGAGGATTAAATGAGTTCTATATATGCTCTTACTGAGTTAAAGCACTCAGACCCTGTATGACACCAAAGGACTCAAAAGTGTCTCTTACATAATTATTCTTTAGGTATTTTCCTATCAAACTATTCTACCCTCTATCTCCCGTACAATTTCCTTGCTTTGTTCCTGCTTTCTTTATTCTTTTACCTCCTTCTCTAAGAACCTCTTTGAGTGTTATAATTTAATCACTAAAAAGAAAAAAAAAATCAACTTTCCTAATGCCTTAGCATAAATATATTAAAGCTGTTATCATTGCAGCTTGAATTTGCAGACAATTTTCAAACATAACACCAAGTTGCAGGTGTAGTGACATGGACCTTCCTTAAGATTTCAGTCTTGCAGGCATTTTATCTGACGTGCCACGATTTAAACCAATTTGGCCAATAAACTCCTCACCAAGAGCTGCTCACATGCGAGCACTACTGAGGAAGGATCGTCGGAGAGCAGCACGCTGACAGTGCCAGAAGGCCTTGTGTTGGGGCAGCCCTAGGAGACTCGTCCCGGGGGTGGGCAGGTGCAGGGGTCAGCACGTAGCTGCCCCTTCCGTAATCTCCCACTGCCCTACGACCCTCACTGCCTGGCTTCTTGCCTTTTCTTTGCCCACATGGAACCATGGGTTGGTCATGTTCCCTCTGCAGCAGCCACCCATCTATTTGTTTAGAATTTTTAAATTGGCAAATAAACATTGTATATATACAGTGTACAACATGATGTTTTGAAATATGTAGACATCGTAGAATGGCTAAGTCAAGCTAATTAACATATTTGTCAACTGACATACTTATCATTTATTTGTAGTGAGAACATTTAAAATCTCTCGAGGCCGAGGCGGGTGGATCGCTCAAGGTCAGGAGTTCGAGACCAGCCTGAGCAATGAGCGAGACCCCGTCTCTACTAAAAAAAATAGAAAGAAATTAGCTGGCCAACTAAAATATAGAAAAAATTAGCCGGGCATGGTGGCACATGCCTGTAGTCCCAGCTACTTGGGAGGCTGAGGCAGTAGGATCGCTTAAGCCCAGGAGTTTGAGGTTGCTGTGAGCTAGGCTGACGCCACGGCACTCACTCTAGCCCGGGCAACAGAGTGAGACTCTGTCTAAAAAAAAAAAAAAAAAAAAAAAAAAAATAAAATAAAATAAAATCTCTCTTAGCAGTTTTCAACTATACGGTACATTATTGTGAACTATAGGCAACATGTTGTACAATAGATCTCTTGAACTTATTCCTCCTGTCTAACCGGAATTTTGTATCCTCTGACCAACATCTCCCCATTTCTTCCACACACACCTCACCCCAGC
>CM052439.1:153317862-153516560 GCA_028533085.1 Varecia variegata | reverse complement strand
AAAAAAAAAAAAAAAAAAAAAAAAAAATAAAATAAAATAAAATCTCTCTTAGCAGTTTTCAACTATACGGTACATTATTGTGAACTATAGGCAACATGTTGTACAATAGATCTCTTGAACTTATTCCTCCTGTCTAACCGGAATTTTGTATCCTCTGACCAACATCTCCCCATTTCTTCCACACACACCTCACCCCAGCCTCTGGTAACCACTGTTCTACTCTCTGTTTCTGTGAGTTTGACTTTTTTAGATTCCACATGTAAGTGAGATAGTGTGGTATTTGTCTTTCTGTGCCTGGCGTATTTCACCGAACATAATGTCCTCCGGGTGCATCCATGTTGTCTCAAATGGCAGGATTTTTTTTTGAGGCTACATAGTATTCCATTGTGTGTGTGTGTATAAAAAATGTGATATCTGTCTCTCATATTTTCTTTATCTATTCATCCTTGATGGACAAACCTGTCTGTTTTTTGTATTTTTTGTTTTTTCTGGTTTTGGCAGTAATGGCAGCAAGAATGGAAATAAAGACGTCTACAAAACATTGAAAAGCCCTGACACTTCCCTCCCTACTAAGATCTTTAATAAATCACAAACTTGGAACAAAGTTGGCAATCCTAGAATTGCTAATGCTGAGAAAGGAATGCAAAAAAGGCAGAGACACAGAAGGAAGGGATGGGTACAAAGGGGCCTGGGCACTTGAGAGTAAGCTTTCTTAACTAGGACAAAGGGAGCAGCAGAGGGGAAAAGAGAAAAGTGTGGACGTGTATGTACTGTTGACTTCACCAGGTGGTTTAATACAGGGTTGGGGGGTGGGGGTGTTACAGAGAACACCTGAGTCCATTCTTTGTATGGCCTCAGTTTTCTCCTTTATAGCATGATAAAAATAATGATCACTTTATTCATAGGGTTGTTGCAATGATTCAATGCAATAATCTCTGTAGAGTTTGGTCACAAGTGCTGCCTTTGGAGCCAGTCTGCCTTGGTTCAAATCTTGGCTTCATCACGTACTCACCAGCTGTATGATTTTGGAAAAGTCACTCAATCCCTCTGTGTCTCGGGTCCTTATCCATAAAATAGGGCTGACAGTAACACCGAATGCCAGGATTAATATATGGATCAGTTAGAATATATCTGGCATGTAAAACATGTGAGATGTCATTCTTCTGCCTTTAGTTGTAAGATCCTGTGCCTTGATTTTGTAAAATGCCTAAAGCATGGCACCTGACCCAGTCAACAGTTATTGTTAATTATGAAGATGTTTATTTTTCTGTCATAAAAGTTATTATGTGCTCTTTAAAGAAAAATTAAACTATATGAAAAAGTAGAAAGAAAAATTAATCACTTTGAGCCAAACACTGTTAACCTTTTGCTGATTTTTTTCCTCAGGATTTTGCTCTGCATAATTTTATATCATATGAGCATTCATTTCATAGACTGCCTTCTTTACATACCTCATAACAGAAACACTTCACATGTTATGAATTCTTGGCAAGCATTATTGCAATGATAAGTCATCAGGTACAGGTATGTTATAATTCCCTTAAACATCCTTACCTGAATTCATGCCATTTTTAATTTTTAAGTATCATAAATATATTTAGATGAACATGCTCAAACATAAGATGTTTTTTCCACATTTGAGATTATTTTTTAGGATAGATTGTGAGAAGTATGAACACTAGGGCATATTAGTAATGTTTAAGAGCCATCGTGCATTGCCTGATTACTTTCCAAAAGAGTTATACAAAATAAAACCACTATTCAAAATGTATAAAAACATTCCCTTAATAGAAGTGGGTTTTATCATCATTAAAAATCTGTTTCAATTTATAGGTAAGAAATGGCCCTCAGGGTTTCAATAAATTGTACTTTTTTAATTACTCATATGTTTAGAATATTTTTCTGTGTATGTGTTTTTAAATTTTATCTTTTTTGGTAACTTGTCTATTTATGCCCTTTGTTCATTTTCTCTATGGACCATAAAATGCTTCTGTTGTATTTTGTATGAATTCTTTATATGCTAAATATATTAATCTTTTGTCTGTCTGTAAAGATTTGTCCCCAGGCTATATTTTAACTTTGGTTGTTGTTTTGACAGAAAGAAATGATTCCAAAAAATTGTTGTATAATCTGTTTATTTTGTGTATGCTTACTTCTATTAAGAAAAACTTGGCTGGGTGCAATTGCTCATGCCTGTAATCCTAGCACTTTGAGAGGCCACGACAGGAAGATTGCTTGAGAGCAGGAGTTAGAGGTAGCAGTGAGCTGTGGTGATGACACTGCACTACAACCTGGGTGACAGAGCAAGACCCTGTCTCGAAAAAGAAAAGAAAAGAAAAACTTTAAAGTAATTATGCCAGGATGGATGGTGATGAATAGGGACAATCTTCTTGTTTTGTGGCTTTACCAATGTGTATTTCTCTAATTCTTTAATCCATCTGGAGTTAAAGTTATGTTAGTGTGCTGTATGAATTAAGGCTAAAAATTGATTTTCTCTTCTAATTTGCTAACCAACTGTCCCAATGTCATCTGTTGAATAATTCTTCCATTCCCCATTGATCCATGGTGTCTTTCTTATCATAAATTAAGTTTTTATACTTTCCAGGGCTATCTGTTCTATCCTATTGATCTTCCTGTCCATTCCTATGCCAATACCATGGTGTTTTAATTAGAGTTGAAGGGTGTTTTAAGTCCACTATTTTAGGAGAGAGCCTGGCGGAGCCAGAACAATTATGTGAATGTGAGGATGTGGGTGATGGATACTTACAAATGCCTGAGAGTTTTGTTCTCCTTGTCCATCTTTGGGCCCTGAAGAGGTCACAGAGTGATCACTCTTTGTTGAAAGGAGATATTCAGGCATGGAGATGTCTCCAGGAGGCCTCCCAGGCCTTGGGTCCCCTGGACAGGGCCTAGGTGGGCACCACCCTTGTTTTCCCCTCTGACTCTGATTTTTCTGTATTCCATGTGAAATCTTACTGCCCACCCAAAGGACATGGTTTTTCTTCACACCTTGGCAGAATGCTATTGTTAATCCATAGGGGTAACTTGTTGAACTCAGGTGGGGCCATGTGACCAGCTCTGGTCAATGAAAGGTGAGTGGTAGTGACCTGTGTCACTTGAAGAGAAAGCACCTGGTTCCCCATGCTCCAGATAGAGGCTGCTTCATTAGCATGGGCCCCACAGTGGGCACAGTGTGGAGGAGAGCTGCAGCCCACCCTCGCCGATTGTGTGCAACGCGAGACAAGTAAATCCTTGCTGTTGTAAGACACTGTGTTCGGGGGTGATTTGTTATAGTAGCACAACCTAGCTTATCCTGACTGATAGCAGAAGGCTAGTTAAAATATTTAACAATTAGTATAACGTGAGCATTAACTAAAATCAAAATAGATACCAGCTCAGACACAATGGGGGTTCATACAGGATGGTTTAGCCAGGTCTTATCATCCCATCTCTTTAAGGTGGCTGTGCATAGCTCAAATCTCCTTGACTGGGTATTGATTTTGTCGCTGAGATTTTATAGTCTCCAGTGATCTCGGCTTATGTGGTTCCCTTTTACTCCCGATGACTTGATTTGCTTGTGCCAGAAAATAGACAACTCTTCATATCTTATCGTGTCAGTTACGCTTAGCTTTTCTCCTTATTGAGACCGTATGTCCTGATAGGCATGGTCTGTGTTTATAAAGCTTCTGTCCCTTCACAGGCTATACCATCATTCATTCCACAAATACGAAGTGCATTGTGTGCTTAAAAAGTTTATGTGTGACATGCTCCTATTATGCTTTCTCAATCAGAAGGTCTTATTGTTCCCAACTGGGCAGACCCGACACAGACGATCTAAAACTAGGAGCGGTCAAGGAAATTGCTGTCTTTCCCGACAGGAGGGATGCTACAGAGCCTAGTGACTGAGAGGCAGGTTTCTGATTCCAACCAACCTGGATTCCCAGCTGCCACTGATGAGATGTGTGATTGGGGCAAGTTATTTTAATCTCCTTCAGCCTCAGTTTCCCCATCCATAAAATAGAATTCTTGTGAAGATTAAATGAGAAATTATGTATAAAGTGTCTAAAGCATCGAATCTGGTCCTTAAAGCAGCTATTATTATTGTTATTAATGTTTACTTTTATTACTAGTATAGCCTGTGGGGGCCCCCTGTTCTTTGGTTGGTTGGTTGGTTGAATTTGGCTTGGGTTGGCATTGCAGGGCTCGGAGCAGCTCGCATCAGATGCAAACACTGAGCTCCCTGCGTCACCCCTGAGGGCCTGGGTTCTCAAGGCCCTTGGTTCATGGTCTATCTTGACCACCTTGGAATGGCTAGTTAACTTCTCTGTTTCTCAGGTTCCTCCTCCCTAAAACAGGACAATAGTAGTGCCTACCGCATAGAGTTGTTGTGAGGATTGATGAGTTAATACAGCAAAAGCCCTTGGAACTGTAGCTGACATACAATAAGTTGGTCGATACATTTAGCTGCATTCTTCATTTCCACGATTTTGTGATTTTGGCAATTTTTATTGAAGATCCGCTCCACACTGCAGGCTCAATTCCATCACACTCTGCTGTCGTCCAAAGCCTGTGTTCTCACAACACGCCCCTCGCTGCCCCCTCAACACCCTTGGGACACTAGATCCAATCCAGCTGCTCCCAGTGTTTCTCTTTTGGATAATAACCTTGCCAGGCCGGTTTGCCCCTCAACCCCAAATCTGAGGAAATAAAATGTCTCAGTTTTCTTATGCCGCCTTTTAAGATCTCACTAAGAAAGGGTGGAGGGCAGGGGAAGACTTGCTGCTTGGGTCCAAGGAGAGAATGAGCGGGACATGCAGCTGATGTGACTTGTGCCAGCAATACTGCCCCTTGTGCTAAATCTGTTTGTTCCTTGCAACGTTCTGACGGTTATCCTATCATGTGAGCCTGGGAGTAATTGCAAAGATCCATCTTGGAGACAGAGGCCTGTGGTCAAATCCTAACTTCTCCACTTTCTATGATCTTCAACATGTCAAAAAATGTCTGTCCTCAGTTTTGTCACTTGAAAAATGGGCATAATGACACCTCCTTTGCAGAGCTGTAGAACAAGTTAGAAAAAGTAACTTACATAATGTCTTGTGTAGCTGAGAGGGTGGAGATCTGCAGTCCCGCTGGTATCATCTTGTTAAGCCATGAGTTCTTGAGACCAAAACTTCCCGGGAGGAGGTAGGGTAGAGGTAGGGATTGGGGACAGTGGGGGGAGAAGAGTCAGGAAGGGGTTATACCTGTCACCATGCCTTGTGCCTGGCCTTGGGGTCTGTGTCTGCCACGAAGCAGAATCATTTTTTCTATTATTTGCCCAATCCTATCCTATGGGCTTGGGGGTAGTGGACTGTCTTTGAAAAATGCCAAAGTGTACCAAGCTTAGAGGTGATGTCCAATAAATTATAGCTATGATCATCCCTAGCAAGTTCATGTGCCACAACTGTGAACCTGCTTTCTTTAAACTTTCCAGCTTTTTGGGAAAAGGGAGGTGGTTGGCTTCTTTTCCATTTTTAAATGACTGTTAATCTCTATTCTCTGAAAGATAGGAAATTTTAAGCCTTTTGTGATTGCACACAAGGTCATGTGGCTTATTAATTATTAGTATTAAGCTTCATGTTCTACTAAACCAATGGCTTTACCAGGTAGGAGCCACAGATGAAGACTTGGCAAAATGTTTCTTGCTGCCATCATGAACATTGCAGAGGCCAGATTCTGGCCCAGCATGAGAGGAAGGGGGAAGCTGCTTCCTAAGGCAAATGTGGACTAGACACCCCCTCACCAGATGTGCTGCCATATGCTGCCAGGGGCCAGTGTTGGCAGGAGGAAACAGGAGAGAAACCTGATCCTGGGAACAGGAGGAAGACGGAAAGGTGTTCTCACCAATGATTTAGTGTGATTGGTGGGCCCTCAAGGAAGATAGCAGCTTTCTGTTGTTGATTTTCAGGATGTGGGACAGTTCCGCTCCAGGAGGAAGTCTTACCTGGTGAAAAGGGCCCTCCCTGCCTTAGAGAAGATGTCTCCTCCTGGGATGATGACAAAAGAAAGGATTTTTTCTTCCGTCATTTTATTCTGGATTAATTTTAGATTTATAGAAGAGTTACAGTGATAGTGTAACATTCCCGTATATCCTTCATTCATAAAATCTTCGACCAACAGACTCTAGACCTCAGTTTCTTCATCTGTAAAGTGGGTGTAGTATCTTCTTTCTCTACCGCATAGTGTTGTGAGGATCAGTTGACTTCTGGCCAACGTGGTGGGTTGAACAAGCATATTTACTCCTCATCCCTTCTGTCCCCACTAATGCTTGTGAACTGGGGAAAAGAACCTTCTCTCAGGTGCTTCTTGATGCCTCCAAAGTTTGAGAACCACTGGTTTAGATGAATTTGCAACTCCCTTCTAGCTTTAAAGCTTCTACACTGTATTCTTGTTCAGATACCGTTGTCAAGTTTCATAGTCTCTGCTTCTTTGCCCTCCCCCAATTGTCAAATGATCTTAAGCATTCAATTTTCCCTCGGGGGGAGAATGTGCATATTGTGCATATGCATGTGTGTACGCATGTGTGTATATGTGTGTGTGTGGCTGTGGGTGTGTGTGGTGATAGGCACTTGGTGAGTGGAGATTTACAGCCTTCCTGCTCGCTTTCTTGTATGATGTGAGAGAAGTGAGCTTGAGTCAGTGACAGCACAGATCCCACTCTGCAAAATCCCACAGAGTAGGCACTTCAAAGCTGGGTTGTTGTGGTTTATTTATATATTTTTTTTTTGCCTTAATCTTCTCTACTGTAACTGGAGTTAGAGGTAGCTGGGCCTAGAAATTGGTCATCTCATTGTTGCTCTAGTAAGGTGTCAATGCTTTGGTGCCACCACTCTCCAGCATCTGGCATCTGTGTTCCCTTGGGCTTGCTGACCGCATCTTCACAGGAACCACTGTTAGGGGCTCTCAGCCCGGATTTATCTCTGCTGGAGGTCACCACCTGGGCAGAAGAAGTCCTCTGTGAGAGCCCTCACAACTCAGCTGAGCCCAGTTTGTGAAGCAGCGTGGTGCGCTGAGGCAGACCTTCCCCCAGCCATGGTGCATGGAGCACAAGAGCTCACACGGATGCCCACATGCCATTTGTGTGAAAACTTCCAATTCATGAAACAAGCTAACAGATTTTTAGATACAAATGCTTTCTCTCCTTCTACCCTGATAAATATACAATATACTTTCATAATGAACTGAAGGTCCAAGTTGAAATTTCAATTTCTCAGACTCCTTGAATGTCCACTTTGAGAAGAGGCAGCACGGAGAGAACTGCCCCCGGAACCCTGGTCTGCCCAGCCCTCGCCCTGTCCCCCCTGAAGGATGCTAATATGCACACCTGGACACCCCAGCCCACAATCCTAGCTAGCTCTGTTCCACCACCTATCCCGGCAAACAGCAATCCATTGGCCAGCCTCTCACCTGAGGACAAACACAACTAGCAACACAGTCCACCTTCAGAAGGATAGACACAGGGACAAGGCCACTGATGACCAGGAAAAGAGCTTGGGACTATCTGGGCAGGGAATTCTAGGGTCAGGAGTCCCCGGGGAGTGGATGGAGCACAGGCTTTCCATAGGCACATCTCTCAGCCTGGAACTCCACGATCCACCCACAGGGAGCACTAGTGTGGCTGGAGGAGGATCCAAACTGCTCCTAAAACAGGGCACTTGTTTGCCCGGATCTAGGAGGTACTTCCCTGAGAAACTACTCCAAGTGACTCTCTTCTCTCTCACTTTTAGTACTCTGCAGATACTCCCCATGTAGTATGTAGGAAGAGTATCATAGAATGTTACAGTAAGGGACACTTTAATTTAGATGTCATCTAATCCAACCCATTGGTTAGGAAATGAGGAAAGCAAGGCACTCAGGAATGGTGGCTTACTCTCTGGAATTATACTTTGGAACAATGGATTACTCTTTGGAATTACACTATGGAGTGGCAGATTAGATTTTGGCATTATACTATGGAATGACAGATTACATTCTAGAATGGGAGATTTCAAAGGGAAGCATGATTATGATACAAATGGTAACTGCTCCACAAAGAAGTCAGCAGAGCTCTGGAAAACACTTCCTGCTGCTCCTCAGTGTCTGAGAATTTCTTTAATCCCTGGGTAACTAGAACAAACACTGTTCCATTTCTTAAACCCACATTTTCACTGCTGCCTTGAAGGCATCACCTTGGAAGTCACTTTAGTGGGCACATCTTTTTGGTTACATATTCACAGTGTTGCATAGCAATTGCAGTTGGAACAGGCTTCAAAAAGATGGAAATATGGTTTTTGTTTTCCTATTCAGAATTTTCTATGTTTAGTTAGTCTGGGCATTTTCCATTGCATCAGTGAATGTAACTTCGTTCATTCCATGGAAATCAAATAACTGAAAAGCTAGCAATGTATTTCTGTCACAGACGATATTTTTGTTCACATTTTGAAGTGTTTTTATGAATTGTATTACAAAACTAATTGAATCAGAGATGAATTTTGCTCAGGAAGTTAAAGTATTTTATGAAATAAAATTATCATAAGAAATTGACCTAATTATTCAGAAGTTTCTAATGCAGAAGCCTAATACAGTTTTGAAAGTCTTCCAAAGAAGAAAGTTCAAGAATGCAGCTCCCTCATGGCAAAGAAACACACTTTTTCTTTCTTTCTTTCTTAGGAAGTGTAGCTGTTTGCTTACAGGAACAGCTTCAGGTTATATTGTCTAAATGCATTATACCAGTTGCAAAGGCTATGTTTCTTCAAAACTAGTTCTCTACTATGTAACATATTTTTCCATCATTTGGAACCATTGTTGGTGAAATGTGAAGGTTATTTTTGTATTTAACTGCATAAATCTTACTTGTCCCATGTGTAAGTAGCCTATTACTTAGATTTTTTTTTAATATTAAGGAAGCACTAATATGTGTCAATATCACAATAGATAGGATGCCAGAAGACTTCGGAGTTATGACCATTATCAGAATTTTTTTTGTTTCATTAAGAGTTTTTGGAGAGTGCAACTTGGGCTTTACTTGCCCTATTCAAAGATTTGCTTTCTCCTGATGACTCAAAAATTGCAGAGAGGTCAGGACAGTGGTTTTCCTCTTTTCTTTCACTCTGGTAGCTGGAAGAGATTTAGAGAATTACTTCAATCTACTCATCCAAGTTAGGACTATACTCCAATGTCTCCGCATCTCTGATGCTGATACCAGACCATGTGTCATGACCTTGTCTGATGGTTTCTCTGGCCTTCCCGTGTCCAGCACCTTTCCGTGCCTGGGGGAGGCCCCACTGTGTGCTTTACTCCTGCCTTTAGCCTGCCCCCATCCATACACACCCCAGTAAGCATACACTCCACGTGTACACAATATGCTCACTCTGCGAACACAGCTTCAGATGGGTCCCTGGCTGGAGACCCCCTGCACAGTAAAGGACACTTCAAACAAACACACAAAGAGAAAAATCCTGTGCTCAAAATGCAAATGTCGCTTCAGAAGGCCTCTGATACTTTCTTCTAACCGCCGTTCACACACCCCTTCGACGCACGAGTTCTAGGGCCCCCAAACACACGTTCTCCAGAACAGCTGTGGAAGCTGTGGAGGGAAACTGCATCCTGAGACCCCAGGGATGGCACCACAGCACTGGTGGATAGGCTCCACGGCACGCACGGCTCTGAACAGGTAGTAGTGCTGCTCCCGGCACAGGGCTGGGGAGGACTCTGAGGGAGGATGGATACAGTGATACAGTGTGATCAATTCAACAGTAATGTCATTTACCAGGATTGTCAGGTGCTCGGGTTGAAAAGAAAGGTGACGAATTTAGTTCTGCCGTGTTGAGTTTGAGAGGCCCACTGACATCTGGGTCTGCTTGGTGTTTGAGTAGATGGGCTGCCCTTCTGAACGGGGGAGGCCAGGCTGGCAAAAGAGATTTGGGACCCCCAGCATCTGTGCGGTGGTGACTGGCAGGGAGGAGGGTGCGGTGGGAGCTGACAAGGGGAGGCAGGATTGCCAAGAACCCTAGTGAGAAGAAGAACATCCCTGCCCGGCTCCTCATTGTCTCCGCCTCCTTCTGTCCCATTGAAAAAATCTTCGACCAGCAGACTCTACACCTCAGTTTCTTCATCTGTAAAGTGGGCGTAATATCTTCTTTCTCTACCACGTAGTGTTATGAGGATCAGTTGACTTCTGGCCAACGTGGTGGGTTGAACAAGCATATTTACTCCTCATCCCTTCTGTCCCCACTAAAATGCTTGTGAACTGGGGAAAAGAACATTGACCAGCAGACAAAGGAAACGGATGAAGATGGCAGCAATTTAAATGCACGTGGACAAGTGGAAACCGATTTAGAAAACAAAGAATGATGATTTATAGGCCAGCAGTGAGGATAACATCAGAGGTTCGCTAATGCTTGAGCAGTGCTTCAAAATTACAAAGGTGTGCACATCTCTCTCTCTCCCCCTGCCCCCAGATAGATCTCTCTCTTTCCAAAGAAATAAATGTCAAGTGGTGAAGATACTGGTACACTGTGTTGATGAACCACACTTTATCCCTTTACTGATGAGTAGTTAGGTTGTTTCCAATAAAAATAAATTAAAGAAAGGTTTAGGTAAAATAAAAGTACAGACTTCATGAGGATAAGATACAATACAACCATCAGAATGGTTGTTACCTCTGGAAGAGAAGAAGGAAGGGAAAAGAGATAGAGTATGGAGTTTTAGCTGTATTTTATCTAGCTTTATTTTCTTTTTTAAAAAAGATATGAAAATTAAAATGATAATTATAGCATTATATACATGTTATTACATGTTTATTTATATATTATTATATGCATATTTGTTTATTTTAACAAATTGTGAGATATCACTTAGAATCAGAACTCACCTAGAGAATCCAGGGCAAGTACAGCAACAAATTTTGCAAAATCCTGTTCTAGATTACGACCAGCCACTAAAGTAGGGAGGAACAAGGGGGACTGCCTTAACAGGACCAGGTCCTCCTCCAGTGGCACTTCAATTACTGTCTACTGACAATTCCATGTGGCGTTGTTTACAGCACTAACAGCCTCCATCCTGGGCACCTTCGTTTTGTTGTGATGGGTGACTTGGGATACGGGTATACTATGTTATGCAGGTGTATTACTTTTTGTTGTTGAGAGCTAAAAGATCTGTGTCATTAATTGCAAACTATTTTTAGCCTTACTACTAAATGCAGAGAAACAGACTGCAGACATGAGACAGCACCATTGGCTCTAACCCGACTGCAAACTTCCTGAGGTGTTATTTTGTGGATTTCCTTCAGCACCCAAGGGGTGCAGTTACACCTGTACTCATGAGACTTGATCTTTGGGTGTAAAAATACTTTTGAATGTAATTTTTTTGAATTGTGAAAAACAATATAATAGTATTCTAGAAAACTTGTCAAATAGAAGAAAATGTGGTGAAAAATCTCCTTAATCTCAGCTACCCTAATGTAACAATTAGTCTTTTTCTCTTGCCTTCACGTTATTTTTCAAATGAATCTATTATATGACCATAATAATAGTATCAGTGGCATGTGGGTATACTTTTTAGGTTGAGACCACAAGATAATTTTGCTATAATGTGATGCAAGCCTTGTTTATTAAATAAACTTTATTTTGAAATAAATTTAGATTTATAGAAGAATTGCAAAGTTAGTAGAGAGAATCCCCATACACCTTTCACCCAGTTTCTCCTTGTGGGGGTGAAAAATTAACCAGTGATAGTGCTAACTAGTAATAGTACAATACTATCAACCAAACCATGGACTTCATTTGGATTTTAATGATTTCCCTTGTAATGTCCTTTTTCTGCTCCAGGGTCCAATGCAAGATACCACTTTGTGTTTAGATAAATCTCATTTTAATGTTTGTATACCAGTGCATCCAGGTGATGCACCAAAATTGACCTATTACCCTGTTTCTAAATATTTCAATTGTAAATGGTTTCTCCATATCAGAAGTGATGCTATTAAAATGAAGAACATCTTTATGTGGGTAGCCTCCTCTCCTTTTAGGTTTCTCTCCCTATGGCAGACTAGAATCACACTTCTAGGAGCCCAAGGATAGGAGCGGATTGACAGCTCTGGGTGTCATTGCACATTGCTGAATTGTCTTCCAAAATGCCTGTATACTCATTTGCACTGCCGTAAGTGATTTTTTGAGAGTAGCACATTCATATACTCTTGTCAGCATTAGTTACTCTCATTTAAATATTTGGGCTAATTTAATAGGTGAAAACAGCATCTCAATTTCTAAAACCTGTATTTATTTGGTAACTAGCAAATATGAATATTTCCCCATGTGTGTTTACTAGCTAGCTATATGTCTTCTTTTGTGAATTGTCTTTTCATTATTTATTTATTAGGGTCTGAATTTTTTTATCAATATGTATGAGTTTTGTAATAGTTATCCCTTGGCCTGTCATTTTGATGTACTTGTTTACCCCTCAATCTATTGTTTTGAGTTTTTCTTTCATAATTTTTGAAGAGCATAATGAAAGTTTTATGATGTAGATGCCATCACTTTTCTTTTGATTTATTGATTTTTAACCTCTTTTATGCTTAGAAAGTTTCCTCCTCAAAAAATATGATTTTAGGATTCAATTATTTTCTGTTCTATTTGATTTCCCATATTTAAGTGATTCATCTGGAATATTTGGGGTATTTGGCCCAAAGGTCTGGCCACTTCTCATTCACCAGTTGCAGATGATAGCACCTCATGGGCGGTAAAGCCATCTGCACACTCCCAGCTGAGTGACTGGCACCTCCCCTCAACGTTGCCCAAGCCAGAATCCTTGGAGCTGTACTGATTCCTTCCTCTTCCTCACCATCCACAGCCACTCAACTGTGAAGTTCCGAGGGTTCTGTGTATGTGGTTCTTCCCCACACTCTTTGGGGAAAGTATGTGCTGCTCCCTCTGCTTGGGACTCTTTTCCCAACCCTACTTTGCCTGACTCATTCCTACGAGTCTGTCACACAGAGCCAGGCATGTCCTTGCTATGTGCCACCAAAGTGCACCCTACTTCCCAACTCTAATGCTCTTCACACTTGGTTGTAATATCCTGCTAACTTGTTAGTGGCCCCGTCTCTCTTCATTAATGTAGAGACTGACCCAGTGCCTGGTCCATAAAGGGTGCTCAATATTTGTTAGTTGTGTGAAAAAGCAAATAAATGAGTGAAAATGCCAATAAAATAGAAGTCATATCTAACTGGGTCCCAGCAGGGCTTGATTTAAATACTTTACTAGAGAGTATGAAAGGGATAACATATTAGAATTCATCCTTTTTATGGTACCCAGAGATCATGGATACTGTAGGCTGGCTTGTTCAACTTCCATTTTACCTCCTTTTAGATGCCATTATAGTAATCCAAAAGCTGGAAAAATAAAAAAAAAAACTACATTTCCCAGACTTCCCTGTAGCCAATACTCTGGCTGTAAATTAGGTCCCACCAATTAGATGTACTCTTGGGAGATAGGGAAGGCAGGCGAGGGGTGGAGGCCACTGTCCTGCTGCTATTTCTGCAGCCAAGCAGGGCTATAAAAGCATGAGAATTTATCATTCCAGGGTCCGTCATTGGCTTTGTGGGTGTCTGGAGGCAGCTGTGGCATCAGTAATGGTAGTAGTAAGGGTGAAGGTAGAGGCTTTTGAATCAACACTGTAGTATTCTTTCTCTCTCTCTGTTTCCAAAATAGCCAATGGAGACTCCTGAATTCCATTTCTCTAGACTTTCTACCAATTTCCATAACTACCTTTCTGCTTAAAACACCTAGAATGTTTTCTATTTTCTGTATTGAACCATTGCAGATACACAGGGGATACAGGGACGGTTCCCCTCTTACTGATCCAAGGTTTGATCAGTTGCAATTTTTCCCAAAGCAAAGGGAGCAAGAAGGATTCCTAGGACTATGGATAAGACTGTGCCTATTGATTATTTTACGGTTCTACAAGGGAATGATAAATCACTTCCACTATCTTTCTCCCCACTTTCTGAGCCACTTTTGAGATTATGTTGGAGTAGACTTCTTAATTCAGCAATAAATCTAGCCAGGAGTAGGTGATTACACAGGGGAGCCCAAACACAAAACTGCATGGAGAAAATATAGCTGAATGGTTCAGATCTTTAACATATTAACAATATTTATAATATAAATCAATGAGAAAATAATTAACAGCTCAATTTAAATATGTGCAAAACACGTGAATAGAGGAAGAAAAGTAGCCAAAAAAGATATTAAAATATTCAAACTTTTTTCTGATCAGACTTGCAAAATTTTTTTAAAGACTTTATTTTTTTAGAGCAGTTTTAAATTCATAGCAAAATTAAGAGGAAAGTACGGAAATTTCCCATATTCCTATTGTCCCCACACATGCACAGCCTCCTCCATTATCAGAATCCCCTACCAGGTGGTACCTTTGTTGATGAACCTACACTGACACATCATTGTCACTCAAAGGCCATAGTTTACATTAGAGTTCAGTGTTGGTGTTGTCCATTCTATGGATTGGGGCAATTGTAAAATGACATGTATCCACCATTATGGTATCATATAGAATAGTTTCACTATCCAAAAAATCCTCTGAGCTCTGCCTGTTCATCCCTCCCTGCCCCCTAATCCTTGGCAACCACTGGGTCTTTTTACTGTCACTATAGTTTTATCCTTTCCAGAATGTCACATAGTTGAGATCATATAGTACGTAGTCTTTTATTGGCTTCTTTCTCTTAGTAATACCCACTGAAGATTCCTCCATGTTTTTTCATGGCTTGACATCTTATTCTTTTTAGTGTTGAATAATATGTCATTGTCTGGATGTACCACAGTTTATTTATCCATTCACCTACTGAAGGACATTTTGGTTACTTCCAAGTTTTGGAAATTATGAATAAAGCTGCTACAAATGTGTGTGTGCAGGCTTTTGTGTGGACATAAATGTTTTAGTCCTTTGGATAAATATTAAGGGGTACAAATGCTGGCTTGTATGGTAAAAGTATGTTTAGTTTTGTAAGGAACCGGAATACTGTCTTCCAAAGTAACTGTACCATTTTGCATTCCCACCAGTGATTAATGAGAGTTCCTGTTGCTCCACATCCTTGCCAGCATTTGGTATTGTCAGTGTTCTGGATTTTGGCCATTCTAATAGATGTATAGTGATGATATCTCATTGTTGTTTTAATTTGCATTTTCCTGATGACATATGATGTGTAGCATCTTTTCATATGCTTGCTTGTGGTCATTATATCTTTTTTGGTGAGGTGTCTGTTAAGGTCTTTGGCCCATTTTTCAATGGAGTTGTTTGTTTTCTTATTGTTGAATTTAAGAGTTGTTGTCTTAGTTTGTTTGGCTGCTGTAACAAAACACCATAGACTGGGTAGCTTATAAACAACAGAAATTTATGTCTCACAGTTCTGGAGGCTGAGATGTCAAAGATCAAAGCACCAACAGATTCGGTGACTGGTGAGGGCCTACTTCCTGGTTCATAGACTGCCATCTTCTTGCTGTGTCCTCGTGTAGCACAAGGGAAGGGGAGCCCTCTGAGGCTGGCCTTTTTTATAAGGTCACTAGTCCCAGAGGGCTCCAGTTTCCTAACCTAATCACCTCCCAAAGGCTCCATCTCCAAATACCATCACATTGAGGATTAGGCTTCAACACATGAATTGGGGTGGGGGAGACAAAAACATTCAGTCTATAGCATTTGTATATTTTGTATAGCAGATACTTTATCAGATATGTCTTTTACCAATATTTTCTCCCAGTTAGTGGCTTGTTTTTTCATTTTCTGAGCAAAAATTCTTAAGTGGTAATACTCAGACCTGGTGAGACTGAACATTCTCATACAACACCAAGAGCTCCTAAATTGGTTAATTCTCTAGATGTAAGTTTGATTATATTTATTAAAAGTCTTCAAAATATTCATTCTCTTAAATCAGTGGTTTTCACCTGGGGGCAATTTTGCTCCTCCAGGAGGCATTTGGCAATGTCTGGGGATCTTGATTTTCACAACTGGATTGGAGGTTCTGCTGTCATCTAGAGAGTAGAGACCAGGGGTGCAGCTCAACAGCCTACAGTGCACAGGACTGCCCCCACAAGACACCCCCCACAAGACACTGTCCAGCCCAAAATGTCAGCAATGTCAAGATTGAGAAATTGTCTTAGATAACAAGAATTCTGCATTAAAAATTTACTCAAATAAAATAATTGAATGTACTTAAAGATTCATTAATTTTATCTTTTGGGTAGAGCAATAAGTCAGTAGCTAGTAAAAATGAAAATATATATACCCCATAATTTTTATAGGTATCCATCCTAAAAACACTTGCATGTGTGCACAAAAAGGTATATACACAGATGTTCTTTCTTTTCAGCACTATTTTTAACTGTGAAATTTTGAAAACAACCTAAATGTCAATCAATGATGTAATAGTTAATGTATATTTATGCTCTGGATAGCAGAGTTTTGGGCTACGTGACCTCCCACTACCCTTTTTTAATAATTCTATCCTCCTTTTGGGTGCCCTCTTGAATGTGAATGGGCTTGGTAAAAGAACAATTCCCAGGACTCCTCTCATTCCCAGTTTGGAAACTAGGAATCTTTCCTCTCTTGCCCCTTGGTTGAGCCAAGAGGAAGTTACGTGACCCAATTCTGTCCAATCAGATGGGACTTTCACTCTTGAACCAAGGCAGAGCCAGAAATATCATTGAGTATTAAATCCCTGAGCGGTGACAGTCGCAGATATCTATGGGGCATGTGGAGCTGCCTCCTGACCTCACAGTTCTTGCTAAATGACACCATTGGGCCTCTATTAATTGATCCACCAGAAAAACCTTGGGTTCTGTCATTAAAAACATTCATGGGAGACCCCAGCAGCAGTCCAATAAATAGAAACATTAGATCTCTGTGAATTGCAAAGTATCCTAACTGATATGCTGGAGAATTCTATGCAGTAGTTAAAAAGAAAGCTCATTAGGGGATATTAGTAAGTGGAAAATCAAAAGGCAGAACATTCACTCACTTAAGGAATGCTTATTGTGCTCTTACTGTTTACTAGTCTCTGTACTCTGAGCAGGACAGACCTGATTCCTGCCCTCATGGAGCATTATTTAAAATAGCAAAATACTGGACATAAATTGTGTCTAACAGTAGGGGAATGACAAATACTATCTATTATGGCTCATGCATTATCTAGAAGCACTTACAGCCATTAAAAATAATGAGTTTAATGACAGTAAATATGCTGTCTATACTATATATATAATACCAAGTAAAATAAGATTTAGACTTATGAATATATATGTATATATACAGCATCACGATATATAGTAAACACAACCATTTATATACACACACACATTAAGTATCCCAAATCCAAAAGTCTGAATTGCTCCAAAATTTGAAACTTTTTGAGCTCCACATGATGATGCTCAAAGGAAATGCTAATTGGAGCATTTCAGATATCAGAGTTTTGGATGTGGGATGCTCAGCTGGTAAGTGTAATGCAAATATTCCAAACTCTGAAAAAATCAGAAATCTGAAACACTTCTCATGCAAGCATTTTGGATAATGGATACTTAATCTGCATAGGTGTGCACTCATGTGCACGCACATTCACAGACACAGAATGAAACAACTTTTTAAAAATTGCATGTGACCAAAAGGAGGTACACCAAAATGCTGACAGAACTCATTTTTAAATGGTAGAATTATTAATATATATGATTTTTTGTATTTTCTAGATTTTTGTAATCTGTTGCAAAATCTGCCTATGTTGTTTTATGATTTTAAAATTTATTATTTATAATTCTAAAATTACTTGAGATAAATATATAGTAAAACATTTGAAATTTTTTAAATCCCATTTTATACTTAACCATATTTTTGAAAAGTCCCACAATAAAAATATATTAGGTATACGAGCAGACACATCTATGTAATGTACATATAAAAGTATATATTATTGGGTAAATAAAAATTTGTCATCTTCCTTTAATACATTCTGAACTCCTAGAATCCAGTCAGACGTGTTCATAGTCTGTGCTACCCAGAATCTCCCTTTGCTGGTCCCTGACCTGTGAGAAGTCACCCAAGGGACGGAGGACAATAGTTGGGCTGATTTCTCTTCTAATGCCAGGTTGGGAGGGGATAGCAAAGTTAGTGAGGTCATCTGGGACAGGTGTGGTGTATCAGAGAGATGGCTGCAATTCTGGCCTGTGGAATTATCTTTAAGTATGTGCTCCACCTGTAAGAACACACCCTTAGATCTTGTGTGAGTATACTCAGGGTGGGATGCGTGCAGTTTCTAACACAATCTCTTTTCTTTGGAGGCAGGCAAGGTAGGGCCTCCTCTTGTCGTCACGGTGGGCGCAGTGAACTGTACAGCTTTCAGCATCCAGTGGAAAATGCCACGGCATCCTGGGAGCCCCATCGTTGGGTACACTGTGAGTACATGGGCATGGGGATTGCAGTGGGTGTCAGGTGACTGTACATCCTTCTCATCCTTGCTTCTCTACGTATCAGTACTCACATATCAATAACTGCTCCATTGTCCTTCCATGAAACTAGAAGGAATGTTTCCCTTTGAAGAGCATTTTTTAAGTGCCCTGAACACATCTACATTAATCAGGTAGGATCTATCCAGTCCTTTCGCTGTTCAGCTACGGGAAAATATAAACCAAGCAGAAGGCATGGTTCCTGCTATCCAATTGCCTGTAGTCAAATTTGGAGAATAAAGCAGAAACGTGGAGAATAATAGGGAATCACTGTGGATTGTTGTCAAAAAGTACAAAATAATGTAAAATCTGAATTAAAGTAAATGGGTAGACAGACAAAGTGGAGGAAGGAACAGAGAATGCATTCTTCTCCATCAGAGCTATAAACTGGTCTGATTTCAACCAAAATGTTTTCTTTGAATGGTGTTTTTGGAAATGAGTCAACTTTTAGAAGTCAGGACATTTTAGGTGAATATTGGGAGTTCTGAAATCTCTGGGATATGGGAAGAGCTGGCCATGCTGGGTCCACATTCCTATGGGGCACCAAGCCCCCCATAACACCACAGTCCCACCACCTGCTACTGTCTCCATTTCACCAAGGGACAGGAGCCATCCATCATGGCCCTCATCCTGTCATCTTTCTCAAGTGTTCTCGAGAAATGTATTTCTGGACTTACGTTGTATCAAAAGTGGGCAAGGGGAAGATGACCTGGGAAGGTCATGATTTAGGGAAAGATAAGAGGAGCTGGTTCCATCTCACTTCTCTGATCTGTGTCTTCCCTCTGGCCTCTTGCAGGCTTCTGAGTTTGCGACCCCACCAGATATGTCTGATGTTTGTCCCCATGGAGCTAGTGCATGTGCGGTGAGCTGATATGCCTCAGAACTCACTGCCATTGTGAGTGTGATTCGAACCTCTGATCTTAGACAGGTGCTGGCTCTGCTCTCACCCAGGGTGTCTGCATCCTTTCCAGGTCTTTTACTCTGAGGTCGGCGCAGATAAATCCCTGCAGGAGCGGTCCCATCGTGTGCCTCTCAGCGGGGACACCCCCACCATGGTGAGTCTCTCCACCCTGCAGCCCCCGCAAAGGCACACGGGTGCCTGGCATTTCGGGGATATTCAAGTGGGTTGCTGATCTGGTGTGTGTCCTGCTGTACATGTAATAATAATAACTAATGCTATATGTCCTTTAGGGTGTCCAAATGGCTTCTGTGTACATTACCAATGTACCACGCCGTCTCTATCTCCAGAAAGGCAGGGATCTGATGCAAGAGTCCTGGTGTAAACGCTCCCATCCTGCACTCAAACCCATTTGTCATGCAAGGAAACAGCCACCTCACAGCTGTTTCTCCCCCTTCTTTTCTTCATAAAGTTCAGTTATGATTTTTTTGAAATCTCAATAAAGCTTTATAAATAAATAGGACCCATTCGTTTTTTCCCAGCTGCCTGAAGACACAATGCAGAAGAAAAGGATATAATTTGGAATGTATATTCAAACGGCCCAGGTTGTTTATTTTTCTTTTCAAGCCCAGCACCCTGTCCTTCCACTAACCAATTGTTGGCGCCTCATCTATTTCTTCTGTTTCCTGTCAAGATCTCTCTGGGTGAATTTTTTGCCTTAGGCATCGTCTGGGTTCTTTTCTTTTCCCTCTCCCGCCCTTCCCTGTTCCACTATACCCCAGGCTACAGCCTGCTGAATTGCTCTGCAAGGAGTTAGCACCAGGGCCTGTAATGCTGTTGCCATGGTGGTGGAGGTGATGTTTGCAGCTCCTATCTCATCAGCGCCTGCTGAGTGCAGCGCCTAGTCTGAAGCCTGTTTGTCACCCAGGATAAGTAGCATAACTATCACTTTTGGAGGTCTCTGACCTGCCTGGTGCCATCCCTCATGCTTTACATTTGCTTTGCCATTTAATCTTCACAACTATCCTATGACCTCATTTGACTGACAAGGACGATGAGACTCAGGGAGGTGAAGTAACTTGCCTCAAATCATGCATTAGCAAGTAACAGCATCAACTGTAAACCCTGGCTGACTGCCCTCTGAGCCCCTGCCCTTGCTAGTTTTACCAAAGCTCTCATGACTCAGAGGGAATAGGTGCACAGCTTGCTTTTTTTTTTTTTTTTTTGCAGGACATGCTTTTCATCTCAAAATAGGCTTTAAGCACCCCTCATTAGCTGCAGAAACCCTCTGCCCCAACCTCTATGGTTTACTCTATCCTCAGAGCGGGAGACTGGGTTGGCCTCATCTGGGAAACCACAAGTTGAGTGGTTTCCTTTCCCCTCGACTGTCTTGGAACTTTCAACAAGCCCAGTGACCCCGCCAAGGGGCTGCATCACCCCAGCAGTGTCCCTATTTGCCCTGCCTTGTGTCCTGCAGGGCTCACTGCTTGGCCTGGAGCACAGCACAGGCATGGAGGGTGTAGTGCTGGTGACAGATGCCTTGCCTTTGGACAGAGCCTCTGAATTGAGATCCTGCCCATTCCATAGAACCTGGCCCCAAAACTGGCATCTCTGTGAAGGTCACTGCCATAGAAACATAAAACAGAGGGCTGGGAGGGAGACCAGTGCTCTGGGCTTCTGGACCTGCTTATGGGTTGGGTAATGTTGGCCATAGTCCCTTAACCTATCTAAGCCTCAACTTTTTCCCATGTAAGGGGTATAATTATTTATACAGTTGTGAGGACCAAATAAAATCATGTGTATAAAAGCTTATGGGAAAATGTAAAAAGCCACATAGATGTTAGTTATCATTCCTGATGACTTTTATGTTACATATATTCTATTATCTATACCTAGGCATTAGCATACGCTATCAAATTCTAGCATTTGATTATCTTGCTGATTTCAACAAACTCGCATAGTGCTGCTACTCTGTGCCCAGCAAGACAACACACAGTCCTTGTCTGGGGGTAACATTCAGTCCTGTTGGGAAAACCACACCTGCATTGATCAAACAACTGGGGAGCAACATAAGACCAGATGTCATTAACATACAGGTTTGCAGAGGGAGAGATAACATACAGGTTTGCAGAGGGAGAGATGAGTGTGGGAACGAGTGGTCAAGAGGTAAAACTTGGGGCTGGGAATCAAAGCAGGGAACTTTCTGGAAGAGGAAGGGGGCATCCTAATTGGAGAGAATGGTTTGAACTCAGGGAATGAGCATGGGTGTGTGCATACATGCCTGTATGTGTGTTTGGGGGAGGGGGAGGCGGAGTTGCAGAATATACAGAGAGGAGAGAGGAAGTAATGCCTAGCCCAGGGGTGGCGAACCTGCAGCCTTCAGGCCACATGTGGCCTTCTAGGTCCTTAATGGCGGCCTTTTGACTGAATTCAAATTTTACAGAACAAATTCTTTCATTTTTATTAATACATCTTTGTCTTTTATATTTTTATTTTATTTTTAAAATGAACGTCTTTAAAATACCACAGAATAAAATAAGTTTCATGATTTAGTTCTAACTTCCCCTGCTTGACTGGCACCACTACTGCACGAGGGTGGTTGGCGAGAGATTATGGGGGTCGAGTACGCCAGGCTGTTATCAGCTTTTGACAACGGTGCACTGTGTTTCTGTTTGAGTAGAATTTGTGAATGGTTGCACAGCTCGACAGTATTTTTGAATTCTGTCTGCTTAACAGTGTATCATGTCAAAGAAGACCAAGAGAGGGCTGAAGGAAGAAAACAGATTTTTTAGTGAGGATTGGGAATTGCAATATTATCTTGTTCCTGCTAAAGAGAAGATGATTTGCTTGCTTTGTGATACTGCAATATCAACATGAAAGAAATTTGATGCTCATCAGCATTGTAACACTCATAAGGACCACAAATATTTTAACCTACAAGGAGAGACGTGAAAGGTTGTATTGCAGAAATTAAAAGATGAAAAGCAAAAGCAAAGACAATTTTTTCAAGCAGCAATAAGACCTGGAAATAATGCCACTGAAGCAACTTATAAAGTAGCTTATATACTTGGGAAAAAAGGAAAGCTATTCAGTGATGTAGAAATTGTGAAAGAATGCATTGTCGAAGTTGTAGGATGCATAGACCCCGACAATGTTTCAAGGTACAAACAACTGCCTCTTTCAATGAGAATCATAACTGATCAGCAGCATGAATTAGCCTTCAACTTAACAGAACAACTTCATGCAATACTTCAAAAGGAAAATATATATTATTCAATTGCTTTGGATGAATGAGCTGATACTACTGACTAGGCACAGGTTTTATACTTCATTCGGGTCATAGCAGAAGATTTTCTTTGCTACAAAGAGTTATTCGTGCTTTGGGCACTCTTGCCAACAAAACACAGGGAATAGATATCTTCAACAGCTTTCAAGATAAATGTCATGAAGTTTGACTAATTTTGGTAAATTTAGTGAGTGTATGTACAGAAGGTGCACCTTTCATGACAGGAAAACATGAAGGGTTTATTGCACAGATAAAAAAATATTAAAATATTCAGATACTCTCCTCCTTTATTGTATCTTGCATCAGCAAAATCTCTGTGCTAAAGCTATTATTTTAAGTGACACTTTGCAACAAATTGTAAATATTGTTAACTATATTTGTGTAAATACAAAACAGCATCATCAGTTTCATTACATGCTAAAGTTGGAAGATGGGGTATTTAGTGTGGATTTACTGTATCATTCTAAAGTGCATTGGCTACTGCAGAGACAGGTGTTAGCCAAAATTTTATCTCTGCAAGAACAGATAGTTAAATTTTATGAATAACAGAATCAACGTTGTGAATTATTGAAAGAAGATTTCTATAGGAATGCAGCATTTCTGTGTGATATGTCAAATCAAAGTGACTTGAATATTTCTTTGCAAGTCAATAAATAAGTCTATATATGACATGTGGCAAAAAATCCAAGCATTTCAAAAAAAGCTACCTTTTTTCAAAACACTTCTTCAAAAGGAAATTTCAGATAAACATTTTCCTCAGTTAGCAAAGGTCATTGATGAGCAGGATGATATATGTGAATCATTTGAAGAATACACAGCTGTTGTAGACCTATTAATTGGAGGGTACAATGAAAGGTTCACTGACTTTGAGAATCATGACGTCACACTCAAACTAGCATTTCAACCTCACCTATTTGACATCACCAAGGCACCTAAAGAACTACAGATGGAATTGAGCTCTCAATAGATGATATTTTAAAGTCATTGTTTGATGCTAAGAAAGATCCAGTTGAAATATGGAAAAATGTAGCAGTATACCCACACCTTCAGCAACATGTCAAAAAAATGCTTTCTTGCTTTTCGACCACTTATTGCTGTGAATCTGCATTCTCCTACCTAACCCAAATCAAGACATCCTTAAGGTCACAAATGACTTATACCCATTTAGAGGATCAACTGAAACTGCAGACCTCCATGCTGTAACCACATAGTCAAATACTTTCCAACAAAAAGCAGATACAACAAAGTCATTAAAAGGTTATTTAACTTTAAAATTAATAAATAGTTTCCATTTTTTGAAATTATTAATTACATAGTAGTTAGATTTTTAGAAAATGATGTACATTTTTAAGTATATCTAATTGAAGTTTCTTGAATGAGGCTTTATTTGATTACAGATAAATTAATGGGGCCTTCCAACATAAGAAGATTCCCCCACCCCTGGCCTAGACATAAAGGCAGTGAGTGAACAAGAGAGGAGGGAAGGAGTCTGGTATAGCAGGATGGGTTCTGGATTCAGATGACTTGCATTCAGATTTCTGTATTTTAACAAATCAGCTGTATCACCTAACTGGGACTCAGTTTCCTCATCACCATAACTGGGATTCCAATAATATCTACATCATAGGTAGTGTATCTGTGGTTCCCAAACTGTGTGCCAGGGTGCTCCAGGGCTCTGCAACAAGCTCACAGGTGGAATATTTAACATTTTCGAGGAAAGTACCAACATCTGTGTGAACTACTACTACCAAGTTTTTGGATGTAACTACTTAATAAATGAAACTGTTAGGCATTTCTTTTTATTGAGACACTGAGGGTCCATGAACAGAGAAAATTTGGGAACCTCTGTGCTGTATCATATCATTCTATAGGACAAGGAGGTTGTAAATATTAAATAAGGTAATGATTTCAGAGACCTTAGCACAACACCTGGCACAGAATAAGAACTTAGTCAGTGGTCAATAGAATTCATATTGCAAAGATTTGCTGCCCTTGGCTGCACATGGCGGAAGGGGCAGGCTCTATGGGTTCGTTTTAGTCCCACAAGTTTTCTTTTCATGTTGCTTCTGTTTTTTCTCCTCTCCAGGGACAAGCTGATCATCAGACAATTTTTGTAAGTATGTTTTAGAAAAGTTAAACCCCTGTCCCACCCTAGGATTCAGGGAGTCTCTTGTCCTCACAATGTTGGTTTTCTTGCAGCTCCCTCATACTGTTAAGGCCCTAGATTCTAGTGCAAGCAGGGACTGCTGAGTCTACAAGGTGCACTTTTAATCATTTAGGAAGAAGACACTTTCATCCTTGCATGTGCTCCTTCATCTCTCATAGCAGGGTAAGGTTAAGTTTGAAGTAATTTGAACTCTGTTCCAAGACCAGGTGAAACAGAGGGAAAAGGGGAGGAAATATTTAACTAGTGAGCACCACTCTGAAGTAGTTCCCACCCCTTTAACCCCCTCTTTTCTCACTCCCTCATTCCTTCTAACAATTCCAGATTGTCTTTTCAGTAAGAAAGGACCCATCACCTAAAAACAGTTGATACGGTTTTCTGGATTGAATGCCAAACAAGGGAGTGGGTTGATGAATGGTTAGTACGATTTAATTGATAAAATGATCAAAATAACCTGGCTGATAATGTACAATCCTGATGCATTGTTTGATAATTTGCCTTCTAGAGGCTTCTGATTTGATTAGCATTTCACGCCCATCGTATCTTTTTCTTAGAAGAACAACTGCAGGTTTCATCCTGCAAAGCAAAATAGTCAAACAAATCAGGGCAATCTGGTAAGTTTTTAGAGTTAGAAATAGAAAAGGATGTTTAGACTGGTGGTCTCCACATTTTTTTGATCATGCATACCATCAGTTAGAAGAAATATTTGAACATGCACCAATATATGTATATTTATGTATTTATAAATTATACATATGCTACTGACTGATATATTATGTACATTATAAAATCTCACAGAATTTTAAAGGAGGAGATAAAACAGAAATACAAAGTTTTTGTGTTTTCTTCTGGCATCTCAGTAGATTGTTCTACTGCCCCCACTATAAGGGGATGTACCATCACCCTGCTTTAGAGTCCACTGGTCTGGCTGACCCAGAACAGGGATTCAATCTGAGTCTCATCCAAGGTTAGGAGAGAAAACTTAGCCGGGAATTAGAAGAATTGCTAGAATTGCTCCTAGTTCCTGCTCTCTTGTCAAAGCAAGGATGACCTTGGGCAAGGTCACAAGGCTGCTCTGAATTTCCCTTTTAGTATAAAATGAAGGATGGACTAGCAATGTTTCCCAACTGGGAGTACCTTTGTCCCCTAGTGGGCATTTGCAAATATTGTGTAGGCATTTTAGTGGACAAGCATCAGGGATGCTAACTTTCTTGCAATACATAGGACAGTTCCACAGAAGGAAGATTTGTCCAGCCCCCAAAAAGCCAATGTTACCCTTGCTGCGAAACCCTGAAAAATAACTTCCTGTGACCACTCAGGGAATAGAAATCCCTACAACTCCTCTCTCTACTCTCCTCTGCACAGCCTTCCTCAGGGCCATCAGAAAAACGATGCTTGAAAGATAGCACTTTTCTATTTCTCTGGTGCCTTTCTGACTGCTGATAAGGCAACCAAGGCCCAGCCTTGACAAGTAGGGGCAACTGTGAAGTTGAATCCAAGTTTACTAGCTACCAATGAAAGTTGCTTTAGAAGATTCTTAGAATTTTGGCATTGAATCTTTGACCCAGAGAGGCTGAGTGGCATCCCTAAGACCACACAGCTAGCTAGTTTAGCAGCAGAACCTGGCTCCTAACTCCTAATCCAGTGCTCCACCCATTTCCTGCCTCCTCTCAGCTGTGCTCATCTGGTATACAGAATAGGACAACTTCTAGCTTCATTTCTGAAACTACATGATGTGGATTTCTCCTAGCAGTGGGAGAAAAGAACAGCATGTAAGGGGGTAAGGTGAGGTCTGAATCAGAGTCAGAACCATTCAACATGGTTTCTTCAATGCAAAAGGAAAAGTATTTAGGAAAGAATATTCCCACCTTTTCCAGAGCTCCCCTTAAATGGCTACCCAGGTTGTTTTTGTATATTGGGTCATGTATGAGTTACGATATAAGTCTAGCAGGCCAGAATGTCAAAATAACAGTGATTCTAACAAGATGTGCATTTATGTTTCCCCCATGGAACTGTCTGGATATAACTAGTTTAGGGCTCTTCTAGGGGCTTCTCTCAGTCAAAAACCCAGGCTCCTTCCATCCCATTGTTCTGCCAGGCCCCTATGCCCTCCTCCCCACGGTCCAGAATGGCTCACTGCCACACCCACATTCTGGCCAATAGATGAAAAAAAGAAAGAAAGAAAGGGCACACACAACTTTCTTTAGGGATAACTCAATAATTGGCCTCAGCATTTTCACTCACATGCTATTGGACAGAATCCAGCCACATGGCCACTCCTAGATGGAAGGGAGGCTAGAAAATGTAGTCTTTGAGTGGCCCTGGCCCACCCGAAATACGAGGATTCTATTATGGGAAAGGAGAGAATGGATACTAGGGGACAGCAAGCCATCCAGGTCACAGACTGTGAATGGCAGAATGGAAAAGGTAGTTGGACCTGTGAAAACGCAAGTGCTAGCCTGAGGATTAGCTATGCTGTGTCTAGGAGTTAAGGGATTGGAAGTGTGTTAAGTCATGGTGTGTTTTATGAGGGAAACCAGACCCACTGTTGCCCCCGAGGGCAGTTATTAATATATAAACTCTCTGGATCTAGTTTCATCACCTATAAAATCGGGATGAAAGGATTGACCTCTGAGGGCTCTTGTAAGGATTAAAGGAGACAGTGGTGTGCAAAGATTTTATAAATTCCAAACTGCTATATAAATGCAAACTATGATGATTACATCAATCATAAGATGAAAGTTTGTTGTCCTGGCAATCTGTGAAGAAGGCAAGAGCCCTGGGGAATAGCTCACTTGGTTCAAAGTTGCTCTACTTTTGTCCTTGGGCTCAGTGAAATGACTAGCCTTGCTTTTTTCTTCTATAGACAAAAATTCACCGATCACATGACAGCCACCAGTGGTCTTGAGAAGACAAAGGAGGCAACTTTTGGAAGGGGTTTTGCATTTCATAAAAAACTAAACAAATACAAAGCAGGGGCTATTTTGCAGCAAAGCACCCAACTTTGCCCGCAAAATGGTGAGGGAAGGGCCTGGGGGAGACTGTTGAATTCACTCTGGCCTCTACTCCAAGCAAGAAATTTCTCTCACTCTATTTCTCACTATCTTGTATAGAAATAAAGTCCAAGACAGGTAAACATCTTGACTTGTCTTCAAACTTCCACAAGGCAACAAAACAAAGCAAAACACTTTGTCTACTTTGAAAAGAGCATATTTAGCAGTTTCTCTAGTTTGCTGCAAGGCTGAAGTGGTGGTGATAAGATGTCTAAGGACAGAAATACAAAGATCTTTAGAATTGTGCAGTATTTTACTAAAAATTGAAAGGGTTATCACAAGTCACAGTATAATGAGGAGAGATGCCACTTGAGAGATGCCAGAGGAAGAAGTGATGGTGAAATCACTGAATCTACCCCCTGTTTTCATGGCCTGGCCACTCAGTCCCCTTGGCCCTCACACCCTGATGCCAGCATGCCAGTGGCCAGCACAGGACAAGATTCAGACTGGAAACCATTGGCTTGTAGGAGGGTCACCCTCCACCTCTCAGAATGCACCAAGGCTGACGGTAGCACTGATCTCCCATATCTAATAAAGTGTTTCAGTGTTTTTTAATCTCTATATGGAACTTCTACGATTTTTCTTGGCTTTTAGTGGTAACATTTAAATTTCTGATATATTAACTTTCATATTCATAGATAAGTAGCAATAATTGGGTCTTCAATATTTATGATAAATATTTTTTGTTGATTTAAACATTATTTAATATTTTTCACACGTTATCCAATTAGAAGTTGGGCTTTAGTGTCAAACTGACCAGGTTTTGAATCCCCACTTTGCCACTTACTAAATATATATCCTTAAGCAAATTGTCAACTTTTCAGGGCTTCAGTTTCTGCCTCTGTAAATGAAAATAAGAATGATACCTACCTCACAGGGCTGAAGGAAGAATTAAATAAGGCTATGTGCGCAAAGACTCCTTGTTCCTGAAATGGAGAAAATCCCCATAAATGGCAATTAATGGTAGCTGTACTTGGTATTGGCTCATAGCTAATATCTGCAATAGCCTATGAAGCCATATGATCACAGCCATGCTTCATGCACCATAATGACTTCCCAGAAGAAAGGGGTCCTAAAGCAAAAGCCTGGGAGAGCACTGAGTTGGTTTGAAAGTATGTTTCTGGTTCCATGAGAAAAGCCTAGAGTGGCAGTTGGAAGAGCAGTGAGCACCAGAGTCTTGGATTCACCTGCTACCTCCAGTCTCAGTTCTGCAGCCACCAAACTTGGTGTGAAACCTGGGGACAGAAGGTGGATCTCGGGTGCACAGATGTGGGGAAGTAGAGCAGGAGAGGGGCGCTCTGAAGGCAGGTCCGTGTGTTCAACAGAGGCCCCTTGTGAAGCTGCACGTAGAATGGAGTGGGGATCGGGGGGACAGACTGGAGACAGACATCCTCTAGGACATTGTAGCAGGTAAGGGGTCAAAGGGGCCTGAACTCGGGCATTGAGGTGGAATTGGAAGGGAGCAGGTCTGGAAGGCACAGTGGGGGTGGCTGGAGGGAGGTGGGCAAGGGGAAGCCAGTCCTGTCCCTGGAGTTGCTAATCCAGGGCGGGGGCAGGAGCACCCATGCTGTGAGCCAAGACAGAGGGTTCAGTAGTGTAAGCTGGTGTCTCGACGAGGTAATCTGTTCCTATGGGACATCCTGGCTTGATTTCTTTCTTTTGTTCATTCACTAGTTTATTCATTCGTCAAAAAGCATTGCTTAAGCATTTGTCAAAAAGCATTGCTTAAGCATTTGCTAGGTATCTCATATACTACGCTAAGCTTTGGGATGCCAGAGGAATAAGAACTTGCTTCCCGCCTTTTCCACCTTCAAGTGGGTAGACAGAAGATGACAAATAAACAAACAATTACAATACAAGGTGAGCGGTGCTAGATTGAGGTGCACCAGGGACGCCAAAGGAGCACAGAGGAGGGGCAGACTGGGGTTGGGGGTCAGAGAAATGAGGTAATGTCTCAGCTGAACTGAGTCATAGAGGATGAGTGGGGTTGAGCCAGGCACGAGTAGGGAGAAGGGCATTTCATGTAGAGGGAGCAGCAGGTTCAAAGGCCCAGAGGCATTGAATGGCATAAATTTGAGCACTGCCAAGTTCTTAAGGATGACCAGAATGTAGAATGAAAGGAGGGGATGTGGCATGAGATAGTGCTGGAAGGATAAACAAGAGGACACAAATATACTAGTCTAAGGGGGGTTAAAGCGTGAAGTGCATGACCAGATTTGGAATTTAGGAGGATAACTCTAGCATAGCCGTGTGAAGTCGAGATTGAGGTACAAGCGTGGCAGCATTGGTGGCGGGGGACTCAGAGCCTGTTGTAGTTATGAGGACTTGGTCCTAAATGGCTGTAAAGACAAAATGACATAAATACACTCAAGTGATATGAAAGAGGTGGAATCAGCTGTGCTGGCAACTGATTGGATGATGGTTAGAGAGGAGGGCTGAGCATATAGAGGAAAGTATCAAGAGTTTTGAATTTGGGTAATGAGAGACAGAGAACGTAAAAGGTGAAGAAATGCCTCGTTTTGGTTTGGTTTTGGCAGTAGGTGCAGGAATGATTAGTTGAGCTTTGGTTATGTTGAATTTGATTTGCTTGGTAGTTGTTGGGTAAAGATGTTCATGGGGCAGTCACAGATCCACGCCTGGAGACCAAGCGGCAGGCCAGAGCTGGAGGTGCGGATTTGGGAGGTGTCACCATGAAGGGGGTGCCAGAGCTAAGGGAGTGGCAGGTGAGTTTACCCACGCAAGACTCTGCAGAGGGAGAAGAGGAGATGGTGAGGGTGAACTCCTGGGAAAGACCAACATTTAGGGGTAGCTGGGTGGAGGCTTCGGAAAGGAGACTTCCACACAAGAAGTAGAAGGTGACCAACGAGAAGCAGAATGTGGTTTCCAAGGGAGCCAAGGTTGAAGAGGCAAGGGTGGGCCACAGCATCGGCAGCTGCAACAAGTCGTGACAGACAGACACACTCACTGGAATTACTGCAGGTTTGTAATGGCGACTTTGATGAAACCATCTCAACAGGGTTGTAGAGGAGAGAGGCCAGGCAGGAGTAAGTTGAGGAGTGAACAGGAGGTGAGGAAGCGGAGACAGCTTCTTGCAGAAGGTTGCCTCTGAGCAGAGGAGCCAGGCATGCACATGTCGTAGGGGATGGTTGTTTTTAAGATGGGAGAGTCTTCAGCACAGTAAATACAGAAAGATCTGGGAGGCTGGAGAGACAGGAAATGAGAGGAGGGGGAACAGATGGGCTCAGAGCAGGTGAGCCGAGCCCTAGAGCAGTGGTCCACAGACCCGGCCACACATTGGAACCACCTGGAGGGGTTTAAACAGGCATCTGGGCTCTGTCCCCCCGGGACTCTGATTGAGGTGGTCTGGAGCGGAGTCCAGGCATCAGTGTTTTTAGATCTCCAAGTGATTCTAATGTGTTGTCAGGGTTTATGAACTATGTATTAAGTATTCAATAATTATATGTTGAATGCTTTAAAAAAATTTTTTTTGGATTCCCTGAATTCTCTTTAGCGACAATGAATGTTCAGTCATCTGCAGAGGAGGTTGTGGAGAGATGTAAGGTGTGAAGGCACTGCGTGAGTGCTAAAGTGGTGACACAGTGGTCAGCAGGGTGAGATGGCCAGGTCTGGGTGGTCAGGGAAGCCGTCCGGGGAGGCAATGCCCTTGGAGCAGTGGGGGAACCTGGGCCAGCCGAGAAGAGGACGGTTCCCACGTACGCGTGACAGCGATCATTACGGCTCGATTCTGGAGTCCATCGTACACACATTATCCCAAACATTATGGCCATGCGAGATAGTTGCATGTCATGCCTGTTTTACAGAGGAAGAAACTGGGGCTTAGGGAATTTAGTATTAAGGCCACAGCTAGTAATAAGTGGCAGAATCAGGATTCGAACCCAAGACTGGCCGACTCCAATGCCAGTGCCCTTCCCACTACGATGTGCTGCTGCTTCTCACCGATGAGACGCTGGCTCCCAGTTACTCTTTAGCACTGTAGCTTTGAGGATACATCACTTTCACCAAAGCCCAAGGTGGAGCGAATACTCTTCAGCTTGGACTTCCAGGTCAAGGCCCTTTGTAAGGGAGGCTTCACACACATGTCCCTCATCATTCCTAGTAGTTCTCAGTGGGGGTTCCCAGAACCAGCAGCAGCAGCATCACCTGGAAACCTGTGAGAGCTGCAAATTCTCAGGCCTTCCCCAGATTGACTGAATCAGAAACTCTGGGGGCCAGGCCTAGCAATTTGTTTTTAATAAAGTATTCCTGGTGATTCTGACGCTATTTAAAATTTGAGAACAAAAATTTTAGTCCCTACTTTATAGATACAAATCAAGACCTGTTTACCGTTTCTCACCTAATCACTGAGCTTCTGCAGTTTGCAAATGGAGAGAATGAATTGGAGAATTCCAACCCTGGGAAAGATCATTATCTGCATTCCAGCAGTCTAGTGCTCTGAGCAAAGAATTCTGATGTTAACAGCAGCATTTGCTAGTGTGAATGAGTCCCATTTGGAAGACAGTTGTAGAGATTTCAATAAAGGGTAATCCTCCAATCTTGGGAAGTATGTCATGGGGTTTTCCTCTTAGCAAATGTTAAAGCTGGGCCAAGTTTAGACAAAACAAAACAATCTCTGACCCAAGCAGTTTCACAGGGGCCTTGAGATAGAAACCTCATGGAAAACGTACAATTTGCCTAAACAGAAGTTCTGATGCTTGGCACCTTTCTTGTTTGGTCACTGACAGGAAGAAGTGATCGGAGATTTGAAACCAGGCACTGAATATCGAGTGAGCATAGCAGCTTACAGCCAGACGGGCAAAGGGCGGCTCAGCTCTGCTCGACATGTTACCACTTTGTCCCAAGGTAAAGTAAGTTCAAGTTCGTTAGTAATAGGAACGTGATGGGCTGCTATTGATTGATTCCTTCATTCAGCAAATATCAAGAAGGACCTACTGTGTGCCAGGCACTGTGCTAAGCTCTGGAAATTCAGTGGTGAATAAAAGCAAGCACAGCTCCTGCCCTCTCAGAACTTAGTGGGGTGAGTCCAGACATTCTCTAGTCAGTGTGTAGTTAAAGACGGTGACAAAAGCTGCCCATGGTGCTGTAGGAAGGCACAACGTAGGAGTGAGTCGTCATTCCCTGAGGAGATGACAACTAAGTGGAGATCTGATGGGGGAGTAGGAATTAAGGTGAGCGAGGGGAGGGGAGACAAGATTTATAGGCAAAGGGAACCCAACAAACGCTCACTGAGGGGGCGCCATGCTGGACACTGGGGCACAGAGGTGAGTCGATGGTGGCCACTGCTCACAGGCGCTCTGTGCGGGGGAGAAGCAAATGCAGGCAGGTGACAGCAGTACATCCGAGGTCTGCACAGCAGGCTGGGGCACACAGGGCGCCTTCCTCTGTCCTGAGGCCCAGGGAGGGTTCCAGAAAGAGTCATATCTTTGGCCTGAATTATGAAAAATGCATAGGAGTTTGCCAGGGAGAGAAGGCAGGAAAAGTCTTCCAGGCAGAAGCAGTAGTGTGAACGAAGGCTGGGAGGTGTGCTGGTCTGGACGTGAAGATAGAAACAGCCGTCACTCGAGGTGATGGATCGTGGGGGACTCCCACATCTTTGCACATGAAAGCACGTCCAACCTCCCACCCTTGCTATGTATTCTCATTATCAGGGGGCAACACACACACACACACACACACACACACACAAGAATTGCAAGTGGGTGGCAGTAATTCTAAGTATTTAATTTTCCTTGTAGGTAAATATTAATTCTTACATGCAAACAGAAGTTGGCATTGTTAGGAGGTGGGGGTGTATTGGAGGTTTTCAAGGGTGCATACCACTGTGTGTCCCCGGGTCAGTGGCTGGGACATAATTTAGCTGGATTTGCAGTCAGGGGTGCTGGGGGAGAAGGGAAGACCAGCTTTCATAGACTGAGAACTTGCCTGGTGGATCCAGTTGTGATCATGTTTCTGTATTTGTTTTGTCTGGACCTTGAGTGTGTTCTGAACGGAGATGTTTTGGTTGTACAAAGCACACTTGCTGTTTATGTATTAAATCTCTGCAGTGGCTGAGACCACCAGCCAAGTCTAGTTGTGTCTGTCATCCCTCCTAGATTCCTGCCTGCCCCCAGCGGCACCCCAGCAGCCACACGTCATCGTGGTTTCTGATTCTGAGGTGGCCCTATCCTGGAAACCTGGGGCGAGTGAAGGGAGCTCCCCTATTCTGTACTACTCTGTGGAATTCATCAGGTAAGTTTGCCTGTCACGTTCAAAAGCTAAATGCATAGACCTTAGGTGTTCCAAGCATGAGGTAAGCCTAGAGAGGGCATCATCTCTAGGACATGTGGGTGTTCAAGAGCAGACAAAGGGTTGGAAGCCCAGTGTGCAATTGGGCCAACACCTGTCCCCACACCTCTTTGCTGGTGGGTCACCTGCTAAACCTGTCTGTACTCACATACCTCTTCCCCATTTCCCTGCCACAGTCAGAGACTGTTCTAGGCTCCAGAAACTCCTGAGGCACCATTGCCCACGAGCCTGCCTGCATTTCAAGCTTGAAACCTGCCCTCCTGGCTTTGAAACATTCTATATGAAAGTAAATATTTGATGACTTTTCTCAGGGGGAGGAGGGAAAAGCTCTTTAAAAGCAAGTACAATCTATTGTTTCCTTCACATCCATGTTGCTTTGGGACAAAGTTCTTGATTTGGTTTCAACTCTTTTTTCTGTCTACCTCTCTAGTTCTTACTATTCAGCTTATCAGAGGGTAGAAGAATGATTAGACCTTCCCGTAAGGGCTTACAAATATGAAGCATCTCAATTCAATGATGCTATGTAATTTTAAGAAAGAAAGAGAAAGAAGGCAAGAAAGAGAGAGAGAAAATAAAGAAAACAAAGGTAAACAAAAGGAATTCCCAATTGCAGGTCTTTCCTCTGAACTCTAGTTGCCGTCTGATTTTGAATTGAGGTGGTGGCTGACGGGTGAGTCTGAAGGCAGTGCTTGTGGAGTCGGTGTTCTCCTCATTAAAGGTGATGGCTTGTCTGAGGCCTGCTGCTTTGCGGATTCATAAAGAGCCTGGGTCAGCACCTCATTCCCGAGGCTCTCTGAAGCTGGGACAAAGGGTTCTGCTGAGATTTGATCAGCTCTGCTTCTGTTCCTTGGCGTCCTGGCCTGTTCCTTGGTAGTGGAAAGCACATGGCTGTTTCTTCAGGGGAGAGGTACTACACTGAGGCTGTTTAATGTTCAAGTACAGAGTGTTTCCAACAGGACTTGTTGAATTGCAAGCGTGGAAGCTTGAAAGGAGAAGATGAGGCAATAATGTGTCAACTCTTCTGACTGTAAAGTCCAATGACAAATCTAAATTCAGGGGAGATTAGAACCTTGTCACATCAGCAGTCTGTCTCCATCCATCTCTCTGCTTTAGTGGCTTCATTTTCAGGCAGACTTTTCCAATATGGTGGCAAAATGGCCACCAGGCACTCAAGACTTGCAGTCTCCTAGCCTCGCTCCCTGCTGGAAAGAGAGTGGCTATTCTTCCATGGACCCAGCAAAGTTTCCATATCCCTCTAATTGGCCAGGCTTAGGTCCCTTTCCGTTCTCTGAGCAGCTCACTGTGGCCAGGGTGGAGAGAATTCAGTGATTACTCAGGCACTCATCATATTCCAAGCTCTGGAACTAAGAACTAACTGGTAGGTCATTCTAACCTGGAGTTCATGGATTGAGTGTTCAAGAGGATTGGATCCTCAAAGCAAAATTGGGATGCGATTACTGGGAAAAAAGAACAGATGCTAGGAAAATTGAAAAAAAAATCTATGGTAAAGCCCCAAACCAATGCGCTTCATTGAGAATAATCCACATTGCTGCTGTTGAACAGAGTTGGTAGGCAAAGCCTGGAATATGCCTAGAATAGAAGGATTATATTTCTGTTTCTGATACTAGTCAAATATGCAACACTGAAAATTCTAAAACTTCAGCTTTCTCATCTGTAACACTTGGGGCAAAACTTAATATTTATAATTTACCTACACAAGTAAATCAGACAACACCAACAAAGCAAAATGTAATACTTTAAAATTTTGAGAAAAATGCACAGTTTTTTGTGGTAGCTGAGCAGATCATTTTTGTAACTCTGAGCAAAGGTGAGAGTTATCATTTATTATTAATCTTTTGCTAAAACATGTATTATTTAAACTTTCTCTGTGTCTGGTATTATTGGCAAAAGGTAGAAATGGCAGTTTCTTAACCTTGTGTGCACAACTGAAGGTAGAAAGTGGAAGAGAGTCACTGGATTCAGAAGCAGGAGGACTGGGAGAGAGGGCCGCCTCCCCTGCCCACCAGCCTCATGGCCCTGTGCAGGACACTACCCCTCCCGAGCCTCCACTCCTCTCAGAGTGGGGGAATCCCCCAAAGCAGAGCCTCAGACAAGGACTTGGGTGCAAGTAGTTTCTTTGGAAACAGGAATGAGAGAGTCGGGAGGATAAGACAGGGAGGATATGAGTTACTCAAGTCACTGCTAGAGGCAGTGGGTCTTCCTTGGGGCCTTGGTTCCATTGAGATCTCTCTGGAGCCTACAGAATTCCTCTCAGATGGCCCATTAAAGAGACAGGAGACATTTACCCAATGGCATCTGCGTTCCTCTGTAATTTGAGGGCTGCCCCACACTTCTAGGCTAGATTGGCATGTGATTAAGAATGGGATTCTGGGAGGAAAGAGGGAGTGACAGGAGCCCTGCAAGTGTTTGAGGCTGGCTGTGGGCTGCAGGGGTGAGTCTGATGTCTCCCAGAACTGTACACACAACAGCTGCTGCTGAAATCAGAAGTGGGACAAGGGGAGGTGACCCAGCCCCAGAGGCATCGACTACAAACTCCTTATCTGTAAAACATGGGCTATAACTTCTTCCAGCCTTACAGTTTGCAGTTAGGGGGATCAGAAATGAGAAAGAGCCTATAGACATTAAAAACTTATGAAAGTGTAAGGTATATATGGGTGTTATGGACCTGTATTTAATAATTATAATTGTTTTCCAACAAAAATGCATTTTAACATTCAAAACTGTCTCTAACATCTGAGGAGCTCAAGGTCCAGATTCTTATGTATATTTTTAATTATATACCATTATTCTAACAAACTTTCAATATACTTTTTATCTGTTTACTTTGGCAAAATACCTTGACCATATTCTGGAAGGCAACCTTCAAATTTAGAATTGTTGGACACCTGAGGGTTCCCAGTGGAATATGGTAATCCAGGGAAAGCCAACCACGGGTTACAACCCCTGCACTAGGAATTCTGCCTCTATCTCTTCTGGAATATATAACTCCAATCAAGTGATTTTATCTTAGAACCTCCATTTCTTCATCTGTAATTTCAAGCAACCCTCATTGCAGGGTTATTGCTCACAGTCTTTGGAAAGCGATCATCCACAGTAGACAATCTGAATGTACTGGCTTCCTTGCTGTCATGCCACCACTTACTTCCCTTTTCCAAAAGAAGAAATTTTGACTCAATGGCTCAAGTTGCTTTGCCAAGATGAAGTGACTGGTTGACGACAAAATTAAAATTAGAACTGAATTCTCCTGACTTCCAGCCCGGTGCTCTTTTTGCAAAACTCCATGTCTCCTCGTGTTGTGACCCACCTTCAGAGATGGAAATGTGGCTCAGGCTGCAGAGAGCCCTGCTGGCTGAGGAAATGGGAAGCCTCATCTTAAGGCCCTTTATTAAAAGGATTTGTTCTGTAAAATTTGGATTCAGTCAAAAGGCTGTACTCAAGGATCCAGAAGGCCACACGTGGCCCCAAGACCACAGGTTCCCCACCCCTGTCTTAGGCTGTTGTTTGATGTTCCTAAAAGAAAGCCTTCACAGCTTGTTGCAGCATTTAATGTTTGGCTGCAAAATAAATCCATTTTAAACATCTCAGCATCGATCCCATTATAGGTGAGTGCCTGAGAATATGTGAAGAGAGCTTTCCTGGCTCTAAATCAGAAACTGTAATTAGTGTGTGCTATGGTACGAAGGTTTGTGTCTCCTGCAAGATTTATATGTTAAAATCCTAACTCCTAGGATGGGGCATTGGGGAGGAGGAGTGATTAGTGCCCTTATATAAGAGGCCCAAGAGAGATCCCTGACCCCTTCTACCATGTAAGGACACAATGAAAAGATGCCATCCATGAACCAGAAAGTGGGCCCTCACCAGGCACTAGGCCCTCGCCAAACACTGAATCTACTGGCACCTTGATCTTGGACTTAGCAACCCCCAGAACTGTGAGAAATAAATTTCTGTTGTTTATAGGCTACCCAGTTAATGTATTTTGTTATAGCAGCCTGAATGGACTAAGACAGTATGAAAGGCTTTTGGGGGTTAGTTAGTCTGTTTTCTCCAGATAGTTCCATTTCATGTTTAATAGTGAATTCCTTTTGTTACCTCCTGTGTACTTCCTGTGTACAGAAACACATGTGACAGGTCTCTGTGTAGGCCAGAAGTTCCTTGTTACTTTTAAGAGACAGGCCTTTGGCAGGCCAACACTAGGAATTATAGAAATAGGCTATCCCGAGAGGTTATCCTCATATTTAACCACCTTAATGTGACATTCTTGTCTAAGATGTGTCACTGAGAGATTAGGTTGCAGTCCTCTGTCTGTCTTGGTAGCATTTATACATCAGTTACTCTTCTCATTTGCTACTCAGTAGGAATAATGGTATCAAAGGCATTGTTAGGAGATAGTCTAACAAAAACTTTAAAAAAAAAAATACTTAAGTGATTAATAAAAGATTAACCTGAGAAATTATACTAGACCAGGGTACAGGAGTACTTACCATTTGCTAGTTTTGATGATATTTCAGGTAGACTTTATGTATTTATGACAATCTCTTGAGTCACGGGCTTAGGGCCAAGCCAATTTTTGTTCTTCATCTAGCTTCTGCCTCCCCCAAAACAGAGGACACCTATGTTGTGAGCACCGTGAAGGTGTGCTGTCAGTGACTGCATCAGAGAGGAGCTTGGTCACAGGCCCGGGCAGGATGAAAGCTGTTAGACAGAGAAACCTTCATGACCTCCCCCAAAGTTGGCCTGGGGACTACTTATTAGCTTCCTTGCTAACAGGAGATTTTTAATTTTTAAGCAGTGTAGAAAAAAATATGAAGAGGCAAATTCTAAGTAAGCCTGAAGGCTGTAACATATTTCGCAATGTTTTAAAAACTTTTACCTGCTATTTTAAAACAAAAAAGCCATGCATTTGAGGTGAAGGAGAATTATTTCTTTTCTAAAGTGATACTGAAAATTTCTTTGTGGGAAGCAATTCTTAGTGTTCATTAAAATGAAAACCAAGCATAAATATAGCTACCTATGTTTTGAAATATTTTGGCTATAAATATCTGAGAAACCTTCCTCCTTCTGCCCAAGAATTTCCCCAGGGTGAGTGCCTTTCTCATAGGCAAAAAATATATACTATGGTGGCAATGAAAATCAAAGGCCTGGAAAAATGTTCCTCATCACTGATGTTGCAATCGGGGTGCCATGTCCCTCATATGCTGTTTATCAGCTTGGTTAAAGGTGAAAAATATTTTTCATTTAACTTACCTGCAGTTTTTCTGTAGTTGTCGCTTGATTGGTTAAAATTGCCTCAGAGCTTTGCACTGTCACCTGCTAGAAAGGGCAGACTGAAGTTTTCGATGGCTGTTTGCCGTTAACAGTCCACCACTGACTTATTTGGGGTCCATGTGAAAGTTCAGAATATTTCTGTGTATGTTTTAGGGATACAAGTCAAGAAATGTTGGGCTCTAGATCTTAATATAAGACAGGTATCCTAATACATGAGAAGGGCAATGCTTTCCCTCTTCTCTCTTTCACACCTTTCTACCTAAATAATTCTCTGGTCCCTTGCAGATGCCTTCCATAATAAGACTTGCAAAATTCATCTTCACACAGGGCTGTTTCTAAGCTGACTGTGAGGCCTAAATATTGGTTTCATTTGGGAATCTCAAGGTCATGCAACCTGGGCGGGTTTTAAAAAGTATTATTCACAAATTGATATTTGTGTCAAAAGTCGTTGTTTCTAAGGGACAATGTGATTTGACTCATGGTCAAGGTCAAAAGCTATGAAGGTTGAAGGAGGTTCTCATTCAGAATTGAGTCTTACAGCCTGATTCATGGTGTCATCTCTGAGGTTTAAGTTTGTCCATGTGTATAATCAGAAGAGACAGTTCTGAGCCACCCTCTAATCTTGCGAAGTTGCTTAATTCCAATCCTCAGTTTCTCTACGTGTAAAATAAGGCTAGACCATGTGACATCTACAGTCCTGTGACTCCAATTGTCTATCATCATGTTATGGGTGAGGCAGCATAGACTGTTGGTTTCACACACAGGCTCTGGGCTGGACTCCCTAGTGCACGCTTGTCTCCACCACGTTTAAACTGTGTGATCTTTGATGCGTTATTTAACTTCTCTGTGCCTCAGACAGCAGAATTTGGATAAAAATTTACTTACCTCATAGGGTTATTGTGCAGTGAAATGAGCTGGCACACATGAAATGCTTAGTGCCTGGCCCATAGTAAGTGCTCAATCAATGTAAACTACACCTGTTATGGCTTTCATGATGGGTCTCTCCTGCTTTCCTATATAGCTGTGTCTGTCCTGGCTGTAAGTCTTTCTGACTGCCATTCTCTACCAGGAGAGCTATTCTCCCTCTTTACTTAGCTAATTCTTGTTCATCCTTCAGGATTCCTCCTTAAGCATCACTTCCTCCAGGAAGCCTTGCCTGACTACCTTCCTCCACGCCTGGTTCCTCCACCTAACCAGACTAGGTTAGGTACACCTGCAATGTTTCCTTGCACTACTCAGCTTGTACTTGTTGTTAATTACTGGTTCCTGATTGTCTTCCTCCTGGAACGTGAGGGCAACACCTGACTTTCTCCCTTCTGTACCGTACACACCTCGAATGCAGTGAACACCCCATGTCAAGTAGGTGTTGGCGACCACTGGGACACAGGCAGTCATGGCACTGAATCTAGACAATGCCAACAACTAGCTGCAACCTTGAGCAAGGTGCTTAATCCCATTTAGCCCCACTTTCTTTAGCTGTAAAATATGGATGATTATAGTGGCTACCTTAGAAGGGTTGTGCGGATGAAAAGCTGTCTGTGCAGCACTTAAAAGAGTGGCTCATGGAGGATTTTTTATGTTCTTTTAACCTGAGCCACATGCAAATATATTGCAACACTACAAGCTATTTGTTTTTAAATAAATAATTTAAAAAGTGTTAGCCACAGGTGGTTCACTGTATGCTTTACCACCAATAGAAACCTCAATAGTAATGAATACCTTACCAACTGCAGAAATAAAAGCCAGATAAAATCCAACGTGGATTGGACTGAAAGTTTTTTATTGCTTTTGTTTTCTCATCATAAAAAGCACATCAGTATGTGGTAAAGCTTCAAATAATACCTAAATGTATATGAGTGGCTTGAAATTTCCCACTGTGATTTTATTTCGTATGGAATGGAAACGTGTTTTAGGACTCTTCATAAGTAAATTGCCATATTTCTTCATAGCATTATGTTAGGATATATAGCAATAATTGGGCAAATGACTGCAATATTTAAGAGTCATGTAGTCCTGTGTGGGTTTTCTAGCCCCCAAAAGTTAGAATTGGAAATATTTAAAGAATTGTTTTTATGCAATTAGTTAATTTGGGGGAGAATGGGAAAAGGCAAACAAAAATATCTCCCCTTCTTTTTAAGAAAGTGTTTAGGAAGTTGTGCTGTTTACGTATAAGCCTTCCTTACCACCAGCAATATAATTAGATACACACAAGAATGGGCTTGCTTGGACGTCAGCTGAGATTTCATCTTACAGGCAACAAGTGGCGCTTCACAAGGAATTCTTTTTCTTACCTTTGGTTTTGAAATTGAAAATCTCAGAACTGCCTTCCAGACGGGTGGCTGGTCCCAGAAATTCTGGAAGCTCAAATCCCTCTACTCAGGCCCCAGTGGAAGGGCTATTCTGAATGTTTTTGCACAAGTCTGACCTACAATTCTACAAGTTCATCTCTTAAAGCCTCAATCCCTCCTACCCTGGGCATTTCCGATGCAATTCCTGGTCAGATTGATGGGAGTTGGCATAAACTGAATTCTTGTGGAACAGCTTTGTGAGCCATTTGTAAACTGTAAGGAAAGTGTGCGCGCCTGTTGCCCCACCTGGCGCACATTGTCAGCTGAGTTTGTCATGACCCCATTGTGTCCATCTGTTTGTCATTTGGTTAAGTTAAACCAATTCATAAATAAGAAGGCTGAAAGCTGATCATCAAATAATACATCTTTTTTTTTTTTTTTTTAACTTTGACTACTGAGTGGTTTGAGACTTTCCTCTGTAATTCATTTAGTGTAGAGCAAATCCTGCATTAAACCAGCCTGTAAAATTGACAGAGGATCAGAGGCTCTTCTGAGCGTGAGGTTTTCTCTTGCCCCTGTTGTGTTCGCCCTGGATAATCTACAGGATCAGATCTCTTCTCTCAGAGCAGGGTGCTTAACCGCCAGTCTGTAGATCCCCGGGGACCCCCTGGCCTTTGACTGGAAAAAAATTACATCCTTAGTTTCACCAACCTAAATATAGCATTTTCTTGAAAACTTACTGTAGACAACAAGCCACAGTAGTGTTAACAATTCCTGTGACTCTGTCACCATTAGAATCACAGATATTTTCTTATCCTATTACAATTGTTGTCCATATCTCAAAATACCAGTTATGTTTACCACTACATTGAAATGATCAGTTATTAAATACTTTGCTAGGTTTTATTTAATACATTAATAAAGAAGTATATAATTTTTAATTTTTATAATTCTTTTCAATATAACTGGTTTCCTTTGTGAACCTATGTATTTTATTTTATGCACTTAAAAACATTATTCTGAGAAGGGGTTCATAGCCTTCATCAGACTGTCCAACTGGCGCAAGCTAGGTTAAAGACTGTTGTCTGAGGTCGGGCTGGTTGGCAAAGTTTTTCTCAAAGGATCAGACAGTAAATATTTTGTGCTCTGCCAGCTACATGAACTCTGTTTCAGCTACTCAACTCTGCTGTTGTAGTAGGAAAGCCATAGATAATACCTAAACAAAGGGGCATGGTTGTGTGCCAATAAAACTTTATTTACAAAAACCAGCAGCTGAAATTTGCCAATCCCTGCTTTAGGGATCATGTTATTCCTAAGGTTGAATTCTGAAGATATTTTAATTCAACACAACCACCCTTTATTGAATACCTACTATGAGCCTATACTCATAAAAACATGTGTATATTGAGTATCTTATACATACAAAATGTATGCAAGACATTTAGGGAAGAATAAGCTACAGCCCTGCTCTTGGACAGTGTACTGGGGAACGCAGACACATATAGTTCAGAGGAGTGAGTCTCGCAGGCAGGGGTGAGGGCCAGGGGCCTAGAGAAGCACAAGCTTGATCTGACCTAGTTTTGCAAAGTCTGGAAGGTTTCTTATCAGAGCTAAGAAGGCACGTCAGAGATAACCAGGCAAAGGGGGAGAGAGGAAGCAACATGAAAGGCTTAGGCCAGAGGAAGCCACTTAAGCAATGGCTTGGAGGCAGGAAGAAAATGTTCTTGGAATTGCTTACTGGAGCTCTGTGTGGTGAGAGATGGGTAAGCACGGATCAGACCAAGAAAGGCATTATGAAGGGGCTCGTATGTACACTGAAGGGAATAGGGAGCTATGGGGAGTTCTAAGCAGGAATGGGGCTGGTAGTATTTGCTTTTTTGAAAGACCATGCAGACTTCTCAAGGAACACAGAGATGGATAAGACAAAATAGCCATTCTTACTGAGCTCACAGCCCAGTTCGGAAGACAGAAATATAAAATTACATTAGAAGGTGATATCATCACTGTAATAGTAGAATTAGGTTCAAGGCATAGGATAGTCCAGAGGAAAGTCTTATTTTTTCTGAGATGATACTTAGAAGGAATAACATGAGAGAAAATACTTAGAAAAGGAGCCATCCAGTAATCCAAGGACCTCCAGAAAACATTCAATCGTGGGATGACAGGTTCAGTGTTGATGGAAAGAGGCCACACACGTCTGGTGGTACTATAATTAGACTTTTAGCCCCCTCCCTCTCAGGCCAGTGGAGTGGCCTTCACTGTCAAGGCCATTCTGAATGTTCTGCTATATCCCCTAGAGGACAGTTTTCTGCTTCAACAAATTCCACTCTCAAAAGTATTTTCCTAGCACAATTTAACCTCTTTTAGCCCAGTTTCCTAGTTAATGCCTGTCACTTGCCTGAGCTTCACTCTTGACCTCCAGCTTTCTAAAACAGGGGTTCTCAAAACTATGCATGGTGACTCATTAGAAGGTCGTGAAACTGGTTGAGTGGTCCTGGACAACAGGTTTTCAAAAGTGAAATAGAAAAGAAAATAACAGAGGTTATCACACATATTATGATAAAATAAGAATTACTTTGTGAAACTCAGGTTTCAGTTGTATGTGTGCATGTGTGTGTGTATGTGGTGTTTACTGAGTCATGATGCCCAATGTGTGTCTTCCTGTGGATCATTCAAAAACATGTGAAAACATAGCTCTGGGGTGTGACGTATCTGGAGCATATTTGAAGTTCAACAGGCTTCAATTGCCACTTTCTGGATATTTGATTAAAGTACACATAATAGATTCCTCTCAATGGCTGATGACACCGCCTTTCTTTGTTCTTAGAATTTTAGAGTTGGAAATGCCATATACAGTGTTCTAGGAGAAGAAGGTTTAGTCCAGTGTGTTTCAAGTTATGGGCCACAACACTTCAGTTAAGTGGTGACATCACTTTAGTAGGCTTTTACCAGCATTTTTTTTTTTTTAAAAAAAGGAGAAGAAATGAAAGAAAAAGGAGAGAAAGAAAAGAGCAACATGAATAACACAATAAGGTTAAGCATTTTTTTCTTGAAACATTTTTTCAGCTTTGTACTGTTATATAAATCACATACATAACTTACATATTTGTATGTATAGGGATATCGGGTTACTATAGAAAAATATATTTCTTACTGTGGGTTGAGGTCAAGAGACACTAAACTAAGTCCAACCTCCTATCCCATTCAAGAAGTCACTCCTTACATCGGCATCCCTGATGGATGGCCACCTAATTTTGCTTCAATACAGCCATTGACACAAGGCTCATCTCTTCTGAGGCAGTCAGCTTCATTGTCAACCACTCCTAATTGCCGTCGAAGGGTTTTCCCACCACTAGCTTTTCTGTATGGAACCACTGAGCCTCCTAGTTCAATATGGAAAACACAAAAGGCATCTACACCATCTTTATTTGACACATGATCTCTCTCTTATCTAAAGACACTTCCCTGTGCTTGCTAGGCCCTCTCCACCCAAACCAAGCAGTACCAGCCCTTTGAATTCTACCTCAAGTGGCTAAGGGTCTAGAACACCTCCTGCTGAGTGATCAACATAGAAAACCACCTCTCCCTAGGATGTGGGCACTGGGCCTTTTCAGCAGCAGCTGGTCCAGAGAATTCATGTTGATCTTATAACCAATTTTTAAAGTCCGAATGTATGCCCCCACCCTCCCACCACAGATTTTTGTTAACACCAGATTTTTTCTGTCTTATTTCAATGCAAGTGACTTTTTTAAAAAACCTAACAAATTTCATATACATCCTGCTAAATTTCATTCGGGTCGACTTTTCCTTTTTGTTTCTATATATTGAGATAATTTTGAATTTTTACTCTGTCATGCACCTTGTTTTAGGAGGCCACGTCCCAGGCAATTATGTACATTCCCTAAAATTCTTCTGTTTATTTTAAATACAACCTGTTATAAAAGTTTGGACTGAGATATTCTTTTCTGTTTTTAACATTTCCATAGACGTTTTCCAATTAAAGGTGAAAGAGCACAGCTCAGCCTTCTTTACTACCTTGAGGACTTTTTTTCTCTCTATCAAATTTTTCTTCTCCTTAGCCACTTGTATTGTTCTTAGAAAATCCTTCCCGTATTTTCATTTACCTATTTACCCATCTGAGTCTCTGTGAGACATGTGCTACTCCAGGTGGGCTAATAATTTAGAAACCCATTCAAACAATAGTCACTAAATATTTTTCAATATTTATTGGGATAGAGACAGAACATCTAGGAAATTCAATTAGTCTTTCTCAATTTTTCATAAGACCTTCAGTAAGGCCTTTCGAGGAGTTTCAGAGTCTGATTTTGTGTTCTTTTGGATGTGACTCCATCCTGAGAAGGACCTTGAGGAATGACAAGAGGGTGTGTGTGTTTGCACATAAACACCCGTATATCTTGGGTATAAATGTGTACATATCGATATCCTTGCTCATTCACTTACCTTAGAAGTCCTCACCTGATATTTTTTGTTTGGGATTGTTGATAAGAGTTATTTTTTAAAAGTCAGTTAAAATCAGAAATCATTTATTTTAAATGATACATAACACCTTAAACACTCTATTTTTAGATAAATTCTATAAATGTACATCAGTTCACCCCTCTTTTATTATAGAGCTAAGATCTTTTTTTTAAAAAAAAGTGGGTCCACCGATTGTGGTGTCCCACTGATATTCTTGCCGAAACCACCTACAATTTCTCCTTGCAGTTGTTTCAAGTGAACCAAAAACTTAAAGTCATTTTCAAAGCTGAGTGCAGAATTCTAGAATTTTATATTTTTTTCCCAATCTTATACAGTTGCCTTGCTTTTACCTAGCTCAGAGGCAATTCATTTTTTTAGTGGTTCAGTTTTACTAAGTCTTTCAAAACCATGTACATCACTTGTATTTTTATACTCATATTTCACTGTTTTTTATAATATTAAATTAAATAACAATCAAAATAAGATTAACACACAGATCACAGGTAGGTTAAGGAATAAACACAACTGACTCTTGATAAGCCAATAGCTCCAATGATGGAAACAAATGTGTATCTTTGATTAATTTGGCAAGTTGGTTAAGTAGAGGTTGATAAGGAAAGCTGTGATTATGTGTATATGCAGAGAGGCGCTGCCATAGATAATTTACCTGCTAATGGCTAATGTTTTTATATGTTGTACCCATCTTTTGTATGGGTACAAAATGAAATGGTCATTTATATCAGGGATCCATATTATTTATTCCCTTTAGATATTCCACATGTAGTTCGTGTTTAATAGATTCACATCACACACAGAGCTGATGTTGCCCTTTAGTTATCCAAACCCAAATATTATATATTAAAATTCTTAAGTTCTTCCTGGTCCTCATAGACTTTCCTCAGGGTTCCAGGTCACAAAAACCCAATCAAATATAGCTCTTGAAATATGCTATTTTGCACTGGCTTCCTGCCAACCCTTGAATGGACTATTTCTGCACTGATCCTCACATGTATTATCTCCCCAATTAGATTATAAACTCCCTGAGAATGGAACTGTGTTTATACTTCCATGGAGCCTCCCAGAATATAACTTCTGTGATAGATGCCTGGCTGAGAACCATTAGTCACTTGCCAATTGACTAGCCTAAGATCACCTATGGGACTTGAGGGTACCGAGAAAAATGATCACTAAGGTTGATTCACTAAGGTTGAGATCAGCAATGGGCAAGGTGGTCAAAATACCGCAAGAAGGGGGATGAAACAAAGACATACCACACAGTGGCTCTGTGACTTTGGGTAAATTATTTTCCTTCAGTGTCTGCATGGGTAGAATGAGACTAGACCAGGTCAGTGCTCTTACAGCTTTTGAGATCATGATTGTCTTTGAGAATCAAGTGTTCACGTATAAAATCTTGCATACAAGTTCTGAGAGTCCTCAGACACTTGGACCAAACTATCTCTAAGATTCCACCCAGCTCTGATAACCAGGCTGGATTCTAACATTGCCAATGGTGAGTGATAAAATGAAGCAGTGAGCCTGGAGTACTTGAATCAACGAATTGGGTTTTGAGTAGCCACTGCTGGCCACATTGTCTGTGGCCCACCCGAACTCCCCTGCCCAGCCACCTCCCAAGGGCTAAGGTTTAGGGTGCCTGGCCCAACCCTACCCCACTACTTGGCAAAGTGCTTGAAAGGCATGCCCTGCTGGTGGCCGTCTGTCTTTACCAGGGATGGCAGCACATTCTCAGCTTCTCCCCAGTAGCCTTTTCATTGTTGGAAAAATTGCTGAGATAGTGTTGCTATGGTGATCTGACTTTGTAGTTAGGATAAAGTGATTTTCTTTAGTCAAAAAAGATAAAGCTATTGTTGAGGATGATTTAAGACAATACTTTTGCCTGGTTATCTCTCTCTCTCAACCTCACCTTTGCACTTTTGTACCTTAAGGGACTCTAAAAACATTCAGATGAGAAACCCATAGCGAGATCAGAGACAAAATGTTAAAGGTTTTGAACTGGTATTCAATCTCTGTGAACTTTCCTCTCCCACTCTATATAAAGAAATTAAATGTTAATGATTTCAATCTCTTAGTCGTTGAAAATAGAGTTTTCTTTCCTACGTTAAATGAACAACACATACAAAATCATCTCCTTTTTGTTTTACTGTAATTTTTACATGAAGATTGTTGCAGATATTTGCAGGTAGCCCTGGGTAAATAACAGCCCATTCTGAGAACAGGCATGAGTTATTTCCTCTATAAATATCACAAGGGAAGCTTAGCAAAGGATAACAAGAGAGTTTTATCTAAAGATCACATCTTCTCTGACTTGACTTTTAGGGATCCCCTGTGGCTTTCCTCTGTGAAGGGATTTTGTTCTAATTTGAGTTTGTAAATGTGTTTCATTCCACTCACTGAGGTTTTCTCTTTGATGATAAAGTTAGTTTACATGAGAAGCACACCTTTGGGGAAAGAATGTCAGGAAGGAGAAGCCAGCCCTGCTATGTCCACGGGCTGAGCCTGTGAACTATGTTTTTCCACACACATAGCAAAAAGCTACTACTCAGCATGGTGATCCTGAGGAAGCATCCATACTGGGTTTAAGGAGCTCCATTTGGCGTTCAGCAATTCCACATGTTAAAGAAATCTGTGGTTCATCCAGGCATCTCCTTTTAGCAAAATCAGTCCCAATTGCTTTGCCTGGTAGGTTGTTCATCAGGGACAAACATCAAACTTGTTGCTTCCTGCCTTCCTCTCAATATTTATAAGCAGAAATGTTTAACAATAGAACAACTGAGAGGTAGCCAGGGAGCAAGCTGAAGGGTGGAGAATAACCCTCTACCCTCCTACCGACAGTCACCCGAATTCTTCATCCAACAGGAAGGATTTCTTAATCCAACCTCATCCCATCAATCAGAGTTGGCCTCACCATTTATCAGCTATGTGACTTTGGGCAAGTTACTTGCCCTATTATTCAGTGCCTTAGTTTCCTCCTCTGCAAAAAAAAAAAAAAAAAGGTAGAGTATGTGTGTTTAATATTAGTACCTCTGCCTAGGGTAGCTGTGAGAAGTATATGAGTTAAGATATTCGAACAATGCTTGGTCCTTTGAAAGCACTTGATTGATTAGCTATTAACACAAAACCTTCACCCCACTGAGGCCATTTGCACTGTCCTGAGGCTGTGCACAATCATTTCCAACTTTTATCCTGTAGTTCTTATTACCTGGAATGCCTTTTTTCTCTCCTACCACTAGGATGTCCACATAGAGCAGCACTAACCAATAGACATACAATGCAAGCCTACGTGAAAGTTTATGTTTTCTAATAGTAGCACTGAAAGGGTAATAAGAAACATGTGAAATTAATTTTAATGATATAATTTAACCCACTGTATGCAAGATATTTTCATTTCAACATGTAATCAATATAAAAATTATTGATATATTTTACATTCCTTTTTTTCCTTTAAAATCCAGTGTACACGTTACACTTACAGCGCATCTCAGTTCAGACTAGCCACATTTCAAGTGCTGACTCGCCATGTGGGCTAGTGGCACCATGTTGGAGAATGCAGGTATGGAGTAAGCAGGAAGCCAGGGGTTGTTAGCTCTGAGAGTAAGTCCCTTACATAATGGCTAGCACCTGCTGAGTGTTTACAATATGATACCAGATACTATGCTGAGGATATATACCTCATTTCATCTTTTTGGCAGCCTCCTAGGTAGGTGCTTTTATTATTCCATTTTACAGATGGGAAAACTGAGTTTTAAAGAAGTAGAAGCTAGTAAGTATTAGAGTCAGGATTTGAACTCAGCTCTCTCCAACTCCAGAACTTGCACTCTTCCCTTCTGTATATTACCTCCAGATGAGAGCTGTAAGCAAAGGTCTGCCTTCTCCATACACAGGGTGCTAGGAAGGACATGTGAAAACTCAGCAAGTAGGAACAGTTGTACAAGTTGTTAGGGGTAAGAATGTCCATGTACGGATCCTTCTTGGGTTTTCCCATGGCAATTCATGCAATTAGTCACCCTATAAAACTTATATTTGTTTATTTTGTGAACAGATTGTGAATAGATGGAATCTGTGCTCTTCTGACCTCTGGGGATGGGGACTGCCAAAGAGAGCCTTGTTTACGAAACATCTGGAAGGCAGAGTCCTTGAAAATGAATTCCTGTGTGAGGACCTTTTCATTGTAGTCAAGGCCGTGCTAGGAAAAGTAGATGGTCTTAAAACAGTGTTTAAAACTGGCCCTAAAAATGATCTACTTGCTTTTATTGGCAGGGACTTACAAATGATGACCTATGATTCAAAATCAGGATCACTTTCAGATAGGAAATGTTAACTCATTTTTATGGGTATTGCTTCCAGAGTTTAAGTAGTTTAAATGCCGTTGGTTTGCAGAGCCAGCTAGCTTCTCTTCCCTCTGGTATTTCTGAACTACTGCCTCTTCTTTTTTTTAATCAATAAAGGCCAGATTTCGACAAGCGTTGGACCCTAATCCAAGAGCAGATCCAGATGGACTCCATGGTTATCAAGGGCCTCCATCCAGACACCAACTACCAGTTTGCCGTGAGGGCAATGAATTCCCATGGCCCCAGCCCCCGCAGCTGGCCCAGCGACACCATCCGCACCCTCTGTGAGTACCGTGGCCCCTGAAGGGCAGATGTAGCTGCATGCTGGGGTCGCCTCACGAGGCCTTGCTTGACTGCGGTTTCTTGGAGCCCTGCAGAAGGACAGCCCGGGAGGGGGCTAACTGGGCTTTCCTCCTGTGGTTTTCCCAGCCCTATGGAAGTTAGAGGCTCTCAACAGGGACACAGGCTGTTTCTGGGTCCAGGAGGTCAGCAGGAGATTTATTTTTGCATCATCCTTGGGGAGTCTGAGGTCAGTTTTCTTTCACAATCACAGAACAGACTACATAGCAAAATGACATGCAGCCTTCCCCATCCCCTTTCATCTTTTGAGCAAATAAGTTCATCTTAAACCATAGGAGAAAAGACTAAGGCCCCTCGACTCTTCAGGGTTAGTGTTCGCCTGCAAATCGAGGACATTCAAGTAACATTAAGTCCTCTGAATGATTAGGAAGTATCGAAGATGTCGCTGGAGTGCTGACCTCTAGCTGGGGGTCTCACCAAAGGCGTTGGTTCTCACAGTGCCTCTCTGGGGACTCGGGGAAGCTTAGGCCAGTGTTTATCAAATCACCGGGGGATTTTGTTAACAGTCAGATTCTGTGTCTGGTCTGGGATTTAACAAGCTCCCACAGGATGTCAAGAACCATACTTGGATTAGCACCGGCTTAGACTGCCTTGCCAAGCCCAGCCCAGGTTAGAAATTTTTGCATTTTGGAAACGGCAGTCACGTTTACATAAACCCAGAACTCTGTGTAGTTGAAGAGCTCAGAACTGAAACGTTGGCACTTTTTTGTTTGAAGACTAATCTTTTCAGTTTTGCCAATAAATTCCTCCAGAAGAGCTCTGCTGCTTCTCCGGGTCCTCTGTACCCAGGAAAGGAGCTCTCAGGAGAAAGCCTGGCAGTGGTAGCTGCTGTTCCACGGGCCAGCACAAAGCCCTGTTTTTATTGGGTGATGGATCTGAATAAACTTCTCCCCTCTCCTCATAAAACACCCATGGAGCCGACTTCCAAGACCACTGCTGTTTTCAAGAGCAGAGATTCACCAGGTTCCCCAAGTCCTAGAAATTTTGGCTCTTTTGAAAATAACCGTTATCCTAACCTTGAATGTTAGGTCTCTTTCCTTCAAATTAAATTGTCAGGGTATAGAGTGAGGCCACACCTCCAAAACACACATACATTCATGCTGTAAGTATGATCATCCAGCAGTTGTTTCACTCTTCTCCTTTAGATTTTAGAAGCTAAAACTCCCCAGGCTCATGCCGAGGATGAAGCTCCTTCTGTCTAGAAGAAATGCTGACAATGCTATTTCAAAGGCAGGCCTGGTTAGATTCTTACTGGATGAGATAGAGCCTTTTATCTTTGGTTGAATTTTGTGATATATGGCCAAAAATTAGGGTAACAGAAGCTAGGGGCTGATTGTACTTTGAAACGGTTTGTCTTTTCGTATTACAAACTGAGCAGGTACCCTGTGTGCCCACCCACCTCCCCCAACACGGGACTCCTCTCCCATTTTGTGAGCTGCCCCATGCTTACCTCTTTCCGTCTATCCTTCGTATCCCCTCTCCATGGAGTCAGGAAAGGAGAAGAAAGAGGAAATACAACAGCTCTTGCTGACCTTTGTTACGGGTGTGGTGACTGGAGTTGGGGAAGGACAGGTGGGTTGGGGCTCCTCTCACTCTGTTCCTTTTTTAACTGGAAATACTGGTCTGGTCTTGGAGTTTCTGATCATTATTTCCCTGTTGCTGGATCTAAGTTTTCCGGGTTAAGTGGGATAAGGTATGTGAAAGTGCTTTACAGATATATAACATTTTTATTATAATTGGTCTCTTATGTGAAGTGAAATTTTATAATTTCAAAGTAATTGTGTACAGTGGAGGTGGACAAAGCCATGCGAATTCAGTGGAAACTCTCAGGTGTGAAATATTTTTAAGTAAATATAATTTTACTGCTTCTAGTTGTATATGGTTACTCAAATCATGATTAGAATTTATTAGATGACCTGTTTCATAAATACATAAGAATGTGTTATTAGCATTTCAATTGTGGTTTTTCTCTTGATGACTTCTAATGTTTTAGGAAACCCTTTATTCTGGCACAAATTCATATATTTCTTATTTTGGTATTGGTTTAGACTATTATTTTTCTTCCAAAACACTTTTTTCTGTACGTAAAATTACCTAATTACCATATAGCACTATCTGAATTATAACAAATTCTAAGTATCAGAGCTACCACTGGGAAAGCCAGGCACTGTGCATTGTGCTGAGCACTTTGCCTATGAAATCCATTTCATCCTCACAGAAACCCTGTGCTGGAGGAATAGTATCCCCTTTTTACAGATTAAAAAAAAAATCGAGTCTTTGAAAGGTAATGTATTTTGCCAGGATTGATCCATGTAAAGGCAGAATTTGAACTTGGGTCTGGCTGCTTGCAAAGCTACTTCCCTGAGTCAGATGCAAATTAAGGTTATTATTGTTCTAATGCAAAGTGGCATGAGAATGGTTAAGGTCAACAATTAGATAAAGGACAGGGGACAGTCTGTGTGGAATATATGGACTAAGGAAGCTCTGCCAGCACAGAATAAAACCTCTAAAGTTGTTTTGGTTTTTGGTTGGTTTTTAGTTTTAAAACTTGTGAAGTATATTATACATATAGAAATAGGAATGAAATGTATATGAGGGCTGAAAGTCAACCCGTATGCATCCATCGGTATAGCCCTGGTAGTTTTTAGCCAGCAGCCTTTTTGTTGGACCCAAACCAAGCCAGTTCAATATTTTGAACACTACCTGAATGACTTTGTGAGACCGTTCTCATTGCTCCCACTCTTCCTCGTCTACATGGATGTTTGCTCAACTTGATGCCTGTTTTGCTCCCTGAACAGTCAGCTTCAGAACACAATGTTCAAATGCTCAGTGGGAACCCTCAGATCCCACCCCACACATGCACTGGTGGGGCTCCCCTGTGGCTGGTTTATCTTGGGTCTGAACTCACCCTCTTTTGTAAGGAAAGTTAATACTTCAGCCCCACTAACCAGGGAAGCATTTACTTCCCACTGGGCCTATTACTGCCAGACCCTATTAGCAACTTAATTGCGTAATGGGGCAATTGGAAGACATTCCTGTTAATGAAAGCCAGGCCCAATGTTGTCATTAACTAGAGCTCAGCTGAAGTGAGGAAGAAGGACGGTTTTGGTGGTTTCGCTGAAGTGTTGAGAAGTGTGTGCCATGTCCACATCTTAGCTCCACAAAATTACAAGTAGAACAAGAAGGAAAAAATCAAGATTTTAGTGGCCAGGTCCTCTAGTGAGAATGAGGATCACTTTGGTGACCTTGAATAATTATGATGCTACCCTGTATCTACATGTACTTCCATCCTCTCGTGGGAGACTTTCCACACAAATCAGCTGCTGTTTTGTCTCTATGAGGAAATACAGAGAAAACCAAAATCACGATCTGATCTCTCACTCCTTAGCCCCACCCTTCTGTGTTTTTTTCTTGCAAGAAAGAAACACCAGCAAATAATTTGCCTTTGACCTTGTAAATGAGGCAGTTGGTGAACAGAACTGGGCTTTGCAGGATGTGCATTAACCTCATCTGTTGGTCACTGACTCACTGGGATCAAAGCTTAGTTTAATCAAAAAGGATGAAGGCAAGCAATAAAATGACTGAGCAGTAAATAATAGAAATGGCAGGAGTAAAAAGATCATGTCTTTCTTTTTTTCAAAGAAAAAATTAATTAAAAATAACTTACATGGGTGATCAACTCTAGGATCATATGACCTCCCCTGGGGATGGGATTTTGTCCTACCACACCAAACCGTGTAGTTTCCAGGGTTCTATCCTCATGATACACGGAGAGGTAGAAACAATAAATTCTTCACTGAAGGGAATTTGGTATCCTGGGGCAGTCGCTAGCAGGTGTTCTTTCTGTTCCTAGCAAAAGCCATTTTGCCTTTCCTGCCCTAGGGCTTTGACACCTGCTCTGTCCTCTGCCCAGAACTCCCTTTTCCCAGATTTTTCCCTGACCATGACCCCCTCCTCTCTTTCTTCTTTCAGACCCTTGACCAATGTCAATTCCTCGGACAGGCTTCTGTTATCTCAACCCCATTACCCTGCCTTATTTTCTGCATAGCACTTTCACTGCCTGAGACTATTTTCTGAGTTTTATTATGTGCATCTCCCCTCCCGGATAAACTCCACATTGGAACTGGAATGACCTATTCAGTGCTGTGTTCCCAACACCCTATACAAAGTCAGTGCTCAAGAAATACTTACTGATTCCATGAATGAGTGAATATAACTTAACAAGCCAAGAGCCTGTGACTACTTTGGAGGTTAGATAACTCCCTACTGCTACTGTTTGGGAAATTCAAAGGCAAGATGAAAGGAAAAAGTTGGTTTGGAGGCCCACGAGGCCAAAAGTGAATTTCCCATTGGCAAGGTTCATAGGCAAAGGGGAACCCCCAGAATTGCAATGTGGCATCAATAAGGAAAAGGTAAATAAATAGAGTAAAGGAAGGAGGAAGGAAAGAAGGGAGAACGCAAATCCAGTGAATTTAAATTCAAGGCAGTAAGGATGGAAAGGAAGCCTTGGGGGAAATAGTCTAGCAATGAAGAGAGTACGATTTGCTCAGAGGGGTGATGAAGGCAGAGACATTTTCTAACCTCTTTCAAAACAAGCCCTCAGTTTACTCCCGTGTTCTTTCCTGATCATTAGAATAAGCTTTACCTTTTTTCCATGCTACCTTTTTCCTCTGGTCCTAATAAGTCTAACTGTGGTCTCAGATCCTCAGGGATTGCATAGAGAAGTTAAGAGAGATGTTTAGTTTTGGTTTGGTTTTTGCCATACTCTTCTCCTCACAATCTGTTTTCTTCTACAGTTGCAGAAATGTCCTCATCCCCTGAGCTGAGAGAAAACCCACCCTGGCTCAAATCCGTCAAATTTCTGCAATAAATCTGATCCCACGCTATTGCCCCGCGCTCTTCCTTCCCACCCACTTTTCTTCTCCACGCCTTCCTGCTTCCTCGGTGCAGCTGCTGCTGGTTGCGTATCTGTTTATACCCTTTGTCACGCGAGTGTCCATGTGTCAATCTGGCTTTTGCCTAGTTTTGCTCCCAGATTTTGGCCTGTGTTTTCATTTGCCTGACTGTGTCCCCAGAGATTAGCTTGAGCACGCTAGGTACATGCTGTCACATATATCGCCACAAAATATTAACAGGTTTTCTTTATCCCCAGTCACAAGTAAGGGCTCCTGTTTGGTACCAATGGCCCTGAGTTGGCCACAGCAGTGAGCAGAGGGGAAGCAAGTGGAGCCAGAAGGTGTAGCATGTTCTAGGGATGGGTGGGAAGCAGTCAGGATGTGCACCAAAATCCCAATGACGTCTCAGCGCCCTCCGGCAGCTTCCATACCGCCTGCTGTCTCTCTTAGTGCCTACAAAAAGTTCTTTCCAACCCTTGAGCTCTTCGCTTCTCCCAAACATCTGTGCCTTTAGACAGAGCAGAATCTGGCAGGCACATCTGGGCCTGAGGGCCAGGAAAATTCTTCTCTTATTCCCTTGCTGTGGGACCTCCTCGGGAAAGTCACTTAACCTCTTTGGGCCTCAGTTTCCTCATCTCTAAAACTGGTACCATAATGCCTGGCTTAGGTGATATTTTTCTACTTTTCAGGATTATGTTGAGGAAACACATGTGGAACAGAGGTTATGACATCTGCTCACCCTTCCAGGTGAAGGGGATGTTAAGTTTCCCTCCATGCCCAGTGGCGGCAGGATGGTGTAACCGACACGGGCGACCATCAGCGGGTCTGTAGCTTTTTCTTTATGACTCCAGGCCCTGAGCTTTGTTCTTTGGGCTTGAAGACATTAGAATGCCAGAATTGAGAAACAGAAGTCCAAGAACAAAATTATCCTGCCTGAGAAGTGGAAGATGAGAAGAAGCCATATGAGTTAAGTCAAATCGAATCGTGAGGCCAGATTTTGGTTGTGTAGGGAGCGAAGTTGTTCCTGGTACCCTCTGAGTGTTTGGTAATTGAGTCTGTGAAATAAACTGACAGCAGTCAGAGGGACAGGAGAAAAGGTACACACTTTATAAGGTGCATGGGGGCATCACATGAAAGAAAAGTGAATACCCCCCAATCCCCTTCAGATCTAGAAGCTCATACACAGGGGAGAGGGGTTGGGGGTGTGGGTAGCCTAGCGGAGAGTAAATGATTTGGGGGAAAGATGAATGACCCTTCTGAAGAATAGGTGACAGACTGTGACAAAGTCTGTGTGGGTGTGGTGCCCGCCCTCTCTCCTCTCCTGTGATAGTAGTTAATCTGGCTGAGGAGATTCCTGGGGAGGGAATGTTGCTTTCCTTTTGGAGGAGCTGTCTTTAGGCAGATAAGAAGTTCAGGGGAAGCCTCTCTCTCCTTGCATTTGCTGCTCCCCAAGTGCCCTCAGTTGGAAGTCATTGGCATACCAAAGTGGCATATTTTGGGGTGGCATTTCCTGAATTCCTTCATTTGGTTGGTTAGTTTTGAAAAACTGCAGTGATCAGACATTGGAGAATTAAAACTGCAAGACACAATGCAGTTTGATAACAATAAAATTTCTTATCTCTTACCAGTTAAGCACATCCTAGATTCAGACAAAAGGAAAAAAAAAAAGAAAAACTCCACAGAGTTACAGTATTGTAACTCTAGCTTTTATTCATTTGTTTTTAATCTCTCCAAAATTAATCATTTACTTCGGGGTTAGCAAAGTTTTCTGTAAAGGACGAAATAGTATTTTAGAATTTTTTAGGCCAACTCTGCTGTTGTAGCACGAAAGCAGCCATAGACAATAAATAAATGAATATGCATGACTGTGTTCCAAAGAAACTTTATTTGTGGACACTGAAATTTGAATTTCTTATAATGTCCATGTGTCATAAAAAATTATTCTTTTTAAACTTTTCCCTGACCACCTAAAAATGTAAAAACCATTGTTAGCTCGTGTACAAAAACAGGAGGCAGGCTGCATTTGGCCTGTGGGCCGTAGTGTGCTTGCTGACTTGTGTGTAATACTGCTGGGGCTTTTTTCCCCCCAAAATTTTAAGAATTTTTTTAGGAAATTTGGTAAATCCCTCTTACGTAGCAACTTTTTCAAGCTTGGAAGGAATCAATTAGCGCATACTAATGAAAGTGTCCCCTTGGTAGAGATTTCTGTGATTTAATTTTCACATAAACGTTCTTAAGTAAGAGACCTGGAGAGCCTGCAACCCAACTGCCTTGGAAAGGTTTGTGCTGCTCTTATCAGAGACAGACAAAGAGAAAGCTGAGGAAGAGGTTGCTCTGCTCTGCTCCGAGTTACTCCAGGAGCTTGGGACAGGCCCATAAATTGGTGAGCTTCATGGATTTGTAAATCTTTAGAATGTAAGACAAAAAAAGACAATAGGAGGAGGAACAAATAATTTGTTTCACTCATAGCCTGGACAAACCTGCATTTTAAGTATGCATTTGTGCATAAACATAACTTCAAATGTGATTTTACATTCAGGGTCTCCTCCATGGTAATCGCTCTATTGATTTGCTAATGCCTCCATGCCTGTAAATCTGAGTAACTTTCATTTGCTCAACTTTATTGGCTCTAAAGGGAATGATTCACTTTGGTGTTTAAATACCTGCCACCTATTAATTGCTCTTCTGAGGCCTTTGTGCATCTTACATTATCATACATTTACTTAGAATCAGTACACCAATATTTTACCCCCTCTAGCTAGATAGAGAAGAAAGACTAAAGGAAATGATAAGAAAATACAATTTTCCAAAGAAAAGGAATCACAGTGCTCGGGTTTCAACCAGAGCATCTGTTCAGTCGGGTAATATTTAGTGGCCACAGGATACACAACTGTATACTATTTATTCCACTCCATGGGTTTTTAAGCATTAATATATTGAGGTGATACATGCACAAATGCATACACACACACACATATATACACACAGATATCTCAACTATTTTTCCTTCTCTTCTATTTACTTTATTATCCATTTTGTTCTCTTTCCTTAATACTCGGCATTTTATGGTTAATCTTTTCTGTTCTTTCCTTTGAAGCACTTCTTGCTTTTATACAGTTCTCCATTGGGATCATTTCTTAGTGTCTAGATTTCTGAATCACTTAGATTCTTTGTTGAGAGAGGAGGACCACAACTGTGGTTTAGCAAAGAGAGAGGAGGTATGTGAAATCAGCTTAACAGGTGACAGATGTGTGGGAGGGACGCAGAGCATGCTGGCTGAGTCTGATGGATCTGTCTGATCATGCGACCAAGTATGAAACACATGTGTACAAATATGTGCAAGTAAGAAGCAACTGCAGGAAAAAAGATGACTTTTCTTACCATCTTAGGTGTCATCAGGCTCCTAGCAGGAAAAAGAGGCACAGGCAGTTGAGTGATTGGAAGCAAATTTAATGAAGGGACTGTTTGCAAAAGTTTGGGCAGGTGGAAGGAATTAAACAGGAGCAATTTCCATCATCTGGACAGATGGGGAGGCCACCGGGCAAGAGCTGTGACCTTCAGATATGTGTCTCACGACAACTTTATAGGGTAGAAGTTAGGGAAATAAATAGCTGACTCCTTTTCTTCCCTCCTTCTTTCTCTGTCTCGTGCTTCACAATGGACAGAACACACTGGAAGCCAGACAGGTCAGCCTCCCAGGGCACAGGGCAGAGTAGAGAAGGACAAAGGGTAGACATGAGGGAACAGAGGGAAGGAACCCACCACAATAAATAAGAGTATCATCTTGTAGAATAAGAGAATCGTGCCTACTACACGGATTTAAAATATATGAATTGTTTTTTGGTCTTTTATAGATTTAGGGCACAGCCTTCTCATCCATCTTTGTGTATTTAGCTTATTGCCTTGACTACAGGAGGTAATGAGGCCTCATGGCCAAATTTTTATTGATTGGGGCTTTGTAAACTCATAGAGCTGGAAAGGACATACCTCTTTGTTTTGCACATAGGGAAACTGAGGCCCAGACTGACTCAGCAGCCTTCTAAAAGTCACTTAGTGGCAGATCCTGCACAAGAACCCAATTTGGCGATTACCTTTTCATGCTTGATTCCTGAAGTCAGTGGCACTCCTTTTCTCTGAAGAACCAGATCTTCAGGGGTGTTCAGGAAAGAGCAAGAAGGCCAGTTTGGAGAGGGGCTCTGGGGGAGAAGAGTGGAAGGAGGTGAGGTCAGAGAGTGGGAGGGCACAGCTGGCAAAGGCTGATTAGGGCCCTGGAGGCCACCTGAAGCCATTGGACTTGGCTTTTTCTCAGAGATAAGACTGGGAAGGTTGGAGGTGCTTGACCAGAGGAGCGAAAAGATCTTACTTAGGTTTTAACAAAATTACTCTTACTAGACTATAAGGGGGCAAGGCCAAGAACAGGAAAACTAAGGAAACTATTGCAATAATTGCGAAACAGAAATAGCATCTTTGTTGTCTCTAAATAGAAAAAGTTTGTTGTGCTCTATAATGTTTATTATTATTATTAATGAAAAAAACTTAGGCAACATAAAATGTATTAAAAAATCAAGATGAAAATTATCTCTAATCTTAGCATCTAGATATGACCACTATTAACATTTTGGTATATGATATCTTCTAGAATTGTTTTTCTTTTTAATGTAATGAGAAAAAGTAAATATGCTTATTTTCTGTGCAAGAAAATACTGAATACATCTTTAAATATAAATAAATGTAGACCTACATGATAAAATTTAATAACAACAGTGTATTCCATTGTAATGGTCTACCACATTTATTTAACTAATTCCTCATGGATGGATATTTAGATGATTTCACTAGTATAGCCAAAGATAGGCTTCTTGATGGTGACTTTGCTTGTCTTTTGGTTGTCCAAATTTACATTTACTCTTCTGATATCTCTTCAAAGCAGAGTAGGCCAGTGCCATTATTTCTCCCTATGTTTCTCGGTGGCCAGACTGACATGCACAGCCAGTCAGCAACATGGATGGTATTCAAAACTCAAGTCTCTCACTTGGTAATTCACTAATTTAGCAGTTAGCCTATATTACACCGAATAGTTGCTGACACATCATGTTTATATATACCTTTTGAAATAAAGTCTTTATCTCAAAAGAAAAAAATATCGTCTGCTGTAAGGATCTATCTCTAAGTTTGGGCCTCACGTTGGAATTTTGGGGTGGTCTCTGCTTCTCATTCCTCCCGGTATGAAGAGTCAGAGGCCTACCTTAAACATAGATGAGTGCTGCCATTGAATTCCAACCCTAGCATCTACCATATTTAAAAATGTAATTAAGTCTCTATTTTGGCCCAGTGGAATGTTTCACCCATCATGGTCTTGATCATGTGATCATAACAGAATTCCAGAGGCCAAAAGGGGATTCCAAGATTCACAAGCATTAGGGGATGACCAGCAATAGCCACTCAGGAAGAAGTACCAAGTCAGCCTGCAGATGGCGGTAGTTTTCAAGTCAGCCAGCAGATGGCGGTAGTTCCCAGACTTTCAGAGCTAGAAGAGCCCTGTAGACTCTGGAGTCACCTGAAGTGGTTGAAATGAGCGCACAATAGAGGCGCTCCATTGTGTTGGGTCAGACAGAGGACTTCTTCTGTGGTTAAATAGTTCCAGCGAGCATGGGAGAAGGCAACTAATTTCGGATTTTAGTTTTTGCAACCAAAAGAAAAGTTCTTCAGTGATCTGAGGCATTTATAACATCTTTCTTACGTGTAATCAATAAAATGAAATAAAGAGCTTTCAAATTCGGAAAGAATTAGAACAATGAAAGTTAGAAGAGTGAGAGAAAAGAAAAGCTAGAAACAACTTAAGATGAAGTCGGGCTTTTTTTTTTTTTTTTTTTTAACATCACCACTGGTGAAATTCATCTAAAACTGTTTTGGTGATGCCTAAGAAAGTAAAGAATGTAGTTTCTGAGTCTGCAGTGATGATTTCACTTGTTTAAACACTCATTCACATGATTTTTAAAACATGTATTTAATGCCTATTTATGCCAGGCAATTTCTGGGTGCTGAGGTTTTAGCAGTAAACAAGATAGGCAGTGTCCCTGCCCTCGCCGGGCGTACATATGGCAGAGTCTGTGAAATAAGTCTGTATCACATTCCATCACAGAAGTAATACCGTGTCTGTGATGGTAAGTGTTAAGAGGAAAAGTGAGGGGCTAAGAGGACATGGAGGCTGGTGGGCGCTGCTGTTTGGGGTAGACTATCAAGGAAGGCTTCTCTTGAAAAGCAAGATTTGAGCAGAGTCCCTCCATGTGGAGGGAGCAACAAGTGCAAAGGTCCTGGGGTGAGAGCTGGTCTGGGATATTTGGGGGCAGTAAGGAGGCTCACGTGGCAGGAACATGGGAAGTGAGGAGAACGATGGTAGGCAAGGAGGTCAGAAGGTTAGCCAGCTGCCAGCAGCCAAACCATGTCAAGCTTTGAGGTCCTGGTGAGGCCTTTGGATTTTATTCCAAGTGAAAGGCCAGGGTTGTGAAGTTCTGAGCAGCAGAATGACATGACCGGACTCATATTTTAGCAGGATCACTGTGGTTACGGTGGAGGACTCCATGGAGAGGAAGAGGGACCACTAGAGAGATGATTGTGTATTGCTTTAAGGAGAACAAATATGAAAGGAAAAGGTGGAGCACTGAGGGAAATCACAGAATTTTGGAGCTAGCAGGTAGTTGAAGGACCTAGCCAGACTTCCACAATGTTCGGATAAGGAACTGAGACGCCACCAGTTTACGTGACTAGCTCTAGGTCACACAGTCACCATGACTATTAGAGTCACAGGAGTCTCTGGCCAGTGCTCCTTGCATTTCCTACCCTCCTCTCTGTTGCAGAGACCCCACTTGCCTGCATGGTTGAGGCCCTCCATGCAAAGGCAATGTCACTTCTCACTACGTGGCCCTTAACTTTTCACCCATCTCCTACTGGCTCCTTTTTAGAGCAGTGTGATTGTTGTTCCCATGGTCCCAAGTGGGGACTTTCCACCTCAGTTCCCTGAGATATTTCCTTAGTATAAGCCAGAAGTGCTGGGATTCCTTCTCCTTTCTTGGTGCCCCCTGAACACTTCCTGCCCAGGAGCACCTGTGGGGTCCTGCAGCATGCCCCCAGCCACGCGTGTGAAAATCCTGCAGCGAGACTGCAGATGGCCCATGCAGTTGTGCAGTGACCCACGGGGACCTGGCTGTAAACCTGACTGAGGTTAAGGAACTCTGGGGATCGGTATCCCGGGATCATCCTACCGCAGTAGGCTCCCACAGGTCTTTGCTTCAGATCTGTCTTGTGCATTCCTTAATGGCTGCTTGAATGCTCAAGATTATTTTGGGCTCAATAGAGCAGCAGTTTTCAACTGGGGTGATTTTGCCCCCCCAAGAATATTTGTCAATGTCTGGAGACATTTTGGGGTGTCATAGCTGTGGGAAAGGTGCTACTGGCACCTAATGGGAAGACCCAGAGATCCTGCTAAATACCCTACAATGCACAGGACAGTCTCCCACACAAAAAGTTATCAAGCTCCAAATGTCAATAGTGCTGAGGTTAAGAAACCCTATTATAAGACAAAAATAAAATGAAAAATTAACCCATGTGCAAAGTAAAATGGCAGTCAGCTGGGAAATTAACCAACATTTTGAAAAACAACCAGAGTGAAGTAGTCCTCAAACTGTTTTGGACTGCAGCCTATAACAAGCATATACAATTTATGTCACAGCCTAATACACACAGACATACTCTCAGTTTCCATGGAGAATTGACTCCAGGACCCCCACAAATACCAAAATCTAGGGATGCTCAAATCCCTCAGACAAAATGGTGTAGCATTTGCATATAACCTGCATACATCCTCCTGTATACTTTATATCCTCTCTAGATTACTTATAATACCTAACACAATGTAAATGCTGTAAATAATTGGTATACTGTATTGTTTAGGGAATAATGACAAGAAAATAAAGTCTGTACATGTTCATTACAGATGAAACAATCCATTTTTCCCCCAAATATTTGCAGTCTGTAGTTAGTTGAATCTATGGATGTGGAACCCACTGATAGGGAGGGCCGCCTGTATAGAAATACCTGCATATATACGAAAATGTCACACGGAGCAGTACTCACCCTCACTAAATGCAGAGCTTTGTATTTTATACCATTCATTTTTTTAAAAAATGTGGTCTGGCGCATTGAATTATTTTTACAATCCACTAAGAGGTTTGAAATCTGTAGTTTGAATAACACTGAATCAAGTAAAGTCATGCATTACCTAACACAGGGAGATGTCCTGGGAAATGCATCATTAGACCATTTTATCATTGTGTGAACATCATAGCAACTTACACAAACCTAGGGGGTACAGCCTACTGCACACCTAGACTATATGGTCTGGCCTATTGCTCCTGGACTACACATCTGTACAACATGTTACTGTAGACAGTGTAACACAATGGTAAGTATGTGTGTCTCTAAGCATATCTAAACATAGAAAAGGTACAGTGAAAATACGGTATTATAATCTTAGGAACTTGAAAACATTATATTAAGTGAAATAAACCAGACACAAAAGGACAAAAATTGTATGATTACACTTACAATGAAACATCTACAATAGACAGATCTGTAGAGACAGAAAGTAGATTTGGTTGCTAGGGTTTGGGGGAAGGGAAAACAGCAAGTTACTGCTTAGTGGATACAAAGTTCTTGTTTGAGCCGATGAAAAAATTCTGGAGCACCATCATATATGAGTTTCATCGTTAACCAAAATGTCATGTGGTGATGATGATATGTAGGAAAATTGAATATAGTTTCACATAAACTATATATTAGCACTGAAAGGTATAAAGTAAGGGTGTATTAGGTTTGTAAGTCCCCAAAAGGATCAGGCATTAATTTTATTAATATTTATTTTTGCCAAACAATTTTCAAAGAGAACTGAGACCCTGCAAGGGTCACGATCCAGTCTAGGGGACAGACACGCGCACAGCTACCCGTGTGGTGAAGTGCAGCGTCAAGTATGGCCTGCCGCACAGAGGAGGGGTGTGGTTGCTTTTGTGGGTCAAGGAACTGGGAGGTAGGTTGGCAAAGGTTTCAGAGCAAGGTGACATTGGGGGTGACTGGTAAAAGTTGTGGGATTTCCGCAAAGGGATAGGGCGTGAGGAACAAGAGAATCCAGGCACAAGGTTTTCTAGGTTGAGTGCTGAGGAGGGTTGTACCATAGGCATTGTCCAGAGGCCAAAAGGCATAGGGGGCACAGAGGCAGAAAGTAGAAACCCACTCTGCACCCCATTGTGGGGCTCATGTAAAACCACCTTCACTAGCTTGGTGCTCCCCTGTTCCTCTTTGCTCACAGGATAAAGGCCACACTCCTTAGCCTGGCGTTTAAAATTTTCCACAGTCCAGCTCCAGCCAACACCTCTTGCTTTATTGCTCTTGGCTTGGTGGCATGAGCCCTCCATGCCAGCAAATGGTGTGCCAGCTATCACATCCCCATCCAACTGTCCCCTGAAGCCTTTTTGTGCCCTTCCATCTCCTCCTCTTTCTCTGCTCAGTAAATTCCAGCTAGTTGGTATTTTCTCAAGGAGGAGGTTTCAAACCACTGCAGCAACTCTTCCTTTAGAAAGCAACCCCTGGTGAGCCCACCACAGAATTCCACTTATTATTCAGACAGTGAATTCACAGGCTTAGCAGTTCATGATTTTCTCTCTGATGGAGAACGGTTTTGTGATGCTTCAATGCCTGGAAACCCTCAGCTGCACCCCTGGTTCTTCCTCTCTCTTTGTCTTGCTTTAATCAATATGCCAATACCTATTTGAAAATGAGAACAGATTACTCTTGTTCCTACTTATTTTGAAGAAGTTTCTTGGGCACAAATTAATCTCATGACCCAGGGAGAGGCTGGCTTGCTCCTGTCACCGACTGTCTATGGGGCTTTCAATTAATGTTGGGCATGGTTATGGGTCAGAGTGAAGACTTAAGTCAGGCTTCTTTCCCTGACTTAAGACCTGCTGTACTTGCATGGTATATGCAAAGTAAGAGAAGTTTTCTTTACTATGGAATAGTAATGGGCTTAGTTACCCCTGGTCTTCTCTGCTTACACTGAAGCTACTGTCTACTAGAGCCACACAGACCTTTGGAAAGTGAGTTTGCTCAAGACATTTGAATGCATTTTTTTTTTTTTTATTTGAGACAGAGTCTCACTCTGTCACCCTGGGTAGAGTGCAGTGGTGTCATCATAGTTCACTGCAACCTCAAATTCCTGGACTCAAGTAAATCTTCCTGCCTCAGCCTCCTGAGTAGCTGGGACTACAGGGGCATCCCACCACACCTGGCTAATTTTTTCTATTTTTGGTAGAGATGGGGTCTCACTCTTGCTCAGGCTGGTCTCGAACTCCCAACCTCAAGTGATCCTCCCGCCTTGGCCTCCCAGAGTGCTAGGATTACAGGCATGAGCCACTGCTCCTGGCCTTGAATGCATTTTTAATCATTGATATTTCACTCGTGCAAAAATGATTTGAGACTGTTTACACACACACACACACACACACACACACATGCACACAAACACACACACAGAGCTTTAATAACAAAGAAGTATGACAAAATAATCAGAAACCAAATAGAGATACGGGACATACTGTATCAAGACTAGAGATGAGACGGTCATTTAAGCCCTGATGTCTCTAAACTCTGAGCTTCCAATTTGCAAAAACAAAAAAGAAAGCAATGTCTTACCAAACCCTTAATGTCTGACCAAAAAAATGCAAACCAGTTTTTCAGTGAATATAACTTTTTTCTGGATACAGTTTTAGGAAGAAACTGCCTTCCTAAAGGTATAAAGAACATTGAGCATTATAATGAATAGTGACTTTCATAGGGGTTTTACAGTAGACAAAGAAATATTTTTTGCATGGCTATATTTTTACTGATATTCATTAAAAATTAAGGGTTTCAATTTGAATTGTAGTTGAGAAATGGTGTTTCCATAGGGTTGACTGGACTTGACAGAAGGAAAAACCCTTAGAAAATTAGAAGCATTGATGATTAATCTGTTCCTTAGAATTATGCAGCAAATTCTTCATGTATATTTTAGAGACTGCATACTGATATGCATACTGCTATTGAATACCGGAGGTTTTCCTTTTAAATCACAGTTCAAAGTGATATTTCTAACATATCTTAATTCTTTTTATTCACTACATTCAGACATTCTGAAGGTAGTAGAAGTTCGTTTGCCTTCCTGATTTGTCTAGACTAAACCAGATACAGTCTAGATAAATCACCTCCTGGATTTTTTTTTCAACATCAAATGTTTCTTTACTTGCCCAACTTCTTTTCTACGTGGAAATCGCCATTTGAGTCCTAAAGGTTTTTTCTTTACACTGTAAAAATTTTGACATTTTCTATTTAGGTGTAGGTCTCTTAGTTTTAGCTAAAACATTAGTCCTTTTAAACTATTCTCAAGGTTTTTCTTCCAGCTCTGATAAGTTTTATGTTTTTCATTCATATTTCTCTTTCCATTATTCTAGTAAACACCAAAGAAACACCCATAATCCCTTAGTTTGGATCTTGTTCTCTATAGCCACATCCATATCTATCATTTTTCCTATTTTTCATCTTTGACATTTTTCTCAGCACACCAAGAGAACTTTTCAAATTCATCACCCACATCACTGACTCAAGTTTCTATGCTATTGATTTTATTACATATTTTCTTAGGTGTGAATTTTTATTCTCCTAATAAAATTCTGGCTTTGTTATTTTTTTTTTTTTTTTTTTTTGAGGCAGAGTCTCGCTTTGTTGCCCGGGCTAGAGTGAGTGCCGTGGCATCAGCCTAGCTCACAGCAACTTCACACTCCTGGGCTCAAGCGATCCTAGTGCCTCAGCCTCCCATGTAGCTGGGACTACATGCGCCACCATGCCCGGCTAATTTTTTCTATATATATTTTTAGTTGGCCAGATAATTTCTTTCTATTTTTTAGTAGAGACGAGGTCTCACTCTTGCTCAGGCTGGTCTTGAACTCCTGAGCTCAAACAATCCGCCCGCCTCCGCCTCCCAGAGTGCTAGGATTACAGGCGTGAGCCACCGCGCCCGGCTATTTTTTAAATTATGAATTATTTTAAGCACAGGGAAAAATATCAGAAACGCTTGTGTATCCATGACCCAGCTTTGTCAAATCTTAACAGGTGCCATAATCTCCTCAGTGCTGCAGAAATGAACCATTGCAGAGGCAGGGCTGCCCCGTGCACTCCCCAGTGCTATTCCCTTCCTGCTTCCTGAGAGATGCTTGACTCTGGTATTTGTGGTTCCCCCTGCAAGTTTTCATTCTTGTACTAATGTGTATAAATTTATTTGCAAACTATATTATATTGTTTTGAATGTTTTAGCATCTTTTTGCAACTTATTTTTCTCTACAACCTTCTGTTTTTTCTTTTATGAAGTGAAATTACACAGTTCTAGGTGCATTCAGTTGCACTGCTGTATAGTGTTCCACCTTATGAGTATCCCATAGTTTATTCATTAACTATTTTTATGTTGGACATTTAAGTTGTTCCAATTTTTGCCATTACAAAACAATGTTACAATGAACAATCTTATGTATGTTTCCTTGACCATGTATACAAGAACTCTTCTTGAGTGTGTGCTGAGAAGTAGAATTGCTGGGGTGTAGTGCGTGCACATCTCCAGCTCTACTACCTACTATAAAATTGTTCCTCAATGTTTGCATCTATCTCCGCTCCCATTGATAGTGTATTCAAAGCTCTACATCGTTGTCAACACTTAGTATTATCAAACTTTTAAATATCAATCTGATGAATGTAAAATTATGATATATCATTATTGTTTTGATTTGTACTTCTCCATTTCTAATGAAATTAAGCATAATTTTATAATTTGTTAGTCACCTATGAGTTGACTATTTATATGCTTTGTCCTTTTTTATTGATATATATCTATATATTAATTATATATTTATCATATAATTATATGTGTATTTAATAAATACTAAATATACATAGTAAATATGCACATTTAAATACTAATCCTTAATCAATAATATGTGTTGGAAATATTGTCCATCAGTCTGTGATGTATCTTTCACTTCAGTTATGCTGTTTATTATTGAATAGAAGTAATTTAATTCAATGGGGTTAAACATCTCAATTTTTTCCTTTGTGATTTATACTTCCTGTATTTTGTTTTTAACTACTTCCTTTTTCCAAGGTCATTTGGCAATATCTTATATTTTATTCCAAAAATTTAAAATTTTTACTTAGGGTCTTAATCTACCTAGGATTTACTCTTAGGTATGGAGAACATAATTTAATTTATTTTTCCATAGAGATAACCAGTTTTCCCAGCACCAATTATTGAATCATTCATCCTTTCCTCACTGATTTGTAATGATACCTTTCTGATATGTCAGATCTCCATACATTTCTGGATCTGTTTCTGAGTTCTGTGTTCTGTCAATTTCTTTATCCCTACTTCAATTCCACAATGTTTTAATCTCTACAACTTTATAAAGTCATGATATCTGATAGGAATTCCAGTCCACTTTGTTCTTTTTCAAATTGCCTTGTCTTTTCTTGATCCTTTGCTCTTTAATAGAAATCTTAGAATAAATTTTTCAATTCTGTGAAAAACCCTGTTGGAATTTTAAAAATCAGAATTATGTTGAATTTTTAAAAGTAGAATTATATTGAATTTATAAACTAATTTTGGAGGAACTGACATCTTTGTCATACAGAATCATCCAGTGCATGACCATGTTATGTCTCATTTGGAGCTTCCTCAAAGTCTTCAGTGTACTTTAATAATTTTCTCCATAAATATCCTTTATAGCTTTTGTTAGATTTATTCCCAAATCTCTTATATATGGAAGTCTGTTTATATTTTGATCAAGATTTTTAATATCACTGTTCAAATCTTATATGTCCTTATTTTTTTAGCTTGCTCTATCAATTATTAAGAGAAATACATTAAAATTTCCCAGTTTATCTCCCTGCATCTCTCTCAATTTTTTCCTTTATATATATGCTCACATATATGTTCCAATATCAGGTGAATATAAGTTTAGAATTATTTTACATTCCTGATGATTCTTTTAATCATTATTTAATAATCATCTTTATCACTAATGATGCTTCTCCTTTTTTCCCTCAAGGTTTATGTTATCCAGTAATAATACAGGTACACTAGCTTTCTCTCATCTGTTGCCTAGAGTATCTATTATATTCTTTTACTTTTGATCTTTTTGTGTATTATGTTTTAGGTACTTTCTGGAAACAGCATGTAGTTCAAATTTTAAAAATGCCGTAGAACGAGTGCTGTCTTTTAAATGACAAGTTTATTACATTTATAGTTATTATAATTGTTGACATGTTTTATTTATTTCTACGATCTTATTTTGTGCTATTTACTTTGCGTTTTCCATGTTTTATTGGGTAAAGAGGATCTTTGTTTCTACTCTTTTTCTATTTTCTGGAGGATTGACTATACTTTCTTAGTCCTCTCTTCCCCTCTATTGGGATGAAATTATACATTCTTTTATTAACTATCCATAAATTGTTAACTTTCAAATTGTCAATCAACGTTTATTGACCTCCTCTCAGACAATAAAAGGATCTTAGCAGCTTTAATCCAAATCAATTTTTCTTGTCTTACATGTTACTTTTCAGTATTTTTGTTTCACCTTGTTTAGCAGCCACATGCTTAGGTATATTTTTACGCTGTAATGCTTGTTTAGATTTATCTATGTGTTTACCAGTTTCTTAGCCCACTCCACTTTGTATCTTACTCTTTCCTTTTTTTTCTTGAAGTATACTCTTCAATAAATCCTTACAGGTCTCTTAGTGATAAACTCTCTCAGGCTTTGTGATCATGTCTTTGTTTTACTTTTACTGTGGAACAATCATTTATTGAATCTAGAGTTTTGCATTGGTAATTATTTTCTCCTAGCACTTTGTCTTAAAGGAGTAAGAAGGGATGAGAGGGTGTCTCTGGTTTTCTGGTTTGAACAATTTTCTCATCAGAATACCTAAAAATGAGCTGAACCACGGCTGATACCCCAGTGCAAAGCCGCTTTAGGGACCACAGAAACTCCACGGAGATTCTGGTTGCTCACATCATAGCATTAGTCCTCCTGCCGTGTAGTTGTAGGTGTGTGTATCTCCCTCCTCACTGGATTGCGAGCCACCCACAAGCCGTATCTCCTCTCTCTTGGTCATCTCTGTCTCCCTGTTCTAGTTCCTGGTTTTCAAATGCAAGATGCGAACAGAGCCCTCTTTTCAGAGAGCCAATTGGAGACCACATACCATATATGTCAATTTTGTATTATTAATGGTTACTCCTCTATCTCCAAATGATCCATCTTTCTCTGCTTTTCTGCTGGATCATTCGCATGAGCATACAAACATATGTTAATATTTCCTACTTACAGAAAAGTCTCTCCCTTTCCCCACAACCCTCCACCTACCATCCCATTTCTCTGCTTTCCTTTAAGCTAGAGTTTTTGTGTTGTCTACGTTCACTGTACCCACTATTTAAAAAATTCTATTCAGTCTTCAGCCCATTCCATCTGCTTCTACCCCTACTACTACAGTGAAAAGCACCAATGACCTCCATGTTTCCCAAACATAAAGTCGTCCCTGAACATATCACATGCCGTCAAATCTTTTTAAAATGTTTCAGTGAGAATGAACATTTTTATACACCTGAATATTTTCTTAGGATAAGTTCCTAATAGTAGAATTACATAATTAAATAACTCAAACACTTGATAAATACTGCCAAATTATCCCACAGAAGGCAGCCATTTCCCCCTGACACTATGGGCAATGGATTTCTGCCATTAATAGTTGGTTGACAATTGCCACTAAGCTCCCAATGAAATGACTCACTTGGAGTGTCTACCCAGATTAAAGTGGGGTCTTTCAAGAAATATGTATTTTGCATTTACTGTGTGCAGAATACCCTGAAAGAAGATTTTGCTTGGATAGAAAACATTCATTCACTCATTTATCTAACAAATACTTATTGAGTGCTTGCTGTATACTTAGTACTGAATTCTTAATGTCAGCCACCATTTTAGCTGCTTAGAAATGTTCTAATTCCCTGTCTAAATTTTATACTGCCCTCATCCCACCTTTGGTACTGAAGTATTGCCACAGAATGTTGTCAGTTAATTATTGTTCATTATTCTCTAAAGTTACATTGACTGCAAGCCTGAAATTGTCAGCATACCATGATGAAAATGTAATCTTGGGTTTTCCTACTGTGTTCACAGACGCCTCTCCCATTATGCTTTGCCTGTGTATCTCCTCCATCAGCAGGTGGCAGAAAAGCAGGTGCATAACACCTTGGTTTCTGGCCATCTGCTTAACTTTCCAGGGCCCCATTATCTTTAGAAAGGGAGACACCAAGGGAGAAAGACACAGTGGCTTGTGTTTGTTTGACTGGTTTATGTTCTTCAAAAGGCAGTACTCCACAGGGATTAGGCACTGTTTGCGCTTCCTCTGTGTGTACATGCATAAAGATGAAGGAGTCGGAGAAGCTTTGAGGAGAGGGCTCTGGAAGTCACTTTGTGTCTGAGGTGCCATTCTTAGGCTGTGGTCAAATAAGAGCAGGAAAGAACAAATATATCTGCCTATGGCAATTACCCTACAACCATAGAAACATACCCCTGGATTAGCTAAATTCACTCAGATTGGAAGGAATAGATTCAGGCAAATTATTTTGGGGGAAGAAGGGTGCAAGAGAAAGCATCCAGCATCTTTGCAGACCCTCTGAGCCCCTGTGCTGCTGAGGCTGATGCTGAGCAGGACCTCTTCACGCAGAACCAGAAAGCTCACCCAGTGGTCTTCAGGAGCACAGCGGGGCTCTTGCCTCTTGTGACTTAGCCACAAAGCTTGCACCCAGTTGCAGTATTTGCTAAGAGAGGGTCTAATTGAGTTGTTCGATTGTCATCTGTTTCAATTAAGAACGCATTAGCTGCTGCAGCTGCAGCCACCACAACCACCGTTACTGCCCAAGAACATGTAGGAAGAAGGGAAGTTCCAGCAGACATCTTGCACCTTAGTGACCCAAACTGCCATCTGAACCCCACTTCCCTGAATGCAAAGGAAACTGAGAAATTCAGTATTTAGCTTCTGTATTATTTACAGTAGAAGCAGGTGAGAGAGGAAAGAGCTGGAGTTGGAATATCTGCCTTTCCTTCCAATATGAAGCACAGATCTTCACACCAAGGCCCTCAGAAGTGGTTGATCTGGGTATGATCATCATAGGGTCAGGCACAGATCCAGGTTCAGTCATTTTTTTAGCCAGGGTAGCAGGACTGACTTCACATAAAGCATATAGCCCAAGTCAAATCAACTTAATGCAGAAAAGCCACTTAGAACTTCAATTTTAGAAGGGGCTCTAGGTATATATTATTTTCCAAGAATGTTGTGCAAAATGATTTCCTTAAGATCCTGGAAAGGATAGCTTTCAAACTCTTTGTGTAGGTCCTATTGTACCTGGACTTTTGCAGTTAAGAACACAGATTAATGCTCCTTTCATATATTTTTATTTTGATTAAACTATTCCAAAAGTTCATTTTTTCTATTTCCCATATGTTTTGTAAGATCCTACCAGATGTCAGGAGTGAGTGAGGTTTGGTGGTATAATGGGAGCCAAAAATGGGTGGAGTTTCTTTACTCAAGGAGTTTACATTCTGCTAGGAGAATCACGTTTACGAAATCATCACACAATTAAACATATGAGTACACACTCAAAATGCCATTAAAGAGGAGATAGACATGAGAACATTACAATAAGGGAAACTGACCTTATCTGGGGTACAGGGAAGACATCCCTAAGACAGTGAGTTTGAGCAGAAATATAAAAGAATTAAAAAGGCAAAGGAATGAGCATTCAGGGATAAGATTTCCAAGCATGGGAAACAGCATGTACAAAGGCCCTGAGGCAGAACAAAGAATGATGTGTCCAAAGAATTGAAAGAATCAATGCAGCTGGAGCAAGGTGAGAAGAAATAAACTGGTGAAAGATGAGGCTCGAACTGACCCTTTTGATCACACAGGGTCTTGGGGAGACTTGAAGGGACTCAGGTCACAGGTCTGACCTGTCATTACTCCATCAAAACAACCAATTCTTGAACATTTGCACTGAAGGAGATGACCCAGATTCTGACTTGTTGCCTCTTGGGGAACCCCTTCTCTCCAGCCATTCTTATTCTGGTGGGTGTTTGCATTTTGAAGAGACCCAATTCACAGCACTTTTCCTCTTTGCCTAATTTTGAAATCATTTGAGAAACCAGAAAACACAGGAGATGAATGAAGATGATAAGGATGAAGATGAAGATGAATCAAATGCCAACCTTAGGTCTGATAAGGGCTGGGTCAGAAGACACAGCTTACTCTAAGGGCCAAAATGAGCTTGCAAACCCCCTTCTGCCCAGTCCAGACTTTGGGACAGCCCACCTGAGGGAAAGTTTGGGTTTGCACAGGAGTTACACCTACCTGCCCAGCTTACTGCTTTCCATAGTCTATCTAGGTGCTGAGCAAAAATGGGAGGGACCAAATTGGTCCCAAATTTCTCCCTCCCCCAAGTCTTTTAATAGATTAGCTTCCCTCAGTTCAGAAATGTGGGCCTAAATCAGTGTCTCCACATCTGTGGTGGAAGGAAAGCAGCTGGAAAAGAGTCCAACAGTGCTTAAGGAAACTCTGTTCTCATGATACTGCAACTTCAGGAATGCGGAACAAGTGTTCCTCCCTTATCATTGCTAAGAGCTGTTAAGAAAAGGGACTTAAAATACAACCTGGTTCTTTTGAATGAAGATGGATTCTGATAAATTATGATAGATTACATCTTCTAAGAAGCATATAATATTGAATACAAAGTTGCAACCCCCAAAGCATGCTATTTCCATGCTGAACTAACTTCTTTTTTCATCCATGTAAGTAAAATTCTCCAGGTGTTTCTTTTTCAAACCTTGCTTGATGTGACAGATGCCTGCAATATGTCTAAATCAAAAGTGTGAATTTTAGGGTCACAGAATGTTAGTGCTGGAAAGGACATCACCAGTCATCAAATCTAATCCTATTTCTTATTTTACGGGAAAACATGAGACTCAGAGAGATTAAGTGACTTGCTCAAGGTCACACAAGCCATTTGTGTCCCTCTCCCAATTATTTGGATTCCAGGACCAGAGGTATTTCCAACTGCATTGTGTTGATACATCTGAGAAACTCTCTATTTATAGAAAACCTGTGATGCCTTTGTAAAAACAAAATACAGGTTTTTACAAAATAAAAGTCACCCTTTTATCTATTAACAAAAATTTGTATTTTGTTTATTACTTTTCCTACAGTGGAATAACCCCTGAACCAGTGATTATTCTGGTTCTAATAAATGTCTCCTTTTTAATGTTCTCTTTTCCTAATTAACGAAGTGCCAAGTAGAAAGGGACAAGTTATGCACTTTAATTACAACAACCCCAGGCTACTGGGAGAATTGTTACCACGGGCTTGGACTGCACCTTCTGTGCTCACTTAGAAAGAGCATTGGTGAAAACTTTCTGTGAACTATGGATTTGAGATCTGCGGTGGTGGGGCCGTCAGGAAACAGGAGCAGTGAGCTTTAACTCCAGGTCCTTCGAATCATGCTGTGCTTGGTTCTCTGTGTTCATATCTCCCTATTAAACATGGGAAATGACTATTAGCTTGGATTATTATGAGAGATAGGAGTTTGGGTTGCGGCAAAGTGTCCTGGGGTAACACACCAAGAGTCCAGAGTTCTAGATCAGCTCTACCACTAATAAGCCTCTCTGGGCGAGTCACTTCGACTTTCTGAGCCCCTGTTTACTCCTCTGTAAAATGGAGTGGTTGTGCTAGCTGATCTCTCAGGTCTTTCTATAAAAGTTAAAATTTCTTTGACTCTAAGTCCTTATAATTCTATATTCCTTTTCCCATCCTTATTTCATATCCTTTGTTTCCCCAAACTGAGTGACCTCAAGTTTCAAAGAAATATGTTATATTAAGTATCAAAACAGAAGCAATGTTTATAAAGACCAAAGGACTTTATCCCTTGAATAGTATATACCTTATTTTACTTGTCAAAACAAGCAGAGAATCTGGAATCATTTCTGTTCTCATCATGGTATCATTTCATGGCCGCAGCAGTTCATTCATGGTCCTTTCCTCCAAGGAGTTGCCTTCCAGATGGAGAATGTCCTGGGGCAGGTGAAGAAGCAGTAAGAGACCTCAGCCACCTGCACACCAACCCCCTGTGGCGTCTCCATGTTCCAGGTTCTTCTACTGAAGTGTTAGATACTTGATGCCAAAAAATCTGTATGACTGAGTATTATGCATGTTGAACAAGGGATCATGTGATCTGGTTCTAGAGTCAGATACTCCTTTAATGAGATGCATGACCTTGGTTTTAGGTCACTTCTCTTCTGTGGCCTCAGTTTCCACATTTATGAAATGAGAAGGTTGGACTGGGTGGTATCTAAGGTTTCTTTCAACTCTTAACTTCTAGTTCTGAGTTGGGGAAAAGGACAGGATTGGTGGCAGTTTGGGGGGAATGTCTTTGGATTTTAAAACAGAGATCTACCATGTAAGGATTTCTCTCCAGATATTCTCCCCACTGAAATAGGCCTGGCCGGTGGGCCACAACAGGACATAGTGCAGCACTGTGGGAGTGTCTCCTCTGCTTGGTAGATGTCTTGGCCATTGGTGAGTATATGAAATGTTGGTTAAACAGAGGAAGGGGAAGGATATCAAGAAATCTTATGGTTTCTGCCCTCAAGGGGTTCACAATTTAATTGGTCAACACAATGGCAAGATTCTAAGGCCAGGAGTCCAGAAGATGTCCATTGATTTCATCAATCTATAGAAGCTTATTCTGAGCTCATGATTAGGGGCATATATCCATGGGTGAGTCGCCCCATCCAGGAGAAGATGAAGGAATGTCCTACAGGTCTTGGTAGCTTTGTATTTTGTGGAGTCACCATTTTTTCCCCCAGAAAAGTCTGATGTTCTCTTTTTCAAATATCACTTGATTTTGGTTTTTTGTGGTACATATTTAGCTCTGTCTCCACAGACTGCATGCCAACTGGGAAAATAGGTAGGTTATATGTAAGGAGATGGGAGATGGGAAAAATGGCAATGTGGAGAAGAACATTAACCAAGGTCTTAGAGTAAGAAGATATAAGAAAATACATGATGTATTAAGGAGAAAACTGGTAGACCCCTTTAGTCATTATGTGGCTTTTAAAGAGGACCTGAAAACACAATTTGGATTCAGATTAAGTGAAATGATGTAGACAAAAGAGAGACCAAGGATAAATTCTAGCCTTACCCACTTACTATCTGCATGCCTTTGAGCAAGTTATTTAATCTCTCTGTGTTTATATCTCCGTTGTTAAAATGAGAGTAATAATGCCAATTTCATAGTATTTTGTGAGGATTAATAGAAACAATGCATGAAATGATCCTGGAGCACTAAAAATGATCAATATATGTTAATTTTTTCGAATCCCAGGTTCTTTCTATCTCCACAGTGGCTCCTTCTCTTACAGGAGAGTGGGAGAGTGGTCACCAGACAGACCTTGAATTTGAGTTCAGCTTGACCAGTGACAAAGTCTGATTTTAGGCAAATCACTTAGCCCTTAGCTTCAGTTTGCTTTTCTACAAGATGAGATTGATCATACTTAGGTTGCAGGACTATTGTAAGGTTTAGAAGTATATGATGGTAAGCACCTAACAGTACTTGGTAAGAAGGGGAAAGGCAGTAGATTTCAACAAATAACGGTGGTGGTGGAGAGCAGGAGGAAAAAGAAGAGCTGTTTTAATCGAGATCCTTGAATTTTTGACCAAGGAGGCTAGAATTTATGTCATACACAGTGGGAAGACACTGAAGGTGCTTTTCCATATAGGGAACCATAAGATGATGATGAAGATAATCTTAACATCGATGAGAAGATGTGCAAGAACGTCAAGAGGGTGCACAGGGCAAGGGTGAACTCTCTAACTCTCTGGAGTTAGAGAGACCAACCTATGAAGATAAAAGGCAGCTTTCTTCATGCATGTGTTATAGAAATCTTTTACTACCAGATGGATTTATTCTTCTAAAATCTGGCAATTCTGAATATGTGAGAGAGACAGAGACAGAAATGGAGGGTGAGGGAAGGGACAGGGAGGAGAGAGATCCAGAGAAAGAGAGAGAGGCAGGGAGAGAGATGGAAAGACACAGTTGTCCCTCCTTATCCACAGGGGACACGTTCCAAGCCCCCCACCGAAGCCTGAGATCACAGATAGTACCAAATCCTATATATACAGCAAAACTAGCACAAATGTCTTTTTCCTTCTTCATAATTTCATGAATAGAGGATTTGTTCTTGTTATGTATCTTAGCAACCTCAGCATACAATTTTTTTTCTTTCCTTATTGAGAACGTTCGCCTTTTCACCTAAAGGGAGCACTTCGTAGCTTCTCTTTGGCGTATCCAAATTGCCAGTATCACGACTCTTGCACTTTGGGGCCACTGATGACGTCAAATAAGGGTGACTTGAACACAGGCTCTGCCACACTAGACATTCAATCTGATAACTGAGACAGCTGCTAAGTGACTGATGGGCAGGGAGCACACACAGCCTGGACAGGCTGGGCGAAGGGATGACTCACTTCCCAGATAGGACGAGCACAGGTGGCACAAGATTTCATCACACTACTCAGAACTTATAAATTCTTTGTTTCTGCAATTTCCCTTGAATATTTTTGGACCATGGTTGATTAAGGGTAACCGAAACTGCAGAAAGCAAAACTTCAGATAAGGAGGAATACTGTACAGAGATAAAGACAGACAAAAGAAGGAAGCTGTCCTTTAGGGCTTTTTGGCTTTTTGTGTGAAGACATCCGGCACGTAGCTGTACTGCATGCAGGTACCTTGAGAGAACGTGCATCCAGGTATAAATCTGGCATCAAAAGGCTTTAATTTTGACAGGTGAGCTATTTGAAACTGCAGAGAATTGATGTGGAAGGAGTGAGAACACCACCTCCCCTGTGTTATCCCACCTCCACCAAGATGTGCCCGAACACCTGTGAATATAGCTCATTCCACCTGCCTCTGGATCACCTGCCAACTACATCCCTCTCTTCTGGTCAACAGCATGCCCCTGACAAAATGACTTCCCGTCATTTCCTTCAGCTCCATTTTCACTCTGGCTGCAATTTTGCCTGGAGGAGTGCCATGGTCTGAATGTTTATGTCCCCCCCAAAATTCACATGTTGAAATCCTAACCCCCAAGTTGGGGCCTTTGGGAGGTAATTAGATCATGGGGTTGGAGCTCTCATGAATGGGCTTGGTGCCTTAATCAAGAGGCCCCAAAGGAGCTTGTTTGCCCCTTTCACCATGTGAAGATGCAGCCAGAAAGCATCATCTGTGCAGAAGTAGGGCCTCACCAGGTACTGCCAGTGCTTTGATCTTGGATTTAGAACTGTGAGAAATACATATTTATTGTTTATAAGCCATCCCTTTATGGCATTTTTGTTATAGCAGCCCGAATGAACTAAGACAAAGAAGATGAGTTTGTTTTTGTGAGAAAGGTATTTGGCGTAGCTTATTCTGAAAGCAGAATGTCAAGTTCAGTTTATGTTTTTTGTCATTTTTCTTTTTCTTTTTTAACTAGTTGTCCAAACAGTGGACATCTAATAACTAAAGGGCATCAGCAATCTACCAAAGTCAGTTTCTGCTACCGGAGTTGTCACTGCGCTCAAGGCCGGTGCCTGGCCCGTGCCGAGGAGAGAAAGCAGCTGGTTGGTACCTTGCTGGCCCAGATGGCTGCAAGGAAATGGGGGCCCCATGGAGCAGCTCTCCGAAGGGCCACCACCACTTTGTGGAGTGCGTCCTGTGCGGAACCTGAACCAGACTGTTGTGGATCAGGGGATTTTGTGGATGACGACTGAATCAAATGCTAATCTGACTATCCTCCAAAGGACAGTGCCCTGCACATTGTCCTCCAAGAGTGTTTCTCAGCCCACCTTCCAGTTCTGAAAGATTCTGTTGTCCTATTGAAATGGATGAACACGGTTGCCCCCCAAGATACCATATAGGGCTCCTTTTTTTCTGGGTGTGGGAATGTTTGCTCCATTATAATCTCCTTTTTTTGTTGTAAAGAACTTTTAATCGGCCGGGCGCGGTGGCTCACGCCTGTAATCCTAGCACTCTGGGAGGCCGAGGTGGGTGGATCATTTCAGCTCAGGAGTTCGAGAACAGCCTGAGCAAGAGCGAGACCCCGTCTCTACTAAAAAAAAAAAAAAAATAGAAAGAAATTATATGGACAACTAAAAAAATATATTAATAGAAAAATTAGCTGGGCATGGTGGCACATGCCTGTAGTCCCAGCTACTCAGGAGGCTGAGGCAGGAGGATCGCTTGAGCCCAGGAGTTTGAGGTTGCTGTGAGCTAGGCTGATACCATGGCACTCTAGCCTGAGCAACAGAGTGAGACTCTGTCCCCCCAAAAAAGAAAGTATATATGTAATATGTGAAAAATAATATGAACACTTCCATATACCCAGCACCTATCTTAAGAAATAGAATATTATAGAATCCTTTCAAAGGCCCCTTTGAATTAGACCTCATTTATGTCCCTCTTCTATGCTCCCTTGGGTATTTTTGTGATTGTGATTGTCTTACTTTGCCTAAGAGTTTAATTTATATATACATGTATCCCTAAATAACATATAAAGTTTTGTTTGCTGTTGTATTTTTTATAAATGGTATCATCGAACTGTATGTGCTTTTGCAACTTGCATTTTTTTTGCATGATATCACATAAGATTAAGCCCTGTTGATGCATCAGGTGCTCATTCATTCATTTCCCCTGCTATATGGTACTCCATTCCGTAGATGGACTATACTTCATTTATTCGTTCTCTGTTGATGGATATTTAGGGTATGTTTGTTCTTATAAATAGCAAGTTTGGGATATTTTTTACTGTTACAAATTCTGATGCTCTGAATCTATTTTGCAATGCCTCTTGGTACACATGTGAAAGAATTTTTCTAGCTTTTTTTTAAGTTTTGGGTGGGATTGCTGGGTATAAACACTTTCTACTTTGTTAAATATTTCTAAGTATTTTGCAAAGTGGTTGCACAGTTTACATGTCTAATGTGGGTATATGAGAGTCCCCATTGGGCCTATCCTTGGTATTATTGTTTTATTGCCTGACTCACATTTTTGCCTGTCTTGTCAGTATAAAACGGTAGCTCTTTCTTGTTTCAATTGGCATTTCCTTGGTTACTTGTGAGAGGAAACATTTGTTTTGTATTTTTTGCCCATCGATGGTTCCTCTTCTGTGTTGAATTTCTTACATGTTTTCGATACGTCCTGATCCCTGCAGCTCTCTGTCGGGCTGAGTTAGGATGGAAAATCCAGTGCAGGCATAGGCTGATGGCAAGTGTGCTGCTTTTCTCTGTGAAGGTGCTGAAGAAGCAGGAAGTGGCCGCTATGGACCCCACTACATCACCGACACGGGGGTCGGTGAGGATGATGATGGATTTGAAGACGACTTAGATTTGGATATTTCCTTTGAGGAGGTAACAATAATCTCTGCTCTTAAAACCCAGAGTGTTTTTGTTTTCTTGCCAAACAAGGCAATTTAGCCAATGGGCCGTGAATATTTTACTTAAAACTTAAATTGGCCCATTTGCTTTTAGCACTTACTTGTTTCCTCTGACTATGAGGCTCCAGGTGATCATAAATTGATGGTAGGGAAGTACCAGCCACACTGCAGTGCTGTAGGCAGCCCCTGCCCGCTGACTTCACAATCTGGCAAAAACATTTTTAGATTTCCCAGAAAGTGAAATTTTATAAAATCAGGTATTATAAGGAAATGAACAATTCCTTGACAAAGTAGTACATCTTTGTAATATTGAGATAAGAATAAATCATATGATATCAGCTTTACTACTGGATTTCTGAGCCACACAGGGCAAGGTACTTAACATTCTGGGCCTCAAGTTCTTCATCCATAAATTGAGGTCGGTACTCTCTGCCCCGTATCCATCCCTGGGTTTTTGGAAGTGTCGACAGGGACCATGTTTTCAAGTATTTGGCAACAACCACCAAAAAGCACTCTAATTAGCTGCTCCATGTTCATCCTGAACCCTTTTCCTTCTCTGGCTTTAGGTTAAACCACTTCCTGCTACCAAAGGAGGGAATAAAAAACTTTTGGTGGAAACCAAGATGACGTCTCTATCTCACCCAAAGACCCTTTCCAGGCTTGTCCCCCCAACCTCAGCATCTCCCCCCATGACTACGGTGGCTCCCCAGCCCACTCCCGTACAGAGGAAGGGGAAGGACAGTGTGTCCATGATGTCAAGGCTCTTTGACATGTCTTGTGATGAAACCCTCTGCTCTGCTGACAGCTTTTGTGCCAACGACTACACCTGGGGGGGCTCGCGATGCCATTGCAACCTGGGCAAAGGTGGCGAGAGCTGCTCGGAAGGTAGGCCCTCAGGGAAGGGGAAGAGCATGGTGGTGGGCTGGCGCCACTGGGAGCCAGAGGGCCGTTTTGTGGTCCAAACATGGTTCTTTCTAGTCCCTTTTCTAAGATAAGTCCCTTCTTCCATTATTGGTCATTAAACTAGCTGTAAAAGGCAAATTGTGAGGCAACTTCCATTGCTTCTAATTAGACAGCACCCCTATTTCTATGTGCGTCAACCGTGTAGTTCTTTTGGAGTAAACAAAATATCATCTCGACAGCACCTTAGAGAGGTGGCCTTTACTGTTATTACCTCTCTATCAAAAAGTGCAGCCAAAACACGTGCAAGAGGGTTAAGAAGCCTGATAATTGTGCAAACTTACACAAATATATAGCTGAGCACAGGTGACTGTGGTCTGACAGCCATTGATTTCTTTGTAGGAAAGCAAGCACCAATCCCCAAAAATGCAGTTTCTCCCTAAGAACTTCAGAAGCTCAAAGTCCCCAAGAATGAGAATAGCAGGTGTAAAAAGTAGAGAAAAGAGGACAGTAAACTAAATTGAAAAGATTAGCGGGGTTTTCACTTATCGATATCCAGGCAACAGTGTATATTGATTTTTGCCTTTGAAGAAGTGAGGAAATAGCATCCTTTTGTGTTGTCTTTTGTCTTTTCAGATATTGTTATACAGTATCCTCAGTTCTTTGGCCACTCCTTTGTAACCTTTGAACCTCTGAAGAACTCCTATCAGGCATTTCAAATTACTCTGGAATTTAGGGTAAGAGGGCTTAGTTGTTTGATGAGTGCTTTTTGGACCCCTTAACACGGGAATGTGCTACACCCAAAGGGAGGGGGAGAGGAAGAGAGGAAGCAGGGAGAGTGACCAAAGGAGAGCCTGTCCTTAGACCAGCTCACAGCACAGCAGGAATGACAGGCACAGTCACCACCTTCAAGGGTGCCAGTGAGGGGTGGGTTTTGTGTGTCACTGAACTGTGGAAGTGGCTGGCCTGAGGGTCCCAGGGGTAATGTAGGGGTCCCAGTAATGTTGTTTATAATAGCGATTCCTCCCAGGCCAGGATTTCAGAAGAAATAATACACGCTCCGTTCCAAAATCCGCTTTAGAGAGAGCCCACTTGCCTGTCTTCGTTGTGATAGCTGTAACTGAACAGATAGGAAACGGTACTCTACGCAGCCCTGATACACCGTGAGGGCCCGATGGAGGCTCCCTGATCTGAATCAATTGCGGATGAGAATTTAATCGGTGACTTCAGCTTAAAATGATTCTTTTGGGTATCCCCAAAGACACGAAAAGTATGGAGATCTGAAAACAAGTCCCCTCTGAAGTCATGGCCACAGTGTTGAGCGTCCAAGAGAGGACCTGTCACGGTCTAAGATAGCATGGCTATCAGCTTCCTGTTCCCCAGATAGAAGGAAAGAAGCAAATGTGTGTGCCTCCCCAGAGGAAGGGAGGTAAAAAAACTAAAGAAAAAAAACGCTTTTTGGTGAGAATAGAATTTGATGAGCACAAGCAACCTCCTCTCTGTGAGCCTGGTTTGCCAGAGGCTCTATGGGTGGATCCACAAAGCCAAGTAAAGAGCAGGTCATAGCTGGGTCACCATCCTCTCACCTCACTGCCATTCCGCACACACTGTTTATATCACTGCCATGTGTTTACTGAACATGACCTGGGATGGGTACCCGGGATTACATTTGAGCCCATGTGCTTGCTCCTATAAACAGGATCACTCAAGTTTTGTATTCATGAGTGCTTCCAGATGGTACCTTACGGAAGAGGAGGTGCTCATTGTTCATGTGGTTTTGTTTGTATAATAACAGGCAGAGGCAGAGGATGGCTTACTGCTCTACTGTGGGGAGAACGAACATGGGAGGGGTGATTTCATGTCCCTGGCTCTCATCCGACGCTCCCTCCAGTTCAGGTAACTCCTGCCAAAAGCCCCATCCCATGGGTTGGCTTTTTTTTTTTTTTTTTTTTTACATTACCCTACATTATATTTGCATTTTATATTGTGAATAAAATATATACAAGATGGATTCCAGGAGACAAAGGAATTGTGTGTATGAGATGAACTTGGACCAGTTTACCAAATACAGGAGTAGTAACCTTTGAAACTTGAGTTTTAGAACCTGGCAACTATTCATTCATTCAACATTCAGTGTTTCTTGAGCACCTCAAGCACCTGGCACTGCTTTATATCCTGAGGATGCAGCAGTGAGCCACGGAGATACAGTCTTTTCTGTCCTGGAGCTCTAGTGGATGTGATGGGAAGAAAGCTGGGGTCTTCTCCCCAGCTCCTTGCGGCAAATATAGCTGACAGCCACGGAGAACAGCGAGGAGCCTCCAAACTCCCAAAGGCTCACTGAGGCTTAGACCTCATCCTCGCCTTCCCTCAGAGATATGGTGACTCTGGCTTGCCCCCTTTGCCCTGATCATTTCTTCTTCAACACACTTTGGAAGCTACTTTTAGCTTATGTGTCGTCTTCTGGTGGACAGAGTTTTGTGGAAAGGTGAGTGTTTTACTCACCCTCATGGAGATGTACACTGTACCTATTTGTGACCAACCAATGGACACCAGCCTGTCCTTCTCCGTAGTGCACTGGCCAAGATCCCAATGTCACCATTCCCCCACTGCCCGATCTTTAGCAAATGGCACAACCTCTCCAAGCCTGCGTTTCCTGTAGGGTTATCGGGAGGATTAAAGGAGTTAACCCATAAAAGTGCTTAGAGCAGTGCCTGACTCAGAGCAAACACTCAGTAAGCATCAACCATCATTGTCTATTTTTATTATTTCAGCATATAGCATACTTTTGGTTAAGTTGGAGAAGACTTTTGAGCATCCCAGTTGGACTAGAAAATGGGTCCCCCACCAGGATCTGGGCCAGTGGTTAGGGCTCTAGCACTTGGAGAATCAGATAGACACTCAGTAGTGCTGGCAGTTATTGGCTGGTAGCAGCTTTCCAACGCTGCAGCTCCTCCCGAGTGAGCCTGATACCCCACTCCAGGTAAGCCTGTCCTGCAATGCCCCTCGACCCCTTCTCACTCCATTGGTGATCTCGAGACAAAGGGAGGCCTGAGAAGTGGCTGCAGATAGTGCAAATCCTAAGAAGGAAAATGCCGGCCATGACTCATTCCCCACTGGCAATCTCAGGATCTGTGTGGAAGTGGCACAGTGGCTATTTGGAAAGTGACTAGAAAGGACTGAAGTTCTACCTGTGAGGCATAGTGCCAATGGCCACCCTGGGCCATAGGGAGGTTGGGAAAAAACAAGACTAATGTGGCCATCTGGGGATGCTCCTCCCCCACCCCACACCTTGTTCCTGAGCTGGAGCCTCCTCTGGAAACCTTGCTTGTATCAGGCACAACTGAACACAGACAGCAGGGTTGGCCAGCTTGCCAAAAAGAGTGTGAAGACTTGGATTTTTACCTGTTATTAAAGTCACTGAACCTATCATTTGAGAGTTGGGGAAAGTCCCCAGAGAAATCCCTGGAAGCAGAGTGACTCACATTCTAATTCACTGCCCCTTGAATCCATGCTAAGCATCTGGCAATCTCTGAAACGGAGAGGGAGGGCCTTAGTTGCCCATCTTTTTCTAAGCTGCAGAGAAAATGGGGTTAAAGAAGGCCCTGCATGGAAAGGTCCTATGGGCAGACTGAAGATACCTAGACTGAGATCGCCCCAGGGAAGAGGCGTCTGGTTCTTCTGTGTATAGACTTAAACAGTCATAACATAACTGTGAACAGATTGACTCTGAAAGGAGCCATTACCCTGGAAGGGAGGTCCATGGAGTCTGAAAACACAATGAGCTGGTTGATCAAAGACTCTTCCTTTCCTTCCCACAGGTTTAATTGTGGAACTGGGCTTGCTGTCATCATAAGTGAGACCAAAATCAAACTGGGAGGCTGGCACTTGGTTACACTCTACAGAGATGGGCAGAACGGGTTGCTGCAGCTGAACAATGGCACCCCGGTGACCGGCCATTCCCAGGTGAGTACAAGCCTCGCACCCCACCCGGCCCACCCAGCACCCACCATAAGTGTCCCGAGAGGAGCTCACTGCAGAGCCGATGCACAGTCAGCAGGATTCAAATTCTGGGCAGACTTGGTGAGCCCCATTTCTCATGGTGAACCCACACAACTGAGCTTTGCTATGCTCCTGCCTGGTCTTGCCAGCCCGGGTGAGCTTTTAGGGCACAGGACCGTTCCATACGTACCGAGGGGAAGAATAGAACTTGCATGCCTCATGGCTGGTGGGTGCACAGGTACATGCTGTAGGCTTGTGCCAAGAGACGTGTCTGCTTTCTGCAAGGACTTCAAAGCCAGGGCAGAGGAAGGCCCGTGTTGGAAGGATAGAACCCATTATTAGTGTCAAATACAAAGTTTACCTTGAAGGCAGGGGTGTTGCAATCGTGTGGCTTTAGAAAATAGTCCTGAAAGGTTCACTTGGTTCACTATGCAGGAATAATCCGTTCATCTACCTTTTTGGGGACCATGATTACAGGAAGTGGTAAAATAATGTAACTGTTGGGCAGCTTGGCAAATCACCTAGGTATTCACACACTTGTTATGCTCTGGGAAATTTCAGGGCTATGTTTAGAATAAACAGTTTAGATTAGCAACCTGCCAAGGTACGAAGCCTGTAATTAAAAACAAGCAGGTGTCTGAATTCTCTGAGGAAAAATGTAGCAAGAAAGCCTTTGTGTATATATGTATAGCTTTCTTCCTGCCTGGGCTGTTCACTACTCTTGCTGGCAAGATGTGTTAAACAAAAGGCCATGCTGTGTTGATCCCCCTACCAAAAAAAAAAAAAAGAATAGAAGAAAATCTCATTAATTTGGGTCCCAGTGACTCCAAAGGAACAAGAATCCAAATATAGTAAATGTGAATCCAGAGGCATTGCTTATGCCCATATTGCTAGGAAAGGGATAAAACAGGGTAAATGAACTACAGAGTCACATAAGTGCCTGAACAATAGGCCCAACATGATGAAGTTTGATAGGAATAAAGAAACTTCTAACTTGGGTCCAAAATACTAACTTGAAGACAGGATTGAGAAGCTACAATAGAAGCAAAACATGTGAAAACGTCTAATAATTTGAAGCAAGGCCATACAATAAATGTTAACAAGCAGGGCCTCGTAGTAACAACAACAAGCTAAAGAAATTAGAGGCTGGGTTAATAGAGTCATAGCATTTAGAAAAAGGGAGGTGATAATCTTACTATATTCTGATGACTATGTAACAGCTTCCAGTGACTCAACTGGTGACTCTAATCCTCTGAGACGATTACAATCAGATCTGTGATCACATTCTAAGAAGGCCATAGACAAACCGGAGCATGTTCAATAGGCAGTCACTCACACAGAAAGATAACTTGAAATCCCTTTAATGATTGATTGAAGGAGCGATGTTTAGTTTGGAGAAGAGAAGATGAAGGCATGAATGGTGGCTTCTCATCGTAGAGTCAAAGGGAGAGTCTTGGGGAAGAAGGATCCACTCTGCGGACCTCCAAGGCTGAAGCTGAATTGGAAGAACCTCAGGGAGACCAATTTTAGCTTCACCTAATCGTACAAAGGGACAGAGGTGCAACAGACTATCTCAGGCGATGGTTCTTTGTCCTTGGGGGGTGTTCAAAAGGTAACTTCTCTAAACTTTTTGATAGGAATGTACAAGGAATCCAACAGCCAATGGAAGCTTGGATTCTAAGAGTTTTTATATATTTTTCTAATCCCAATATTCTGTGATTTTAATGAATAAAATAATTAATTGCAAGAAGGATATAACTTTATGGATACTCAGGGCAAAGTGTGCCTCTGTACTACTTGCTAAGCAAGTTGGATAAGCAGGACTACAGATGTGGAATGTTTAATAAACTGTCTTGGGAGATATGATTTTATCTTAAGTGGAGTTTCCCAAAAACGGACCCAAGATGAGGAGTCGTGTGTAAGAGATGTATGAAGAAAGTGCTCCCAGGGGAAACTGCTAAGAGAGAGGAGAAGATGGACAAGGAAGAAGAGGAAATCAAGAGTGAGATCTCAGGCAAAGTTTCTCAGGGTATGGCTTCCGCCTGATCCCCCAGGGAAGCTCTGGAGTATAAATTATACCTCAGAGGTTATCCCAAACTGTTAAGGCCTGTCCTGGGGGAATGCAAATTCCAGGACACTTTCCTTTCTCTACATAGGCAGGCAAAGCAGCCTCCAGGGAACAGAAGGCAACTCTCATCAGAGAAAAGTAAAGGCCAGGTTTGGAGACTGTTGCCTGGGATGTTGTAAAGGGTACCTCAAAGGAGCCACCCACTCCCAGGAAGTGTCTGTAAGGGCCCCTGCTGTGGTCCTGGATCAGAGAACAGGACTGGAAGGATAAGGATGAGATCAAGAAGAAGTGAATTCTGAGGCTTTTGATGAAAGAAGCCAAGGGGGCATTTAATTCATCTAATGAAAGTAGCCTGCTCAGTGGCTGGAAAACAACCGATCTTTAAAAGCCACTGCAAGCTCTATAAAGCTGCCCAGCTCGTGTTTAGTCTCCTATTTACAAATGATTCTTGTCTATTCATTAGTAAAGATAAAATGGTGATTAGATTTTTCACTTTTGGTAACACAAGTTTAAAGGATGAAGAAGACATCGCAGTGGCTGACACTGGACATTTCTAAGTTCTGGCAGTGCGCCTTTTTCAACACCCTTTCTTACCCTTTAATCCAAATGAATAAGACATTTCTGTAACAGAAAAAGAAAGACCAAAGGTGCCTTAATTTTGTCCCACCTAATGTTCAGCTCTGAATTTCGTAGCCTCAAAACCTGCAATCCAGATTGTGGTTTGGTCTAAGAGTAGAAATTTCCCTGCCTCACTGTAATAACACTTAAAAAAGAAAAAGTCCTATCCACAAGCAACATAATCTGTTTGGCAATGTCTCCCCACAGTGTTTCTTGTAGGATACAGTATGAAGGTCACCAGGCTAGTGGAAGGGTAAACGTTAGCCCACGTCCACACAACACTAGCATTATCACCTTCTGAGGCACAGAATAGCCCTATGACCCAGCCAAAGTACACAGTCAGTTGGTGTCAGGACTGGAAAGAGAAAGTTTTTTTTGGACTCCCGGCGTGGTTCACTGCCTGTTGGGTTGGGCTCGGCTCTGACCTCCCTCCCTTTCCCATCTCAGCATTCCAAAATAATCCCTTCTGGAAGCACAGCCCTCTGAGAAGCTCACTGGGTTCCCTATGGTAACCACGGGTTTAATTTTCCAGGAGGCCAATGTCTTAAAGATAAATACAGATGGAGAGAACTCTGACGTAAGGCTGTAAGCTACATCTTAACTATGTCCCTCATCCAAATCTGTTGTGGCTTTTGATTTTGTTTACTGAGAGAGAGTGTTCATTTTTCTTAAAGGGCCAATACAGTAAAATTACCTTCCGGACACCCCTCTATCTTGGTGGGGCTCCCAGCGCTTACTGGTTGGTCAGAGCAACAGGGACAAACCGAGGCTTTCAAGGCTGTGTGCAGTTGCTCGCTGTTAATGGGAAGAGAATCGACATGAGGCCTTGGCCACTGGGAAAAGCACTCAGTGGAGCGGATGTGGGTAAGTGGCTGCCCAGTGGGTTGGGGTGCTCTCGTGGGACTGCCTTTCTAGCTGGGGCCAGGGAGGTGAGCAGCAACATCAGCTGCAATCCGGGGAAACTGGTTAGTGCAGCACTTCAGGAGGGAGGTAGGCCCAAGGGGTGAGGTGGGTGCTCTGCAGACACGTTGACCCTGAGTCTGAACACCAAGATATGGTAACAATGTGGTGCACCAAACCCTTGGTTGTGTACTGCTGCCATCTTGGACATCTTCATGAAGCATGGCATGGCTTCATTGGACAAAGCAACAAGCAATCCAACCCTTTCACCTTACCTCACCCAGTCCAGTGGAAAAGCCAACACAATAATGTAAGGAGAGATACATATATTCACTGCTTTGCAGAGAACTGGTCAAATTCTAATTCTTGATCACTGTGCCAAACATTTTCTCATATGCCTTCTCATTTATTCCTCACACTAACTCTAGGAGGTAGAAATTATTATTGTATTCATTTTATAGATGAAGAAACTGGGGCTTGTAGAAATTAAATAACTTATTCAAATTAGCAGACAGAGCTAGGATTGTTTTTAAAGCAATAAGAATATTTATTCTATCACTGAAGGCAATAGGTAGATAATTCCAAAGTTGGTTAATTCAGTGACTATCTTAGCCTGCTAGGGATATCATAACAAAATACCACAAAGTGAGTGGCTTAAACATCAGAAATTTATTTTCTCACAGTTCTGGAGGCTGGAAGTCCAAGATCAAGGTGTTGGCAGGGTTGGTTTCTCCTGAGGCTACTCTCCTTGGCTTGCAGATGGCCACCTTGTCAGCTGTGTCCTCACATGGCCTTTTTTCTGTGTGTGCAAGTACCTTGTGTCTTTCTGTGTTTCCAAATTGCCTCTTGTCATAAGGACACCAGTCAGACTGGATTAGGGCACCTCTCTTATGACCTCATTAACATTAATTACCTGCTTAAAGGCCCTATCTCCAAATATATCCACTTTGGGGGTTTAGGCTTTACCTTGTGAATTTTGGGGGAACATAGTTCAGTCCATAACAGTGACTCCACAATATCAGAACTCTGGGTTGGTGTCACTGTGACTGTCATGCTTTTCACTCACCACTCTAAGCATGACATCCTCCATTACATTGTCTTTGGCAAGAAATGGCAAGTCCCTTTCTCAGGTCTCTTTCCCTCCCATCTCTAAGCCGTTATTTTGAAAGAATGTACAGTGAACACCATATACTCACCACCTACATTGTACCATTCACATTTCTCTGCATTTGCCTTACCTCAGATCAATCCATCCCTCTCCCTATTCCTCAGTCAGAGCTAGTATTTGATCCTCGTGACTCCAGGTACAGTGTTTTTTGTTTGTTTTGTTTTGTGGGTAATATTAGTTTAGCACCTACTTTATGTAGGCACCATTCTAAACTGCTTTAGTCTTCCCAAGGTACCTATGAAGTAGGTGCTATCATTAGTTTTAGTTTCCAGATGAGAATCAGTGGATCAGAACAGTTAAATGATTTGCCCAAGGTCACACAGCTAGTAAGTGGTAGAGCCTAAATGTGACCATAGCCATTCTGGCTCCACTGTCTACTCTCTTACCCAAATTAGCTACATCAAAGCCTACCACGTCAGCCTCAAATAGCTTCCCTCCACCTTGCTCACTCCATTGTTCTAACTACAAATAATGAAGTTTACTTAACAAGAAAGGTTTACTATCCACATGCTATTCCCTGTGTAATTTTTTCCTGATTGATCACTCAGTCAAAGTAAACAGTAAGAGACTGAAACAATTATTAAGCTCCCACTACGGTAGGGCAATGTCTCCAAAATCCAGAACTTAAAAACCAGCAGTTCCATCAGCAATCTCGTGCAGTGTTTATGGGCCTGGACTCTGAAGGCAGATTGCCTGGATTTGGCAAATCTTTGCAACTCAGTTTCCCCATCCATAAATAGTACCCATCTCATAAGATTATTTTGTTTAAAGGAGTTGCAGTGTATATAAAGTACTTGGAAGTGGGCCTTACACATAGCAAACACATAAATATTTCCTGTTATTAATATTATTATTCATATTCTAACTCCATCCATTAAACCAGCTATAATTTGTTTCTGCAAAGAAACAGCCCTGAACAGGCCCTGGCAGTTTCAGGGCTGCATGGTAACCTCTGAGAGGTTCAGAAGTTGCAAAGTTGAGCAAGAACTGATTTTTGGTGCAAAGCTGAGCAAGAACTGATTTTTGGCATCTCCATTAAGCCGATGGCACCAAAGGCAGCTATTGGATTATTCAGTTTCTCTTTCTATAAATCTTAATAGCACGTGCCAGTCATGTTGGTCTTTTTTAATTTTTTCCCATTTTATTTTCCGTGGGGGTATAAGAGCAGAGCTGGTTATCCTTCCTCAGCCTCCATATTTTCTTTCCTTTGAGTTGGTCCTTCTGAAATTCTGGTTTTGTAAGTCAAATGCAGTCTTACCATAGAGGTCATGGTTATTCCATCTGATATCTCTAACTTGGCATTGCCATCCTCAACCATGACTTTTTCTCTGTCCCACCTTCCCCCTCCACCTGTTTTCACTCCTCAGAGGGGACTTTCATTATTCGCTTCCTCCTACTTCACCTCCTGTCTCCTTCATTAGACTGTTCCCAGCTATTGCACTCTCTCTGCAAGTCACATTCTAGAATAGCCATCAATCTCAGCAAAATTTTGCATTCTCTGGCCCAGCCTTTATTTTATTATTTCCTCTCAAATTCTCAAACTGCAAGCACCACCACTCATCTGTTCCAATCCCATCTTGGATCTCCACACCCTGCTGGAGCAATGTCACAGGGCCAACTTACCAAGTTATTCGCGATTCAAGAGGTGTGCTGCGGCCATGGGTCTCACCGTGGCTTATCCACTCTTTTACTCATTCTTTTACTCAATAAATACTTCTTTGAGCACCTGCTCAGTGCTAGTCACAAGGCTGGGAGCTGGAGATAAAGTAATGAACAAGACAGACAGGATCCAGCCCAGACCTCACGTAGCAGCCATGACGAGAGACCAAATTAATCAGATAATCACACAAGTAAACGTGAAATTACAATGTGGGGAAGTTACTATGAAGCAAGAGTAGGCATTCGAAGGTGGAGAAGAGAGGGAAGGGCATTCCAGGCAGAGGAAAGGGCTTATTCCAGTGGGAATAGGAGGGGAGATGGGTGCCATGACCTAGTATGTGTTTGAAAAGATCCTCTGGCTGTAGACAGTTTGTTGAAGGGGCACTTGGGGGTACATGTAACCAGCTGAGACTCTGTTGCATAATCCAGATGACACACACTGGTATGCTGGTGCAGGTGGGAGAGATAGAGACTGATTTGACAGATCATTAGAGGGAGAAACAGGCAGGACTGGGTTATGGATTGGGGGCTCGGGGAGGGAGGCTGCACATTGTCTGTGGTCTCCTTAATGAACTCCACCCACTGATGTCCCACCTTCTCTTCCCTCGCTGGGAGTCTTGTGTCTGTTCTGCCCTCACTTCATTATCTAGCGTAAAACTGCACAACAGCTGCTTATGGCGGCTGCAGTGAGAGCTGCCTTCTGTATTGATGATGAGGTTTCTGCAGCTCTGTAGTGCATGGCCTTGCACCTCCGGCCTGTCACTATCAGAGTTGAAAGTGTTCCTCCTCTCTGTAACAAACCCATGCATCTCCATCTGCTCTCACCTTTCTGGCTTCCCTGGGACCTGGCCGCCAGGATCCTCTCTCCTCAACAGCCCAGGGTTCTTAACCTTTTTTGTGCGGCGGCCCCCACTTTGGCAGCCTGGTGAAGCCTGTGGACCTCTGCTCAGAATGATGTTTCTAAATGCAGAAAAATAGCATACATAATATTATCAGGGGAACGATTATAATGACATACAGCTATAAATTATTTTCTAAGTGTTGCTATTACAATTATATATGTGCTTCTTTATAAAGCATTATGGAATGGGATTATTTAATGGTGGGTGAAATAACTACCATGATTTCAGAGTAGCAACAAGTATAAATGATAGTTTGAGATATCTGCAATAAGTGAAATGTGACAACAACTGTGAGCTCTATTGGTCATAAGACGCAAGCACTGCTTGCACGAGAAGTATATTGCCTGTATTACTAGTTGAGGGAAATGCATACTCAATTCCAGTCAGAGATCAGGGAAAACAGAGATGTAATGTTTTTCCCATCTAGGCTCGCAGACCCCTGCTGCAGCTTATCTGCATGTGCTCACGGCTTCTCCAGCTCAAACAGGTGCCATGCTGGGCACACGCCTGGTCCCCCTCTGGTTGGGGAAGCCTGGGAACCTCTGTCCTTCCTTTCAAGGGCTGACGCCAGCAGTGGCTATTTCCACAGTCATCTCACACTTAAAGCCAGCTCCTCCTCTGCCTCTCAGAAGCCAGTTCCTGTCCACAGCCACCCTCGCTTCTGCCCTCTTACCACCATTCTTCCGTCTTCCAAGCTACAAACCTCGAGAGCTTGCTGGAGTCTTCTTTCACCTTCAGCCTCCAGACTGATCTCTCATTTCTTCTTTCCCTGAGTCTCTTTGATTCTCACATTCTCTCCATTTCCTTTGCTGTCACCCTGTTGGGTCCCGCTTTACCTTCCTGAAAGATTTCTCTTCTCTCCCCAGCCCCCAGCGCTCCTCAGTCTGTCTGGCGTGCCATGGCCAAGTAACGTTGCTGCAAGCCTGCTTTCAGCTGGTCAGCTCTGGCTGGCGTCCATGACCTCCACCCACCCCACTCCCACCTCTTAAAAAATAGTTTCAACGCAGATTTGTAAAGTAATCTCTTCCATGTGTATCTAAAATAACCCAAGGACCCCACTTCCTGTGAAACCAGCCCTGCTCTGAGAAAGAATCACAGCCCACAGAAATTGGCGGGGCTCAGGGACCTGTGAGTGTTTGGCTCCCTGAGATCAAAGTCAGCATCTCTGTGGAGCCTGGGAATGCTGGGGGCGATGTTCTCAGGGCTGCTGCTGAGGGTGGCTGAGGAGAGATCAGCGGTCATGTCTGCCTGAACTCCCAGCGGCAGCCAGCTGGGGTGGCAGGCCACCTGCAAGGGCTTTAATCAAACTCTGTGAGCAGCCCCCGAAGTCAGTCTCCTCTCCTGGGTCCACACTGGGTGCCTGGTCCTTCCGCCTCCTCCTAGTTAGTTTTAATGAAAAGAAAAGACTGGACCAATTCAAAGAACACAGATGACTGATGAGGGAAGAATGACACACTCTGGCCCAGGAGGGCTCTTCCTCTCACAGGGCGTGGGCTTCCAGCTCGTGCAGGTGCGCGATTCTAGAACCCACATGCTGGGTACTGGGGAGCCCTCTCTCCTCACCTCCCTGTCCTGGACAGAGAAGTCGACAGTTCAGGCGAATTAACAAGCTTAGACATGGCTGCCTAACTCCTTCAGTGCTTACCTTGCTTGTCTCAACTTTGAACCAACAAGGCAGCAGCACTTAAGCTAATTGGGGTCACACAAATTCGAATGCTTTTGACATAAACACGCTGTTGACACTGGAGGGATTGAAATACACTCTTGGGGAACAACAGAGAGAGGTGAATTAAAGCAGAAGCAACTCAGTCGTCCCCATCGGGGTCATAAAATTGCCCTGCAATGTATTGTGTCCATCATGTTTTTAAAAATCTCTGTGGCTCTTCATAAAGAACACGCCCAAATCAAATGAAAACAAAGAGCCGGTTCCACTTATCCTGAAAGCTGGCTTGCAGCTGCACAGAGATGCAAACCAACAGGAGTGGGAACCAAACTGTGTTTATTCAGGCCCGCGAGCTGCTGGCGTGGTCAGCTTCGTCGTGCCGGACTGGCACTGGCGGAGGGTCAGCTTTGTGACTGCCGCTCTGTGTCTAGGGGAATGCAGCAGCGGGATCTGCGACGAGGCCTCGTGCATCAACGGCGGCACCTGCACAGCCATCAAAGCCGACTCCTACATCTGCCTCTGCCCCCTCGGGTTCAAAGGTCGACACTGTGAAGAGGGTGAGAAAGAAGCAAGTGGATGGCAGCGTCTGTCTGCATGTTAATTCCTGTGGATGTAATTTCTCATGAAATGTACCTCTTATGGGATCCACGTTGCTTTGTTGGGATGGAGACCAGAGTTTTGAACGAACCCAAGATATGTTCATTTTAAGTTGCTAGGCGTCAGTGGGCTCCTCTCGGCCTTCAAATAACTTAAAAAGTCTATATTTGTGTGGTTTGTATCAGACTGAATTTAAAGCATTTAAAGCATATGCCCATGCCTTTTAGAATACCTGACAGTCTCAGAGAAAAGATTGGGAAGATATACCCAGAAACATTAGCAATGAGATGGGACAAAAGGGACCTTGTTTTTTCTTCTTCGTACTGTTCTACTGAATAATTTCATCATGCAATACTGCATATATATTGAGTATGCAAAAAAAATATATGCACACACATATTTGTATATATTAATATATGTAAACACACATGAAGACACAAATATACATATGTTTATGTTCACATAAACACATGTAAATAATAACGGAAAATTTTAAAGATTTTGGAAAATCATCCAGGCTTGAGCATGCTTTAATTTTTCTTGAATTCCAAAATTAAAAACAAAAGAAAACAAAATTAGGGCTAAGATCACAAAGTCCCAGATAGTCAAATTTCTCCAAGACTAGTTCAAATTTGGACCTAAGAGACCATACTGGGGAAAAATTTTTATGATATTATAATCTCAAATCTCATGTCACCACAAGAGGGCATTTGAGTCAGGGAAAGCCCAGGCTGTTGCGTACCATCTCACAGTTCCATAGCCTACGTAAGAAAGGCGAGTTCTTGCTCATATCACAAATCACTGCAGGGCAGTGGTGGTAGGGGCGGGGGAGTGTTCTGCTCCAGCTCTTCTAGGCCTTTGGAGTCCTCCAATGATTCCTGCATCCAGCCAGCCAGCGAGAGAAGAGAGAGAGAGAGGATAGAGGGAACTTTTGGGGGCTAGACTTAGGGTGCTGCATAATATAATACTTCCCCCGACATTCTACTAGCCTACCTGCAGGGCAGCTGGGAAATGTTGTTTAGGTCTGTGCCCAGGGAGAGAAGAACACAGCTGTGGGTGCACATCTAGCCAGATTCTGCACAGAGGGATTTCTAACACCGTGCTTGTTTCTGCAGCTTTCACCTTGACCATTCCTCAGTTCAGAGCGTCTCTGAGATCATACGCCGCGACGCCCTGGCCACTGGAGCCCCAGCACTACCTTTCCTTCATGGAGTTCGAGATCACGTTTCGGCCAGACTCGGGGGACGGTGTCCTCCTGTACAGCTATGACACGGGCAGCAAAGACTTCCTATCCATCAACATGGCAGGGGGCCACGTGGAGTTCCGCTTTGACTGTGGCTCGGGGACCGGTGTTCTCAGGTGAGGGCTGAAACTTTCCAGAACCCTCTGCCCAAAAAGCTAAACAGTAACCACTAGAGGAAAAAACCCAATTGGTATCCAACAGTTTATGTTCTTCCTGTCTTCCCTATGCAGCTATCTTCTGAAACTTTCCCTGTGTGTACAGATGACAGGCTTCCTGTAGGTAGTGCTGTCCTGCCCGCAAGGTTTCCTTTTCTCAAATAACTACTCTATGCTTGGAACTGTAGAAGATGGACTTGCTACAGGTGGGGGTGAACTGCCTTCATTTCCACCTGAGGTCGTGCAGTGCCATCTGCAGAAACTTGATGGACTGTAGCAAATCATTGTCCTACACATAGAATCACATGGCAGGCACCCACCAACTGTGTGTCAACTGGTAAAAAAGTTAACAAATATTTAATGAACAAATGTCCTTGGTAACCTCGCTTGAAATTTTAACCTTCCTCTTGAACTCTTTGTTTTTCTTTTTTTTTTATTTCAGCATATTATGGGGGTACAAAAGTTTAGGTTATGTATATTGCCCTTAGCCCCGCCACGTCCCCCCCCGCCCAAATCAGAGCTTCAAGCGTGTACTCTTTTTTTAACGGAAACTGCCAGTGAATCATCAGCAATGGGAAGACCCAGTCCCTAACCAGTATGCTCAAGAAAGATGTGTGATGAGTGATCTCCGTGGTGTGGCAGTAAACGGCACTTCTACAGTACTTGCTGCTATTTGCAGAATTGGTCTGAGTAGTCAAAGCTTTCCTACTGTTATCTAGTTTGTACCATTAAATTACTTAGCAGATCAATTATTCCCATACAGTGAGGCAGTGTCTTTTTGAATCCCTTGGAGCCCATGGTTGGAAGGTGCAGATGTTTTTCTTATTTGTTTATGTCTCCATTTTCTTACTGTGGTCTTTCCATGGTAGTTTTAACCTTCAACCCGGAGAGCCACTAATCAAATGCAGACATCCTTCTTGTTCCTACATTTGTCTAATTCTTCTCTTCTGAAACTCACTAGCATGTTTTGTTCCATGGTGCCCTGCAACAGGATATCAGTGAGTCTGTTGCTTTAAAGGAAATTGCAGACTGTATTCAATCACCATTCATATTGGTAGACTGTCAGTTTTCGAAGAGTATGTGGGTGAGATATTACAACCATGCATTGCCCTTCTGCTGATTGTTTTTCATGGCTGATGGGAAATGCTCATTGCATTAGGTTTCAACACTTCTTAAAAAGGACAGTTTGTTTTTGTTTTGTCCTTGTGGCTAAATTCCTACACATCACTGACACCTCCCCACTTGGGGAATGGACAAACATTTTTGTACCTCTGGTGATACAAAAACTTCCTATAAGTCAAGACAGCTTTCGTGGGTATTTAATTGGTTAAATTTACATATGATTATGCAAAACAGTCTAAGCAGTTCACTTAGAACTATATGTCAAGCTAAAAAGGGAAAACACCTTGAATATCACCTTGCACTTTTATATGGCTTCTTCTCAGATAAGGAATGACCAGAAAGAGCCAGGAGAGGGTCAGGGCTCGACGGCCCTCCTCCTGGACAGATTGTCCCCTCTATCCTGCCCCTCTGCAGTGGCAGCTCCAGCTGTGGTGTCACAGGCACATGGGACCCTTAGAAGTCCAGCATTTCTCTCTGTCATAATTCTGTGCCTATTTTTGACAAAAGATGTTTTTAATTTTTTTAAAACATGTTATTATTTCCTTGCCTGTAAGGAAAGGCAATGGGAAAAAGAGTTCTTGAGTATTAGGTGATGAAAATTCAGCAAGAGCTTCTAAGGGACACACTACATCTTCCCCTTGTCCCATCCCATCCCTAGCATAACCTGCCAACAGTGGTCACTATCAGTGTTTCAGATGCCCCTTTGGAAGATGTTTATTTTGAAAACCATTTCAAAGACTTCCTGCTAAATTAGGAGAATTCAGTGAAAGCCTGTACTACAGGAAGTTGTAGAATTGGTCAAATCATTTTAACTTTAGGAAAAGGGTAAGGCAATCAAATTTATTGTGAACTTGATTCAAGAATCAAGACAGCTGGAATGAGCTTTTGATGGCTGTGATCAATACACCTGCTCTGAGGAAGGCAGCGCATTGACAGCAAATGACCTCTGCAGGACAGGAACACGAAATGGCTCTGTTAGTTATTATGGAGATAGACCACTTAAAAAAGGGCCGCTTGTTTCTTTATTGCGTATCGATTTAGCCAAGGTGATTAAATTCTAATTGCTAAGAACAAATCACAAAAGCATTTGCCAGAGCTAAAAAAAATCAAGTGGAGGGGTGGTGACCTTTCATAATTGCACCCATCGGTATTCCTCATGGTTTTCTAAAGATGATCCAAGACTGAAAAATAATTGGGAAGTTCAGTGAGGGCCAGGAACTAGACACTGTTAGAAATACAAATGCAATAATGATATTCTTTCTGCATACCTCACTATAAAACATAATGTGTAAAACTCCTATAAATATCATTTAAACTTCAAGCACGTTAAGCTTGAATTAGTAATTGAATTTTTAAAGTAATTTTAATTCTTTTTACAGTATCTGAAAATATGAAATCTGTTCCCCCACATTTTATTATGAAAAATTCCAAATATATAGAAAAGTTGAAAGAATTATGCAGTAAGCATCCTTGTACCCACCACTGAGAGTCTAGAATTAATGTTTGGCTCTATTTGCTTCCCCACATATGTAGCTATTATAATATCCATCCATCCATCCTTCTTATTTTTTTATACATTTCAAAGGATGTTGCAGACATCAGTACACCAAGGAATTTGTTTTTTACACCATCACTTATGTGATCTTTTCTCTTCTTCAAAGTTTGTGCACAAGTATATTTTACCTTTGTGTCACTCCTCATCTGGAAAACCAGACTCACTGTACCCACATCTCAGGCTTGTTGTAAAGAATAAAGAAAACCATAAATGTAATGCTCCTACTAGGAAGGGGTCCCTAGCACTGCCATTGTACTAAGCAGGATCTATTGTGTTCTTTTTACTGAATGGATTGAGGTGCCTAAGGTTAATATTATTAACAGTTTTCTCATAGCTAGGTTGATGAAAATTATTCATAACATGCCAACCCATGTTTCCTTCTATATTAGTCAGAATTCTCCAGAGAAACAGAACCAATAGGCTACATATAGATATGTAGAAAGGGATCTATCAGAGGGATTAGCTCACATGGTTATGGAGGCTGAGAAGTCCCAGGAAAGCTAGTGGTGTAGTTCCTGTCCTAGCCCAAAGATTGAAAGTCCCAGGAAAGCTAGTGGTGTAAGTCCCCGTCCTAGCCCAAGGGCCTAAGTGCCAGGAAGCTGATAGTGTGAGTCCTGGGTCCAAGTCTGAAGACCCAAGAACTAGGAGTGCCAATGTCCAAGGGAAGGAGAAGATGGATGTCTCAGCTCAAGAAGAGAGAGCAAATTTGCCCTTCCTCCTCCTTTTTGTTCAATTCAGACCCTCAGTGGTTAGACTGATGCCCACCCACATTGGTGAGGACCCTCTTCTATACTCAGTTCATGGATTCAAATGCTAATCTCTTCCAGAAACGCCCTCACAGACACACCCAGAAATAATGTTTTACCAGCTGTCTGGACATCCTTTATCTCAGTCAAGTTGACACATAAAATTAATATCACATCTGCCTTCAATAGGAGTGAAGAGCCCCTCACCCTGGGCAGCTGGCACGAGCTGCATGTATCCCGCACAGCGAAGAATGGAATCTTACAGGTGGATAAGCAGAAGGTCGTGGAGGGAATGGCAGAGGTAAGAACACACCTGTTCTCCTGATGGTTGGTGTGAACTGAATTACTGCTTTCTACCTGTCTCGGTAGAAATGCGGCACAGTGTAGCGTTTAAGCATGTGGGCATCAGTGCCTGGGTTGAAATCCCAGCTCCCCACTGGGAAAATTACTTAACTTTTCTATTCCTCAGCTGTAAATGGGATAATACTAGAACTGGCCTCATAGAATGGTTGTGAGGGATCAGTCAGTTAATAATAGTTTGCACTTAAAAAATTGCCTTTCACCCCTTCACCTTCCACCTCCACCTTTGCTGTTACCAGCAGTGCGAAGTAGTAGATAAAAACACAGAGTCAGGGCCAGTGGTGCGGGGGGTGGGGGGAGGTCTGACAAGAATAGACTGCAAAACTGGACTCCCAGGGTTCAAAATCTAGCTCCATTACTTACCAGTGGTGTGAGCTCATACTAGTTACTTGACCTCTCGGGTTAGTGTTTTCTCATCTTACCATTATCTTCACATCTAATGGGAATAATGGTGATGACAACAGCGCCTACTTCACAGAGTTGTGAGCATTAAATGAATTACATCCATAAAACAAAACAGTACCTGCTGCACAGGTCAGCACCAAATAGCTTTACTTATTATTAGTTAATAGTGTGCTATCATGGACTCAGGAGGATAGAATTTCTACTATGTTTATAACTTTCCTCCATAATTTTATTTCCAAGGTCATGTGCAAAGAAAAACAACATTTTTAAGAGGAGGTAAGGGAGATTTGCCTTAAACTATAGCCTGCTAGGATTCTGCACACACACGAAATTTAGATTTCCTAAAACAGAGGGGACTTTAGATTTGCCAGTGTCTTAGTTCCCACCAGTCTTCATTCTGTGCAAAGCAAGATTTAAAGAGGACATTGACGAATCTGGGTATACTAATAAGCAAATGGATTAATAGAAAAAAGAAAAGGAAGGAAAGAGGTATTTGATGAGAGAAGATAAATGCTCCATATATATTTTTGGAAGGAAGGAAGGAGAAGAATGAAGGGAAATGGATTTTAAAGGGAGAACAGGAGTCACTTCTGGTCCAATCCAGAACATTCTAACAGCTGACTTTGGTCCAAGACAGAATTAGAAGCTCACAAATATACACCTGGCTGTATGTTGGGTTAAAATAAATTCAATGATAATCTCTTTACGCTTCAGTTACAAACATCTGGGAAATAGGATCAAAAGCTTAGGATGAGAATGTTTGTAAATAGTAAGGCTGAGGTCTTTGGTTATAAATAATAATATTCTTCGGGATACGTTATTTACCATTAGGATCTAAGAGACAACACTAAGGTAGAAGCCTCACCTCAGAGCTTCTATTACTGTATGTCAGCAAATGAGAATAAAATCCACATGGTAGGGCCTCCGCCCTCCCTTTTTGGTGCGTGCGTTGGAGAGACGTTCTGAGCCAAGAGTGGGAAGGCCTGCTGCTCAATCTCAGGGAGTCGAAACTCAATCAAGTGTGTCCCCACAAGGAACCCTGCTCCCCAGCTGTCCACGGCAGCAGTCTTAAGCATAGAGACAGGTGGGGGCGGCGGTGCACTTCGCAGGGCTAACCCAGCACCTAGCACCCGAGAGCCTGTGTCCAGACTGACGCTGACCCCCAGGCTGCTCAGCCGACAGCGCTGAGAGATACCAAGTGCCCGGGGTTGAGTTCAGCCCTGCAAGACTCCAAGAAGGGCCGTGCTTCTGAAGCCTTCAGAAAACGCCAGCCTGGAGGTTTGCTCAGCTTCTCCAACTGCCTCCAGCCACGTGGAAGTGGCAGATCCAGACACGCAGCCCCTCACTTCAGAGCACCTCGCTTGAGTGGGGTCTGTCTGCTTCTCCCTCGAGGTCCCGCGTGGGGGTGGCAGCTGCAGCCCTGCCTCTGTCCGCAGGAGGGAGGATTCTGAGGGACAGCCCAGAGGAACCCGCCAGGCCTCACGAGGCCCTGCCCCATTTGCTGACACAACCATGACTCAAAGTTTTTTCAAAACAGCTGCTGCTCTGAAACCTCCTTGACCCTGCACCTTCCACCTTTCCTCTTATTTTAACTTTTGCTAAGAGCAAAGACAAGGGAGAGATGCCTGTGGGTTTGTGGTGACAGTTCCTGCCTGGTGCAGTGTCCTGCTGGGCCACAATTCCAGAAAGCCCTTATGCTTCTTTGGTGACCTGGCAGTTAAGTAAGAACCCTCGAAGCTTCCCGAAGGTGACTGACAAAGCCGTTCAGTCTTAATCTGATGGAGACTTCCTGGGGTCCTTGGCTGGCTGCAGCCACTGTGAGCACCCCCTCAGATAAACAGCGTCCCCTCTGTGATCTCCTGTCCCCTCTCCTCTACCCGACCCCACCCACATCCATTCTCCTCCCTCTGGCCAACGAGCTTCCTAAAACACAGATCTCTCTCTCTCCTGCTTAAATCTCATTGCTTTTTAGGAGAAGTTCAAACCCCTAACGTGGCATAGAAGGCCCTGCATGGTTTGGTCCCTGCTCACCCTGCCTTATATTAATACTTCATGCCCTGTAAGCCACACCTTCTTCTAGTTTCTACAATTCTGACTCTTCCTTGGCCACCTGGGCTACCTCCCTATGTCTAGGGGAGGGTGTGAGACCCCCAGGTGCACCTTTAGCCCCTGCACAGGCTCATCAGTGCTCACCCCACCTGCCCTCTCACTTGTCTGAATTCCCCACTAATGTAAACCCCTGGAGAGGGACTGGTGCTTTCTTGTTTGCTGTTGTTTGACCCGCGCTTAACACAATGCCTGGGACATATAGATGCCTAACAATATTTGTTAAATAAGTAATTGAATGCTGCTACTATTTGTATTTCTTTTGCCGTAAGTCAAAAGAAACGCTAACTTGCATTACCTAAAGTGTGTTCATCGCCAGAGATCTCAGATTTAAGGGTCTGTTTCCCACTCATGATGCATACCTACCAATGACTAGCTGCAGCTTTCATCTGAGGCCCAGGCTGAAGGAACAGAGGGAGGGGAGAAAAGGGCCTGGAGACCCACTCCCTGGCTGAAAGCTTCTGCTCAGAAGTGATTCTTCTCTGCGCATGTTTCATTGGCTAAAACGAGTTACAGGACCTCATCTGAGCTGCCAGGTTGGAGGTACTCTTCCTCCAAGGAACAGTAGTGTGGTCTGCCATGGTCATCCTGACATAGCTATGAGGTAGATGTGATGACTCCCATTTTACAGATGATGAAACTGAGTCTCAGACACATTAAGAAATTCACCAACATTCACACAGGTGGTAAGTAGCGATGCAAAACTATGTGAAGGTCAAGCCCATGTGTAGACAGATTGTTGTGGCGGGTCTTGAGGCTGTCTCGACTCTTTGGTCCTAAACAGGGAACCAAAGGCACATTTGATAGTTTTACCCATCTATTGTAAAGTTATACCATGCTTTGTTTTTAATCCATTGGCAGGGAGGCTTCACACAGATTAAGTGCAACACGGACATTTTTATTGGCGGAGTCCCCGATTATGATGACGTGAAGAAGAACTCGGGCATTCACAAGCCCTTTAGCGGGAGCATCCAGAAGGTAGAGGCTTCCCTTTCTCCCGCTGACTGTGCCACCCTGACTGCAGGCAATGGAATTTGACGATTGTCAGTGTAATTTGCTGCACCCGGGAAAAACGCTTTGAGAAAATTTTAAAATCTTAAAGGTTTTATTTTTGAATGCCCACAGCATAGCTTTCCAACCCCATTTTCTTATAACTCTGCTCCTGATCTATGCCCAGCAGACATTCCATGAACACCACTCAATGGAGATGAATTTTTATAGCAAATCCACTAAAATATACTGGGACTGCTGCGGGAAGCAAATGGCACTAGGTCGCTGCAGACGCCTCCGCAGTAGGGAAGGAGGTGGGGGAGGGAATAGAACTCTGGGCTCTGTGTGCCGCCTTGGCGTTACTTTGCAGTTTGTTCAAGGGCAAACTCTCATCCCCACCCACACACTTTAGCAGTTGTTATTCATTAATCGTATAACCAAGCTCCGAAGAACACAGATTAGAGTCTTTCCCTAGAAGGTTCAGAAAAAAACACTCAGTAAAAGGGACCAACCTCCCCACCCCCCACCCATTTGCCTTCCCTGGGGCTGCTGGGATCCCTCCAGCCAAGGACCTGCTCTGCCTACAGCTCCGCTCCTCAGCCAGATTGGCAGGGCGCCAAACCCTGGGAGAAGCAGGATCTGAAGACAAGCAGGTGTAGTTCCTGGATGTTAGCTTCATCCTGTTTTCCTTTAGCGACCAATAGCGGCATGTTGGCCATTGGTCCCGTTTGGACCTAAAATGAAGTATGAGAGGGGCTGAGATGAAGGAGGGGCGGTGAAAGGAGTCCTGTCATGCTTTGCACCCCCTGAAGCTGGGAGGGGCCCTGGGGCTGTGATCTTCACACCTTGGATGGCAGCACCAGGCCCAGTCTACGTTTGCTGACTCTCGTGTGTTTCCCCTTGTTGCTGAACTGTGATGTCAGGGACACCTCATTTCATACCCTCGTGAGTGGGATTGGCTGTGCTTGATTGTGTGTTTGAAAGTCTCACATGGGAAGTGAGCTGAGATGCCAAGATGCTCCCCCATCGGCCCACCTTCTCAGGCTGTGCCCTCCCTTCACACGCACACACGGCCCTTTCCTCCGGTCCCCCTGGAAAGGCCACCCTCTCCTGCCATGACTGAGTCATGAGCTGTGCCATGTCCTGCATTGAATGGCGCCATTCTTGGCTTGTGTCACTACACGTCACTCGGTCTCGTGGTCCTTCACTTGCAGCATGAAAAGGGGAGACTGTAGGAGGCTCCTAGTTACTCCAGCTTCCCAGAGTCAGGATGGGGAACAGTGTTCTCCCAACTCCCCCAGTGCTCTCCAAAGGCCAGGCAAGCGTCTGGAAACTGGGATTGGGGGCAGGCAGAGCCATCGCTAACCTCTCATAACCCCCTGGGCAGTGGAGGCTCCCCTGGGAGGTGTTCTGTCTGTCTCCAAATTCTGCAAAGCCAGCAACAGCTCAAAATCAATACACATTCTGCGTCAAGGGCTGAAAAAGTTGGGTCTCTTTATTTGGGGTTAGGGGACCCAGTAACCCCTCCTCAGAATTCTTCAGGTTTGCCAGAGCCACATTGCAGGGAAGGGAGCAAAGGAGCACCCCAGCCCAGGGAAATACATGCACAAAGGTATTAGGATGTGACCTGAGTTTCACTTACTTCTTTAGGGGTGGGGAAAGGGATGTGGAGAAGAAGGGAATTCAGGAATGTTGGGGAAGGAGGCTGGCAGGAGTGAACAGGACAACTGGAGAGGCCCCGTTGATGGAATTTAAGAGACTACACGAGAACACTGGCCAGCGCACAGGGAAGTACACCAGAAAACCCCTCTGGAGTCCACAGCTACCAAAAGCCATTGCTGTCCCTTTGGTTCCTGCATCCATACCTGGTTTTATACTCTCCCTATTCCGCTTTATAGCAGCATCTCTCAACCTTGGCTGCATCTTCCCAGGTGATTCTTGGAAGCTTTCAAAAGTTACTGACAACTGGGTCCCACCTTCAGAGATTCTAGTTCAATTGGTCTGGGTGGGCCTGCGAGTTTGTCCTTAAAAGCCCCCTCAGGCGATTCTGAAGTGCAGCCAGGTTGAAAACCCAAACTTTGTACTTCTTGGGACTTCTTTACAACCTTCCCGAGTGGCCAGTCTCCCAGGAGCAGAGGAGTGCTTTATTCTGAAGATCCTCCCAGATGTACCAACTGTAATCATTTCAGCTCCTGCATCACTTACCAGACCATAAAAGTAGGAATTGGACTTAAAAAAAAAGTCTTAATCTCCCTATGTACAGCTCAGGTTAGTGCTGAGAAACATTCTAGAAGACTACAAAGGTGTTTCTTCAATTCCTGAGTTTCTTTACATTTTTCTCTCCCAAGATCATCCTGAACGACCGAACCATCCACGTGAAGCACGACTTCACATCTGGTGTGAACGTGGAGAACGCAGCCCACCCCTGCGTGGGGGCCCCTTGCGCCCACGGCGGCAGCTGCCGGCCCAGGAAGGAGGGCTACGAGTGCGACTGCCCCCTGGGCTTCGAGGGGCTTCACTGCCAGAAAGGTACACTCAGGGCCTGCTTCCTGGGGAAGTGGGGGGCGCAGCCAGGCAGCCAGGGGACCACCACCCCTGAAGAGCTGGTAACACCGGTACAGCCATAGTGGTTATTTTGACCAATCCTTTCAGTAACTTATTAGATGATTATATAAACTACCATAATTACTTAATAAGAATTACATGCTGAAATGCTTCTGCTACAATGGGTAAATAGCTTCCCCACCCCCTTGCCCTGGCTCCTTCCCCAAGCATCTCTTCATGGTCCAGCAACCAAAAAGTGAACCCATAACATAGCAGGGGTTTCCAGGACTTCTGCATCTGAGCTGCTCCCAGAGCCTATCCTGATAGGTGGATGCCTGGGCTTTATAAGCAGATAAATATTTTGATTAAATATATGTATATATTTTTTACAAATAGGACTTTTAATTTGTCCCTGTTAAAAATCTGAAGTTTAAACTGATTCTTGGACTGGCAGTTCATGTCTATCGGCTTATTGAATTTTAGCACCTGTCTCATCCCAAGGAGCTTTTCCAGAACTACTACCTATACTATGAAGCTCCACGCGTTTTCCCAGTTCAAACCTGGGCTTCTTTCAGCATCGTAACTGTCCTGACAAAGATATCATGGAGGAGATAAATAGACTGGCAAGCCTTCTCTATGTCTTTTGCAATGCTGCCAGAATTAATTTATAGACCATGTCTTTCAGGTCATTTGTCTGCACCTCACAGTCATGGTATCCATCATCTTCTTCCAGAGTTGGTGGACCTGTTGGTGCTGAGCATAAGAGGTCTTCTGTATCTGGCTGTTGTGTTTTTTAGTAAAACCAACCAGCACAGATGAAGTAAATAACCATCGGTAGTCTTGACATCAGCATGAGCTGCAATCATGGTCTGCCATCTTTTGACCATGGAACACATTTTGTTGTGGGTAAGGTCCATGCCATGGAAGTTAGGCAGTTTTTGCCCTGAACATCCTCAGTGAATCATCTTGAATTTTCTAAATACAACTTCATCATTTTGCATATCAACAGGGCTCACTTCAAACACGGGACCCTTGAGGCCATTGGTTGCAATCTTGGTTCCTTGCGTCCTGGTGACTAGTGTTTTTCCAATATTTCTTATATTGAACACAGCAGGTGCTCTCACATCATACCAGTATTTTTTAGAAAATGGATCAACCTTTTTGCCACCTTTCGCCTTATGTAAGGTGCTTGTTCCTGCCAATCACCATGGTCCTGCTCAGAGAGCCAAAAGAGCTTAACTAAATGTTTTGACCCCGTCTGTGAGGACTGTAAAGAGAAACCTTGCCCAAATGCAGAAAAACACAAATTATGCATTAGTAGCTCCAAACTAAAGTTTACATAAACTTCTGTAGAGTGCTATTTTCCATGCTATCAAATCACCGGTACTTTAGTTTTCTCAACTGTGAAATGGGAATAATAACAGCACTATTATTGTACATCTAACTAGAGGGTTGTGGTGTAGACTAAATGAGGCAATGCATACAAAGCATTTGGAAGAGTGCCCGGTAAGTGCTCAACCAGTCAACCCATATTAGTCATTGTTATTATTGCTGAGAAAAATAAAACCCAACAGCAGGTTCTGGGAGCTACTCAATTTCCATCTTGCCCGTGCCTGAAAGCTCAGGCAGGTCGTAGACCACGAGTCCCTGCTGGACTCACTTTCCGCACCTGCCTGAGACCAGCAGAGCCTGTGGTCCTGGCATCTGGAATAAGCTCACCCACATCATTTCCTCATGTTGGGCCACTTGAACCTTTTTGTTTCCAGTGTCAGTGTGGCCTCACCTGCCTAGGAATGAATTTAAAAAAAAGCGAACAGGTTTAAAGGACACAAAGCAGGAAGCCTCGGAAGTGATGTCCTGTTGGTTCCCAGGTTCCCAATTGTCATCGGAAGTAGAGTTTAGAGGAAAACTATGCATTACAGGTAGAGATTCTGGTATATGCAATAGTGGGAGATGTTGTTTTGCAGCAGTCTTGGAAAATGGGAAAGATGCCATTTGCTGATTAGAAAACTTAGTAGTATTTCTTATATTTAAATGAATTTTGACACCTGCATGGTAAATCATGAAATACATGTTTCAATAAGGAAGAGTAATTGATCCGCCTGTGAATTGTCCTAATTATGCTTCTAACAAGCAAATCGTTGTTTAGCTAATAGGTTGTACTTGCAAAGATTTAGTTTAAGAGTGGCCCATTCATTCAGAGAACTGGGCTTGAATTTTATACATCACGGTTTGAATTTCCTAAGTCTCCAGTTTTACCACAGGTACTTTAATGCTAATGGTCAATATGGAGAGTCCAGATTTAAATGAACATTTAGCTGTGGAAGAAGGAAAGGATAATTCGCGATCTTGTTAGCCCTCATTTCCTGCTGTAGACTGTTAGCCATAACAGATACAAGGTGTAAACTATAGGTTCAGGTTCAATGGGATACACATCTCACTCGAACAATGGGGCAGGTCCCAGTGAGGGCCTGGGTGTGACGAGATCTGTGGGAATGGATGATGGCAGAGGGGACTGCGGGGCATCTGGGCCTCTCCTGCAAAGATAGTTAGGACCCAGACTAATCCTAGATGAGCCAGCAGCCACCCTCCATGTTGTGACACTATCTCCTGTGCTTTGACATCATGATACTGCTTATAGCAAGGTTCATATATGGCAGGTAAGGCCAGTATCCCATAATTTCCTCACCTGTCATAATGACTGCAGAGGATTAACAGGGCTCTGGGATAACTTTTCCAAGCTCCAGCAGGTGAAGAACTGTGAGCAGTTACTACACAAACTGCTATAACATTGGGGAAATCATCTAGCCCCGTATTAGGATTGGAAAGAAAAGGAAGAGAGATGGGCAATTGCATTGTTCCATAGAGGTGCAAGAGAATGCACTGAAAGTTTGGGTGAATTCTTAGCTTGAAAGACCAAGAATGGTTAGAAGCCTTTGTTGGTTGTCAGAGAAAATCTCATCTCATTCAGCAAGGTGATTCTTAGCCTCATATACTTAAAAGTTGAGGTTTTTTTTTTTTTTTTTATTTTCCTGCCTGATCATCAAACCATGCTTCAAAAGCTAGAACCTGTTCCTAGTTACCCAGTGCTTTTATATGGAGCAAAATGTCATAGAAATAACCAGCGCCAGCCTCATCCAATCCATACCAAGGGCACCTGCTCCATGAGGAATTTCATTTTCTAGATCCTCGGTGAGTGGTTTCTCTAGCCTCCTCAGACACTGTGGCAGGCAGATTCCACAGGGCCGAAGTGGAAAGATTTGACACTCGTTCTCACCTTTTGGTGGCACAGGAGGGCAGCGGCCAGAAACTCAGACAGATCACAGAGCGGTTCCAGGCACTCAGACTACCGTAGTGGTTTCGGGACCCCTGTTTTTCCCTGCAAGGTTGGAGGCAGGAGCAGGAGAGCCTGAGCCCGGAGTGGGCGTCGAGCTAGCGCTGAGCTTCTAAGATGCTCTCAGGGCGCCACAGGTTCCTCACAGAAGCAGCAGCCACAGAAAATCGAGCCTCTCTGTCTACTGGGACAGGAGGAGCCAGAGGTTCTTCTAACTCCTTGCCCTGACTTCAGGCACCAAGAAAAACTCATTAGGCTTGACCTTGGTTGTCCCCCTCACCTTCCACCTTCCACCTTCCACCTTCCGGCTCTCACTTTCAGGCATCTTCTTCCCCCTAAACCTCAGCACCTCATGCACTACCCCAGTGCCTAGGGCCTCTCCTCACCTCAACAAGGCCTCCCCCTCACATAATTACTTCCATCCTTAGAGATTTCTTTCCTCTTTTCTCTACTCACGTCAAAACTGACCCATCTTGTGTCCTAGTCCCTCAGAGCTCGTGTATCTAAGTTACTAATGTGTTCTGGCAGAGTTTCACAAAGTGCATGTAGAAAAATAAGTTCTGAGGAATATTAATGGCTGCCTTGTACACACACGCACACACACACACACACACACAGAAAAACACACACATTCACATATACAAAATGGGGGGTGGGTTCTGTGTTCAAATTTTGAATAACCCTTTCTGCGGGACTTCTCAGAGCCTTCGCTATGCTCTAAGTGTCCAAGAGGTGGATACAGGACACAGGTTTTCTCCAGGTTCTCCCAGCCAACAGTGGACAGGTCACTTGGAAAAGAACTTCTGAACTTTGGTCCTCCTGTCCCTTCCCTGTATTACTGAGAACAGCTGGGACTCAGACCGTGCAGGACCCCATGAGCCACTAGGTGGCGGTGTTTCTCCGTCGCAGACGGGCCCCTCAGCACACTGCAGATCCCATAACCCACTGAGACAAAGCCCAGGCTTAGGACACATATACTCTCCACGGGTGCAGTTCTGAAACACCCAGTCCTGCCTGATAGATACCGACCTAGCACTGTATGCAACGTTTAGCATATTTCATGTGGATTTTGGTAGATTCACATCATACTGCTGGGTCTGATTTGAGTGATTATTATTTTTTTTTTTTTGGTCCCAGTGTATAAAAAAACAGCTTCCATAAATAGAGCCTCTACTTTAAGAAAATTCTCTCTATAACAACACAACTTAATAAAACACATAAATTCTGCACACTACGAGGAATTTCTTTCCTTAGGTGTATCATTAAACAGTGGAAAATGTGGGAGTGTTTAGCCTAGATGTTGTTGGTCTTTAGATAGTTGAAGAGGTGGTAGGGTAGAAAAAGGTTTTGTTTGTTTGGTTTTGCTTTTGCTTCTTTACTTTGTGGCTGCAGAGTCAGCTTAATATAATAAAGAATTTTGTACCAAGTAGAACGGCCCCAAAATAGCAAGTGCCGGCCTGTAGATCAGTGAGCTGCCCACGGTGGGAAGTGTTTCCTTGGGCTGGATGGTCACTGTCAGGGGTGCTGCCGAGACGGTCCTGCTTGGTGGGAAAGCCTGACTTCAGTACCCACAGGGTCCTTTCCTTTGCTGAGGTCCTGTGAGTATATGAAGGAGCCATTTGTCCCTTCAGCTCCTTGTGGTCTTTGGGGAATTCAAGTCCCCCAAATGGAAAGTTTGCTTTGCCTGGGCTGCAGGACTGCTGGCTTAGAGGCTACTATTCACTGGGGTGTTTTTTTGTGTCAGATGGCACAAGCTTTTAGGTACAAATGTGAGGGAATGACAAAAACACACATCAACTAATAAATCATTGCCACAGAGAAAAGAGAGTGTAGAAAAGATTAAGTATAAGGGTTAGGTTAAAATATAATCATGTTTACAATATTTAAACCAACTCCAAACAGCCAGAAAGGGCTCGATGGTCACTTCCAGCTCTGATGTTTTTGGATGGGATTAATATTTGTCCATAGTACTGACTTAAACTGAGTTTATTTTTATTACTTTGTATTCTGCGGTGTTGTTTCTGGAGGGAGCCCTTGCCCTTAGTTAATCACAAAATAACCAGGGCTCTGGGATCTTGCAAAGGGGCATGGGGTGGGAGCTGGAGCGATATTTTCCACCAAGGAGAGAAAAGAGGCAGCTGGCAGGCTTTATCATTCCTTCTTCACACATAATCCGGAGCCAAGAAAAGTAATACTCATTGACAAGGTAAGTAACTCCTTAGCAAGGAGCTGTTCTCCAGGTTTAGAAGAAATGTGGATTGTCAGTTGAAGGTGAGGGAGCCTAGGAAGTGTCGGACAACTTACAAAAATCTCCTTGGTTCATGCCGCCCCCACCTTCATCAAGCCATGCTGGAGGAGGGGGGGTGGTTGTGGCTTGGTGCCACTCATGCCCGGGAGAGATTTCCAGTGGTTCCTCCTGGAGCTCATGTTCACATGCCCTGAGAGGACATTCAGGCCCCTTGGCAGAGAAACAAATGATCTGCAACCAAAGGAGTTGGGATTTGACAATGACTGTGAAAGTCTGACTCTTCCTGTTCTCTTTCATGCTGGCACCGGGCAGAGTGTGGGAACTACTGCCTCAATAGTAAGTACACTAAGTCCTGTGACAGACTGTGGCAGTGCTCTGGGCTTGTGCAGGCCAGGGCAGTCAACCACATGCTGGGGGGAAGCAGGGTGAGTGGTGTGGGAGCTCGGACATGGCCACCTGGGCAGCGGGAATCCTTGCTCCCAGGGCTGGCCCCGAGCGCACACATGGCTGGCCCTGGGGGAGCGCCTGAGCTGCTGCACCGGGGGCTTAGCAGGCATCAGTCTCGGGCTCACACAGACCCCTCCGGGGGCTCCATGTGCAGAGCCAATGTGTGACAAGCACGTCCCGACCCTTTCAAGGAGTCCAGGGGAACATGGCTATTGGCCACAGGCCCACGGCCACAGCCAACAACAGCAGCGACAGGCCCTGGCTGTACCTCTCACCCTGGGGGTGAGCCAGACCTGCCAGAGCTCCTCGTTCTGTGCAGCTCCGGGAAGGCCTCCTCCGCTGGCCAGCTTGGATCTCCTCTCTCGTCTCGCTTCTCAGCACTGGTGTCCTGCAGTGAGGGGCTGTCCCCACACCTGACAGCTCCCCTTGCCTCCTCGGGTTCTGCCCTCTTCCCCCTTCCACTCGCATTTCCATTTCCACTCCCCCGGGCCCATTCCCCCCTCTCTTTTCTCTGCATCCCCGTCTTCCTTTCTATTTCCCTGTCCTCTCCTTGCCTGTGGCTGTCCCTCTGCGGCTCCCTCCTTTCCCTGCCTCTTCCTCCTGGTCTTCCTCAGCACCCGCTTTCCTCCTCTCCTCGCTGCAGCTCTTCCCTGCTGCTCCCTCTTCCCACTCGGCTCCTTTCCCATCCTCTTGCCATTCTGTATCCACTCTTTTTCCCTCTCCCTACCCCCCTCATTTCCCCCCCCTCCTCCTCTCTCCATCAGGGAGCTGGCCAGTCCGGCAAGAGCCTTTGGGTCCATCCGTGACATCCAGCCCTGAGGTCCTCGTCCTCGCCCAGGGCTGTGCTGCTTCAGAGAACCACAAAGCAATTTCTTGGATGGTTACCTCAGAAATTGTGTTTTCAGTTTTTATTTCTCTTCCTTTGCTGTTCTTATTTTCTTTCCTTCCTCCCTTCTTTCCTTCTTTTCTTTTATTTTTTATGAAAAGGTTTGGGAACTTGCCAAGATAGGAACTTAGACTTGGGGGCTTATTGTCATTGGGTTTGCTGCTCTCTCTCCTTTTTTTAACATTTAAAAGTTAAGTTTGAACTCTTCCTATGGCTCATAGCATCAAATAATTACACATTTCCTCTCCTGGATGCAGACTCCCTCGTTCAGTGACTTCTTTGCACTGGCCACATATTTTCTTAAAACTGTAACTTGTCTTACAAGCTGGTTTATTCTCTCTCAGTTTGCGCATTTCTTTGAACATGAGATTTATTCTACCTTAACTTCTTTAAGCTGCCATTTCTGTATCTTTCAAAAGAGGAAAGAGATATTGCTGTTTTCTCTCTAGCAGAAATCCCCTAACTGATCCCCAATTTGTGACACCAAACACAGCTACGTAACCTGTTCTTTTGCTAACTGGTGTAAAAGGGTGACTCCTGAGGATATCACCTGAAACAAGGTGATAAGAATTTGGGAGGCAGGAAATACATCTCTAAGATACTGGCAAGTCAAGAGGGCACCGGAAGCCAGAATTTGGGAGAGCCGGTCTGGCGCATGGTCTGTTCCTGTCTTAGCCATATGACCTCAGACAAATCCTTGATGCTTCTCCTCTCCATGTTCCTCTCTGCAAGTGGGAGTGAGCAGCCTGCCCTGCCCTGTACTCCCTGCGCCTTCACGAGAGTGTGGCGAGGGTCTGGTGGAATACACTGGAAGGTGGTCAGAAACGCAAGAGGCCTCATCCATCGTGCTTTGCAGCCTCTTGAGGTCACAGCTGAATAAAGAATCCTTGTGTGCCTTGTCTAGAGATTTGTTTTCTCTGCCTCCCTTAGAGAACATCTGGGGTTATCTCCATCTGCTCCCCACATGGTCCAAGACCTGCTCTTTGGCTTCCAGGAACAATTGGGAACAGTTCAAGTTTCGGCACATTGCAAGGCCTTCTCAGCAGAGCTGAGGCCAGTGACAGGGACAGGACTTGCCAGGGAGGGGAGAATGGGAAGAAGCCAGCTCCAGCCATCAGGCCAGGCGGCTCTGGGTCTGGCCAAGTATGTGTGCGGCCGAGAGGAAGAGGCTGACAAGTTGCTAACTGTCGTATTTCCAGGAGCTGGCTTTCTTGCTGTTTTCCTGCCACGTATGTGAATGCAGGGGGCAAGAGAGAAATGTACCATGTAACCTCTGTTTTCTGTTCTGTCGCAGCGATCACAGAAGCCATTGAGATCCCGCAGTTTATCGGCCGCAGTTACCTGACGTACGACAATCCAGATATCCTCAAGAGGTAATGAGCTTCCACAGGACCTTCCTTATCTTCCTGGGGGTCAATTTCTCAATATCTTTCCCAAGACTTTTTCTTATCTGAAATGCCAGAAGATAATCCTCAAAGAAGACCACTTAGCCATAGCCTCAGGGGGAAAAAACATGCACACATACACATAGAAACTAGAACAAAGCAAAGAAAAAACAAGCTCATTTTGAAAAATCAGCCTTTCGAACAACTTGGATACAAACAGTCCTGGAGAGTAATGTGATCGGCCCCAGGGTTTCTAGTATTCAGGCTTGGAGAGGCAGCGAGAATAATATGTTCACGCAGCCAGGGCAGGTAGCTTCCTGCTACACTGTGGCCATAGTCTTTGGCTTTGACCGGGCCAGCAGCAGAAAGCTTCAGCTGCTCCCGGAACCAGGCAGATCCAAGCCCACTTCCTACTAGGTCAGTACCTACCCTGCATCTTCATCAGCAAAACTCTCATGTCCTCTGCAGGCTCTGGCCAGCGAGACGAGGGGCTTCTCATCTCTGTTCATGTGGATACAAGAGCACAGGACAGGGAGGTGCATAGGTCTCAGCCAAGGCTTTTCACCGCTGGTGGCAGAAGCTCCAGCCCTGGGTTTTGGAAAAGCTTTTTACATGGCAACGGGGGAGGCTGGCCCTTGGCAAAATCCTCAAGCTTATCTTTGGCACTTTCGGTTTACTCCTTCCCTCTTTTCCCTCCCCTGGTTCTTTGTAGTTTATAGCGTGTCATCTCCCTTTCTGCCCCTAGCACAGTCATTCTAGAATTTTCCTTCCTGCATCTTAACACATTAAGGCAAATCTTTATGCTAAAGGCATTCAGCTCCTAGGGTGGAGTTCAGTGGCTTTTCAGGGAACAAAAGTGGTAGAGAGGATTTTTCCTGGGGCATTGGATGTCCCTGATAACTCTGAATGTACACCAGACAGACATTGCTTCATTTCTTTAATCCCAGGTTGTATTTATCTATGTTGTCTTGGTGTGGGGACTTAGGTGAAGTGGATTCCCAGCCAAGAGAGCTCCTCTTCCTTCTTTGGCCCTTTCTCTCCAAAGATGGAAGGTCATTTAGTCCCCAGAAGGCAGTGACAACATGAAAGGGGCCCAAATCTTTAACCTCTGGTGCTTAGAGACCACTGGGTGGTTTGGGGGAGTAGAGGGACTTGGTGAGCGTGGGAAGCAAGGGGCCACAAACAACAGCAACTCCGATAGTGTGTGTGTACATGCATATGTATGTACATGCATGTGTGTGTACATGCATGTGTATGTATGTGTGGGTAGATACATATGCATGTGTATGAAGCAGCAGGCAAAGTCAAGTTCAGAGTCTATTTCCTTTAGATGCCTTTGGTATCAAGTAACAGAAAGCTCAGCTTAAAATGTCTTAAACATAAAGGGTATTTATTGTTTTATATAACAAGCAGTCCAGACTCAGACTCGATCTTGGGTTGATTTATTCAGAGAAGCAACTGTATCCCAAAGACTTGACTCTCATCCATATTTCCACCTTGTTATCCTCAGCATACTTTCTGGGGCCACACCCCAGCTGTACCTAAGATGCTCATAAGAAGGTTATAAAGCCAGGCAATACCCAGTGAATGTAAAAAACTTTTTTTTTCCTCATGTGATTTTTTTAAAAGGAAAGGAATCTTTACCGGAATCCTCCTGGTGAATTTCCTCAATCTCATTGGACAAAAATGGGTCACATGTTCACCCCCAAACCAACCACTGGCCAGAGAAATGGGAACCTCTTGATTGGCGTATACAATCAGTATTCCCCAGGCAAGCAGAAGGAAGTGACCTGGAGCAAAAGTCTGGGAAAAGCGGGTCTCTAGGGAACGGGCCAGGGCTGGATTGCTCTGCACCTGGCCTGGCGGACCTCGCTCCCCCTCACCCCACTGAGGCCCTGCATGGGAAGGCAAACTTGGTCTCTCCCTGACTACATCAGGCTGGGAAGACTGGATGCAAGTCCCCTCCCCTGTTCCCTACTGACTACATTCCACAGCTGCAGATGCAGGTGTGTGGGGCAGACAGAGATGGCACAAGTGGCAAGAGGATGGAAAAGGAAACTTTTCCAGTAGGGTTGTATTAGTAGCAATATTAAATTACATTTACTCCCCTCTCACCTTTGATTCAAGGACTTCAGGCCTGCTCTTTTCCTTACCACAGATGAAACACTAATCACATTAGTGAGAATGGATTTCTTAATTAGCCTATTCCCAAGAATTGATAAGAGCACATCAGCGTGTGAACCTACTCCCAGCCATGGCCCATCCTGCCTGAGCGCCCCTCCTTTCCTCGCAGCTCCCTGTTCTTCTCCACCCTGGCTCTGCCCCAACACTCCTCCAGACGATGAACCCATCAGGCCGCCTTCCTTGTCTGACACTCACCTCCTGTGCAGTCACACCTGTCTAGACCTGTCCTCAGGACAGTCCCTGCCACAGCTGGTCATGCACACCCATGGTCATAGCCCAGAGAGGCTGCTAATTCGAGCCTCTTGGTAATTTGGAAACTCATTCTCTGTTGGGGGATGGGCCCCTTGAGTGGTAGGACAGGAAGGAGTGAAGAGAGGTGTGCATGGGGCTGCAGCCTGCGACCCATAGCCATAGTCATAGTCTTGCTAATCTGTGACTCAGCTGTCTCATGGGGGTTCACAGTGCTTGGGGAGGGAGACACTGCTGCTGAGTGAGCAGTCCAGACCTTTAGACCCATGGTGCGACTCGTGGTGGTGAAGTAAGTGTCAGAAATACCAGATCATCCTTACATCTGGTTGCTCGGGGCTGGCAGACAAAACTAGGATTACTCGGAAACAGATGTTGGTGGCTGATTTGATGGACTTGTTTGTATATTTCCTCCAGGGTGTCAGGGTCAAGATCAAATGTGTTCATGAGGTTTAAGACGACTGCCAAGGATGGCCTGTTGCTGTGGAGGGGAGACAGCTCCATGAGACCCAACAGTGACTTCATTTCCTTGGGCCTTCGGGATGGAGCCCTGGTGTTCAGGTAACCCCCTCTCTGGCTGCCTTCAGCAGTACCTTGGGATTTTTCTCAGACAGTGCAGATCATGCCAAGCAGAGCGATTCAAAAGTAAGCCAAAACCCAGTCTGCTGGAATTGGCTACAGCCTGAAGCTCCAGGCTCATTTGAAACTCCTGGTCTTTCTTTCCAACATGCACCTTCTAGAGCAGCAGTCAGCAAACTGCAGCCTGTAGGCCCACTCTGGCCCACCTCCCATTTTTGTAATTAGGTGTTATTGGAATACTGTCATACTCTTTCATTTATATATTGCCTGTGACTATGTTCATGCCACAATGGTGCACTTGAGTAGCTTCAAAGGGAACTGTATGGCAAAGCCTAAAATATTTGCTATTTAGCCCTTTACAGAGCAATTTTGTGCTGCTGTTCTAGTGTGTTACTGCCGTCTGCTCTCTATTCACAAGTTATTAATGGAAGGAGTAGAAAGAAGACTCTGGTACCGCGAAGGGTGGAAGCGAGTAGTCGGCATAACACTCAGCAGCTCAGGAAGGTCTGAAGATCTAACCCCCGGGAGACCTGCCTTTGAGTTCTCCCTAGTTCCGTTATCCCTCTTTTGTTTTAATTCCATTTTCATGTCCTTTAGTGGACACTCACGCTAGACATCAGAGAGGGGATTAAGGAAGTAAAAGCCCCCCAAATGCCTGCCCTGTGGAGCAGAAGATTCTCGAAGCTTAGCAGGCGTCAGAATCACCCGGGGAAATGGCGGCCGCACGGATTGCCCGGCCCCATCCCTGGAGTGTTTCCGGTTCAGCAGGTCAGGGGCGGGGCCTGACTTTGCGTTTCTAATACATTCCTAGGTATGTTGAGCGTAAACGTCACTTGCCCCACATCACGCTTGCCCCTAAATAGCCCAGCATGCTAAGTGATTCAATCCCATGGTCGCGGGGGACCGAGAGCCGTGTGTGGTGGAGGCTGGAGGCTGCAGGTGCGAGGCAGCTGGCCACCGTCTCCGCTCCCACACGGCCGCCCCCTTATCCGCCTGGAGGTCAGACACGGAGCTCCTCACGGCCCGGTTCAGGCTGGCTGCCTCAAAGCCATTTTCTTGTGGTTTTCCTGTGGTTAACCTCGCCAAGGCCTCAAGTACTTGATTATGCCCAGAAAAGGGAACTGAAACAGTAGCTGAGCTGTGGGTGGGATGGCCTAACTCCCCCGCTCAACTACCAGCTGCAACCTCCCCACCGCCCACTCCGGCCACCACTCCCGCCGGCTCCTGCGCCCAGACCCCTTCCCTCACCCGCCCACTTGGCACCCTGCGGACAGCTCCGCTTCATCCTGGACATATTTTTTATGTTACTGTTTCTCAGGTTTCTGAAAATTGGCTCTGTGTTTTTGTTCTAGTCCTGGAGTTAGAGTTGCGTCTGTGTAGGAGGCGCCGCCGAACCCAGGCAGAGGCCGACTCCCGCGCCTTCCTGGGCGTGGAGCCACACTGTCACGGTGCCTCTGTATCCCCCTGCCTGGCAGTTATTCCACCACGGCTGTTCACAGACACAGAGTTGTGGCTGGGCACAGAGAGGAATTATGGTGTAGGCCGGTGATTTGGAAATGCCAGCGTACAGTGAGTCAGCAGGGAGCTTATTTCAAAGGTAGAGATTCCTGGGCTCACCCCTTACCCCGAGATTCTGATGGAGTGTGTGTGTGTGGGCACCAGGGTCTGATTGGAAACAAGCACCCCAGGAGGGTCCAGGAACCCTGACCTGAGAAACAGGGTCTGAAGTAGCTTTGGAGTCAGACATGCCTGATCCTTATGGCCATGTGACCTCATGCAAGTTACCTGATTCTCTGAGCCTCTGTCCCCTCCTCTGTAAAAGGAAAGGGTTGGTTGTCAAGATTAATAAATTGATTCCTGCAAAGGGCTTAGTGCAGGGTCTGGCGTAGCTAGTTAGTTATTAGTCATGATGGTAATACAAATTTTTATCCTTGATGGAGTGTTTTTGGAGTTTTAGAAGCCTTTTCCTCAGAGAGATAAAATTTAGTTATTGCTGCAATTTAGTTATTATTGTTGTTGTTGTTATTTTTAGTAAGTCATGGGCCCTGCCCTTGGGGAGCTCACATCAGTAGAAGCTAGAGAGGGAATCAATCGTTCTACAGAGGAGGCGAATCATTCTTGAGGTTTCAGTGTTTGATGCAGGACCGCAGCAAATAGAAGAGGAATCCTAAGATAATACAATTATATTCTCAACTTTCTTGACTTTCTTTCTTCACCTAAATGCTGGTTCTTTTGCTAATTTAGTGTTCAAAGCCCTTCTGCCAAAGAGTAGGGAAGAGCAATGGAATTCTTTAAAAAAAAAAAAAAAAAAACTTGTTCATGGTTTTAGTGCAAGGCTGAACAGAAGAAAAGGAAATCAAAGCGCTCAGCTAAAATGAGTGCGGTTTTCTGTTTTGTTTTGTGTTTTTGTTTTTGTTTGCTTCATTTTGTTTTGTGATTATATGTGGGGCATAAAACCTACCACCGGGTGGGTTTGTGAACATCACTTGACTGGCAATCTTTCCCACTAATTTTCACCTCATAACATTTTCATGCAACAGAGAAAGGGAAGAGATCTGACGTTAGTAAAGTGCCCTGTGCTACCATTTAAAGGGGACACGACTAAAAGTGCCACCACATGAAGGCATGAAGGTGGTTGTGTGGTTTCCAAAAGGCCTCCCCCAGTGGCATATCCTGGTGGCCCACCTTGGTGCTCAGCCTCACAGCCTGCACAGCACACCAAGTGGAGTGGCTCAGAACAACCCATTCATGGTAGCCAGATTCCCAAGACATCAATAGAGAAACTAGACATGCATTCATTCACTCGTTTGTTTCTACATTTTTATATTGAGGCATAACTATATGCAGTGCATACTTGTTCAGTGTACAGCTTGATAAATTTTAAAATACATAAACACCAAATCACCACCACCCAGAACAACATATAGAACATTTCCACCACCCAAAAAGGCTTCCTCATCCCTCTTCCAGGGAAAGTAGCCTCTATTCATGGTCATCATATAAAGAGGGAGCTTGCTAATCCAGGGTGAGTATCAGTATGCCTGGAGAAGCAGGAGCTTCTTTGGAGGGTCTGAAATCAGATAGAGTGGGGGCAGGGGAAGGGAGAGTCAGGCCAGGGAGGAGCCCCCCAAGTTGCCCACCCACAGTGACAGCTGCACTCCTGTCTGCCAGATTCAGCGTTGACTCCCCAGAGCACATCCTGGCTCTTGGCATGAACAGGAGAGTTATTAGGCTGGAGAACAGAATAAGGAACCCACCCTTTGTCCATACAGGATCGAACACAGCTGAAAGGTTTTCATTCGCTGGGTTATAAACACGTTCCAGTCCAGCGTCCTGGCACTTATACCCAAGTCACCTTGAATCTGAGAGCTGGGTGTTCCTGACCGCTCTGGTTACACATTCACAGCCTGTTTGCTTACTCTCACAGGTGGGTACTCCTCTAGGAGAGGCTTCACGCATTTAACTCTTGGTGACAACTTTCTCCTTCCTACTAGTCCCTCGGGGTGCATTGTCATCCCCTATATAAGCTAACTGCTGCATATATCTGCAGTGGTGGGATTGTTTGTTTGACTCCCACGCACAGTGCTTTCTGCACATGTTAGCTTACCTAACATTTCCTATGGTCCTTCAGAGACGGGATTATTATCTGCATTTGACAGATGAGAAAATTTAGGCTCAGAGAGGTAAAGCAGATTGCCCAAGGTCACAGAGCTAGTAAATTGGCAAGACCGGAGATCAAGGCAGGTCCATGGAATCTGAGTGTCCACACTTTTCCTATCATCCCACGTTGCCTCTTGGAACAGCCATAGCTAGTAATTCAGCTAGGTTTCTGTCAACAAGCAGCTAGCCTGCTTCATATTCATTCAACAAGCATTTGGCTGCCAAATAATGAAAACAGAAAATTCCACCTCCAGGCTGTTTTACACAAGGAAACACTTGATGTGGGAAAATTCATTAGAAAACAGTGGATTTTTCAGGGTCAGAGTGGCAGTTTTGTCCCATGGTTTGTCAAGTCACCCCAAGTCCTATTCTTGGTTAAATGTCACTGGGTTGTGTGATTTCTTTGAGCTCCATTATTAAGGCAATGACCCGTGGTGCTTTCTCTGGGGAAAGCCAAGTGCTTTCTATTCCTGCTCTTTTCTGAGAATGAGTGTGTGCGAGTGCTCGGTAACTAGCGCAGGTTTCTCTCAACACTCCTGTATCTCGGGCGGTGAGGTAAAGGGGAGACACCTCCTCTGATAAGATGAGGAGAGCGTTATCCCAGGTGGAACATATTTCCTTTCAGAAACGTGATTACATGGGCTTGATTATATTATCCAGGGAAGGTCTAGGCAGTTGGCCGAATGCCCAGGTTAGAGTAGTCACTCACTAAATATTTGTTGAATTAAATTAAATTAGAATAATTGAATGAACACTGGATTAAGAGGGATATTTCTCTCTGGTAAACAACATATTCATGTTGTCTGATACCCTTAAGGTATCAGTGCTGAGAAGTGAACTTGAAAATAGAAAGCTACTAGGTGCACCTGATATCAGAGTAAAATGGGAGTTGAGGGCAGATAATACACCAAGTTCAAGTTCTACACGTTAGCTTTGTGATTTTAGGCCAATTCCCTTAATCCCTCTGGGGTTCAGCCTACTGTGCAATGAATGTTCTGGCTTTTTTTTTTTTTTTAAGCGAAAACACATGTATTAGTTTCCTAGAGCTCTGGTAACAAATTACCACAAATTGAGTGGCTAGAAACAGTAGAAATTCACTCTCTCACAGTTCTGCAGGCTAAAAATCCAAAATGCCATGTATTGCCAGGGTTCATCCCTTCTGGGGGGTCCGAGGTAGATTCTGCTCCACGCCTCTCTCCAGGCTCTGGTGGTTGCTGGCAATCCTTGGTGTTCCTTGGCTTCTAGATGCTTCACTCCAATCTCTGCCTCCATCCTCATCTCTTCTGGGTGTCTCTGTCTCTATGTCCAAATCTCCTCTTCTTATAAGGATACCAGTCATATTGGATTCATATTGCCCTGATCCAGTATGACTTCATCTTAACTAATTACATCCACAAAGACCCTATTTTCAAATAAGGTCACATTCTGAGGTTCTGGATAGACGTGAGTTTTGGAGGGACACTATTCAACCCAGTATAACACATTACAAATGGTAAAGCTCTTCGTGTTGTTTCTGATGCTGTAGTGCTGATGCTTCTGTATATGGGGGCATTAAAAAAAAACCTGATGACATTATGCTAGTGAAATAAGCTAGTCACAAAAAGACAAATATTGTATGATTCCAATTATATGAGGTATCTGGAATAGTCACATCCACGGAGACAGAAAGTCAAAGGATGGTCGTCAGGGACTGGGGGGAAGGAGGAATGGGTACAATGAATTTTTGTTTTGCAAGATGAAAAGAGTTCTGGAGATTGCTTGCATAACAATGTAAATGTGTGTGCCTAACACTACTGAACCCCATGCCTAAAAATGGTTAAGATGGCAAAGGTTATGTTGTGTATATTTTACCACAATTAATTTTTTTTTAATTTCGAATCATTCATGGGCTATCCTGGAAACCAACCAACTACCTTTTATAACACTGTTTTGTTTTCTGTTAAGGAAACTGCATTCTGTGTTCCAAAGAACTTTTGCATTGAGAATCATTTGGGAATGGTGTCTGCCTGTGCATTAGTGTTTTATTCTGTTCTCTGTCTTGTTCTTTTCCAATGTCTTTAGCTATAATCTGGGCAGTGGTGTGGCATCCGTCATGGTGAACGGCTCCTTCAACGATGGTCGGTGGCACCGAGTTAAGGCTGTCAGGTGAGTCCCAACCACAGTGTGAGCCAGAGCCAGAGCGAAGCAGTGGTGGGATGTGGGGTCCAATTCCCTTACAGCCCCGCTGTCCTGTTCCCCAGCCTTGTCTGGTGTCGTAGCACTCCTCACCCAGGGCATTCAGGGCGTTTTGCCACCAACTCCCACTGTACCCTCCACTGATGCTCACAGGCTGGAGAGACTGAGTCCACAAATCTTCACTGAATGGTAACCTTCTGGAGAGAAAACCTTTTGGTGACTAACCCAGAGGAGGGCCTTGATATCTAGTGAGGCGAAATTTCAGGGTATGTGGACTTGGAAGAATTCTTCAAATCTCATTGCCTAGGCAATTGCCACTTTAAAAAAAAAAAAAAATTTCCTGAAACCTAGAAGCTGTATGTGGTTTATACAGCCCCAATTGTTAATATTTATCTCCCCCATCCCAGAGGTAATCACTACCCTGACTTCTGATTAACTTTGGGTGAATCATTCCTTTGATCTTCTTGTAGGTTTACTGTCTACACTCATATTCCTAACAATATATTTTCAGAAACCAAAGAGTAGGCCCAAACCTAGAGACGTCAATACCACATGTTAGATAAAGGTCCCAGGAGAAAATAAGTTGAAGGGCAGCTCTGGTTGGGGTTCCCTGAGAATTTTCTGAAACCCTTTCTGGGGAAGTCAGTGGGTGAGGTCATGAGTGAGGCCTGGGAAACATGGGGCTCGCCATGGTCAATTTCCTACTCAGTTCACACACAGGCTTTCACGGGAAGAGCCCCATGGGGCCCCCTTCCCTGTCACTATGCCTGCCTTTGAAGGCCTTTGAGGATACAGAGGCAGATCTGCGCCTGTCAGCTGCCCAGGTGGCCTAGAACCCCCTTTAGACTGATAGGGATTTTGATGAAGCCCCAACTCTAACTTTTCAAAAAAAGAAATGATTTCCCATGATGAATATTTATAGGCTTGAATTTCAAATATGTTCTAGAATATAAGTCACAATACACCTAATCCAACCTAACTCCACAATACTCCAAACTATATGGCTTCTAAGTTCCTCATTTCTCTTATCCATCTTTAGAGGGGCTTGCATGGAAACATCCCAAGGAATAGGAAATGCTTGAGTTCTTACCTGCAACCATACTTGATCCCGACAATCTCTACCCTGGGAACATTAGGGAACACCCTGCTGTCAGTTTCCTTGAGTAGAGATGGTTGGTAGAATACTCACATATTGTGGAAGGATTTGTAAACCTTCATTAATTGTTGTGGTTTGATTATGTGTATCAAGACACACACTGGAGGGGATGCCAGGCACTTACTAGACATCTAAGGAAACCAATGTTAAATGACTTTCTCAAGACTATACAACTGTTTGTGGGCAGAGCCAAGATTAGAATCCTAGATCAAAGCCCTTTCCATCCCATCCCATGATGCAGCCCACCCACAGCTAGGATTTCAGATGTTTGGGAGGGATAAGGCAGTGGAATCTTACACCAGAAGAACATCAGATGTCAGAGCATTGAGCTTGGTATCATGCAGATGGCTCAGCAGACTTGGTTTTTCCTGCTGGCATCATTGATATCTCTCGTAGTGGGCTGCAGTGAGGGCTAACCAGTAGCAGTGAATCCCAGGAACTGGACAGGTGGGAGTATTCCAGCAGACAGTGTGTTGTGAGCAGAATGGTACAACAGATCTCAGTGGGAACTGGCTCAATGCCATAGATGTCAACTATGGCAAGAAGGATTTGGTGGATACCTTAATCCTATGTAGCAGGCTCTGGGGTTAGAGCCAGGGGATCCATGAAGAGGACATGCTCAAAGCGAGCCTTGCTTTGTACACTGTCTTGCTCTGGATGATACTGGGCTTGTAGGCATCTATCCCAGCAGAGAAGAGAAAACAAATTCTAATTCCTTAGACATCTCCAGGTGCCAGGCACTTTACATACTTTATCTCAGTTAATATTCACAGCAACCTATATTTTATAATCTTCATTTTATGGATAAAAATGATGATATGATGATATTGATAACAATAACACCACACTCCCCTACCAGTTTTTATGTATCGGGTGTCATGCTCTGTGCTTTGCATGCATAACGTCTGATCTCCACGATAGTCTTGGAAGATGGGCACAGTTATTCCCATTTCAGATGAAGATGCTGAAGCTCCACAAATTCACTTGTTCATTCGTCTACATTGTGAGCCGTATATTATTCCAGACACATGAGATCCATCATTAAATAAAACTAAGATCCTTGCCTGATGGTCTTGCATTCTAATGGGAGGCAACAGACAATAAGTAATAAATATGATAAAGAAGTACTTATCTATATGTTAGAGGTGATACCACATATTTTTTAAGTCTAAGATGCCATTGATTATAAGGCATATCTTCACTTCAGAAATATAAAAAGTGAGAAATTCTTAGAATTTATGTACAGTGTGTGGAAAAAATGGAATGTTTTAGAGCAATTATGTTTTCAAAAAAAAAAAAGGCAGGGCAAGCAAGGCAAGCTGTTGGGGGCATTGCCTGACACTCAGGTGTGAAATTCTAAGAAAGCATTTCCAAAATGGGAGTGGGAGTGTATGGTCTCAGGGGTGAGGACAGAACAGGAGAATCTTCTCTGAAGCTCGGTACTGCACGAGTTGCTGTCAAGCAGTGAGGCCTGGGCTGGTGTACCTCCCCCCAAACTCCGTGCTACAGAAGCAGATGTATTTGCTTGAAGAAGGTTCACGGGGCTGGATAGGTTTGGAAACCAGCTTAGAAAACTGCAAAGCCCTCGCCCCAGATGAACACTTCCCCTCTCCTGTGTTCAGAATCACTCTGGGGCTCTGCGGGTCCTTTAGAAACTTCTAAGCCATTCTTCTTCCTCTGCTAGAGTAATCCTCTACCTACAAAAACTGCTTCATTGGCTTTGCTTGTGCTTAGAATAATATTCAAGCCCCTCACAGCTCCCCAGGCACAGCCCCCCAAACCCCTCCTTACTCCTCCCCTTGGCTTCACCTGGAAGTTCCTCCCTGGCTCCCTCTCAGTCTTGGGGTAAATCCTGAGCTCCTCATGAGCCCTCACCGTCTGCTTCTGGCTTCACTGTCCATCCCCTTTGTCCTCTGTGATCCCTCTGAGCTGACCTTGTTCACTTGTTTACTGTCATAAGCCCCGCAGTAGCATCTGTGGCACTGGCTTTGCAGTTTTCTAAGCTGTCTTCCCTTTGCTGTGGCTGCTGCCTCTGCTTGAGTTATCCTTGTCCTTCGCCCGCCTTGCCAGCCTTCAAAGCTCATCGCGGGCAGAATCTCCTCTGAGAAGCGTTTCCTGCCCCACCCGGTAATAACCGCCCCGTTGCTGGTCCAGGTCGGGCACTCCTGTGTGATCCCATGGCACCCTTGGAGTGGTTGGTGGCTCTGCGCTGTCACTCCCAACTTGTTTTTTTTTGTCTTCCTCAGTAGACCACAAACTCCTGAGGGCCAGGAACGTGGGGATTTTTTTTTTTTTTTTTTTGGTTTGGATTTTGGTTTTCGCAGCCCCATCATTTAGCACAGTGCCTGGCACATAGTGAGTGCTTTAATACATTTTTGTTGAGATGGATGGATATTTGAATGAGCTCCCAAAATGATGGAGTTTGGGGGATTTTTTGTTGTTTACAGAGATGGCCAATCGGGAAAGATAACTGTGGATGACTACGGGGCCAGAACCGGCAAATCACCAGGCATGATGAGGCAGCTGAACCTCAGTGGGGCTCTGTATGTAGGTGAGTGCCCTTGGCCAGATCTGAATTAGGCCAGTGCTTGTCTGGGGGGTCCTCCCTGGGCACTTCGCTGGACCAGTCAAATACCTGGAAATCAGGAAGCTCTCCAGATACTCCATTCTCCCATTTTCTGAACTTCTGACTCATAGCTGAGGGGACAGGAAGGGACTCAGATGCTTTTGTGCCTTGGACTGATCCACCAGGGAAACCATGCTTTTCTTGTTTATAGAACAGGAACCTGCTAAATATAGCTCCATGAATGCTCTCTGAGGAAGGAAGATCTGTCTTTCTGGTCCCTCTCAGAATAGAATGAGTAGTATTTCTGCAAATGGCTTACAACACACTAATGTAGACACATAAAAATGAAAAGCTATCTCTGTCCATATGTTATCTTCTAAAAGTGAATTTAATTGAAAGCATTCAACATCAGTGTGCGTCTTTTGGTTTAAGATGATACCACCTCTAACTACACACTACATTTTGTTGACATTATATAACATTTCAGAATTGACTAGATACTATTTGGTCTCAAGGTGGTCACTTGGGCCAGGAATCATACACGAGCTATGTATTTATAGCCCTTGGTTGTGTACCAGATTGATCCAAGTCAACCTGTTCTTTCAAGGATAATTATAAAATAGGCGGAGATGCTGAACGGTTCAAGGGACCCACAGCCCCCACCCTGTCAATCGGGGACCCTTTGCTCAGTAGACACTCAGATGCCCCAAAGAGGAACCCCGACTTCCCCCTGCTAATACCTCCCTCTTGCTTCCTGGCAGGTGGAATGAAGGAAATTGCTCTGCACACTAACAGGCAATACATGAGAGGCCTCGTGGGCTGCATCTCTCATTTCACACTGTCCACTGATTACCACGTTTCCCTCGTGGAAGATGCCGTGGATGGGAAAAACATCAACACTTGTGGAGCCAAGTAACACCAGCCGGCCTTCTATCCTGAGATTCCCCGGGGCCCCAAGACCCTGCCTGATGCCATACACAGAGGCCCGGGGACCAGGTGTGTTTCCTCTCAACAAGGGGAAAGTACACCCCGATGAGAGACTGAGAACCAAGACAGCAGTCCCTGGATGGCCTTTCCTGCTGACACTCTGTGGGCCAGACCCAACAGAATACTCTGTGTAGGAAGCAGTGGACTTTGTCCATTGAACGTGTAGCAGCTGCCAGAGATCACACATCAGTGCAAATTCCAGAGCCTGTCTGCTATAGCTCCATGACTGTGTTGTGATTCATAGTACATTAAAAAAAAAAAGAGAGAGGAAGAGAGAGAAAGAGGAAGAAACCCACAGGGCAGTATTAAAATACTTCTCTTCTTCTCTGACTCATGACACTTTTAATGACAGCAGAATGACTGTGTGACCTTGAACTTCAAATTTCCCACCTTGGCCCATGGATTGTTCGGATTAACCCCTTCCACTCCTCACTGGCTGGCTCGATGTGCTCTGACTACTCCATGAAAATAAAGATGGAGGGAGAGAAACAGAATCATAATCATAATGTGGCCCCCTCCCCAAAGTTTACCTTGAATGTGAAATCCTTACATTTTATAATGCAAATTTAAGAAAATGAGCCCCATGATTTTATAGCTGTACTTTTGTATGTGTATATTTTTATAGCTGCAGACTCTCCACACAGTATACTTTTGGAAGTTTGGGTAGATGACCCTGAATGCTTGCACATTTTCCTAAAACTTTTCTCCCAAAGGAGACTTGTTTGGGCCCTTTGTGATATCAGTGGAGCAGGATTAGTAGCTTGAGTGGGCGACGTGGGGACCTGACCATTCTCTTTCAGTAAATGTTGATGTTCAAAGGGATGAATATGAAGCTTTCCAATTAAGCAGATTAAAAGGAACATGTGTTATGGAAGTAGGTCACTGTCATTCTTGTTTTAAGAGAGGGGCAATATTTGTAGTAGACTTGAATAAAAGGGATGAAGAAGGCTAGAACTCATTCATTCATTCATTCATTCATGGAGGTGTTAACTGACTTTGCAGAGGCCACGTCTGTACTCGTGGACACTAATATACTCAGTGTTTCTCAGGCTGTGCAGGGGGTGGAGGGACATGTCCTCAGCATGGTCTGAGCTGGGCAAGAACCAGAGAAACAGGATTTCTTCCTTCCGTACCATCAGATGTCTCCGTTGCTATTCACCCATGTGACCCTGGGGACAGCTGGCTCACTGGCAGATCCCCAAGACAGGACTTGCTAAGGGAAAGGTGAGATGAGCGCTGCCCCCAAAGAGTAGGGAAATACAATCTATTAATACCTCACTCAAGTGCCTATAATTAGTCCCAGTCATGACTCTGCTCCTGTTTGTGCAGCATCATTCTGCAAAGACTTTGGAGGTTTGTGCAAAACCCAGTTTTAAGCACATTAAGAATTCTAAAAGATGAATAAATAAACTAGAGAGGTTCACCTTGTGCCCCACTCTCCTGCTTCCTGTCTTTGGGAAACTTTGATGACCAGGATCTTTCTTACCAGAGGAATCATGGTAACAGTAGAACAGTAATCATCCTCCTCTCCTACCCACATCACCTGTGAGTGCAATCCGAAGAAAAGCCACATGGTAGAAAGTGGGTCCTACCACCTCCCAGATGCACTCACCTCAACGCCTTTCCCTGTGATGATGCTGGGTCAGTGCTTCCCAAGACATACTGGAGTTGCCTTTACAGCACGTCTTCAATGGATTGCCGCCAGCCAAAACAATCATTGCGATTTTAGCAAAATATTCAGCTGAGTTGAAGCCAGAAGAGCTTCAGCTTGCAGATGGGTTGTTGTCCCATGAAAGTGTTATCCAGAGGAAAATGCGATGACCCAGGGATGAGGGCCTGGGAGGGTGTATAGAACTGAAGAGGATTCAGAACTCTCTGCACCTGGGTGGGAAGCTGGCGCGGCTAAGGGGAGAGGAGAGACAGGGTGAGGGGTTCAGGGCAGTAGGGACCCTGCAGGTGAGAGGCAGCAGAGTAGAGGGACCCAAGAGCATCTGATGACGTAGGAGGCTCAGAGTAGGAGACAGTATATTCCAAATGTCTCCGTTTTCTCTAAGTATATCTGTTGCCTATTGCCTCGATAATGCTGCATAACAACCAACCACAGAACCTCAGTGGCCTACAGCAATAAGTGTTTATTGCCTTGAAGTGTTTATTGCCTTAAAGCAGCTTATGTGCCTTGAGTGGTCAGCTTGGCATCTCTGCCAATCTTGCCTGGGTGGTTATTATGACCCAAGTTGGACTTGTGCACACGTGTAGGGGTTGCTAATTTAAGAAGGCCTTGCTGGGACGGTGAGGGGCTGGAGTCTGCTCCATGTGTCTCTCATCCTCCTCCTGGGCCCAGTGGGCTGGCCTTAGCACTGATGGCCTTGGTTTGGAACTGCCCCGTGGCCCTGCAGCCACATCTTATTAGTCTGCAGATTCAAGAGATGGAGAAATGGAGTCCACCCCCACAGGGAGAGAACTACTGAGTCATCTGGCAAAGGGCCTGGATACAGGGAGGGGTGAAAAATCGGGCCATTCATGCCATCGATCCACCACAGCAAGTCAGATGTTGAAAGAAGAAGTACAATAGGGGCGCAGTGGCAATAGGGCCTCTGCAGGAACCCTTGGGGCTGGGGACGAGGTCCAAGGTCTGTGCAGTGCTCAGTGACAGGCCAGGCCTAGCCCCACGGGAGCAGCGTTCACCCTCCCCCAGCCCTGTCCTCCCACCTGTTGCCTGACGCTTGGCAGCTGGTTGTTCTGGGGAGGAAGGACCGGCAGGGAGATGGATCTGTCCCTGGCTTTCGGGTAGCTGCTGTGGGGAGAGGCATGTCCGAGGAGGCTGGCTGGGCTCTCGACTGGAGAGAAGGTTTCGGTGAGCAGCTGGGGAGCTCAGAGGTTAATGCAATCCCCGTTCTGTGAAGGAAGGATAAGGAGACGCATGGGTTCCTGAAAAGCCTTTGTCCCACAGTCAGCATCAGAGAAGATTCCCCAGAACCCTCCACCGTTCTAAGGAAGGGTGACTGGGAGTGGGGCGAGAACGTCCTTGCTTTTCCTTTTAAAATGGACTTTCACAACCCTGGACAGCCCAACTGCGGGGTTTCTCTCAGGAAGGTCAGTGGGGTCCTCTTTGTCCCCACATGGCCCCAGAAGCTCAGGAGGCTGCAGCCTGCGGAGACGCCCCCTCCTGTCCCCCACCGCAGCCCCCACTCGCCCCCACTCGGAAGGGCTGCCCTGCTCTCCCGCCCTCTTGTTTGCCTTTCATTTCCTGACCCGGTCCTGTCCCTGGCTCCGGCTGCTCCAACACAAACAGGTCGCTGCTTTCCACACACTAACTGCCCTGCTCACCAGTAACTGGCGCTTTCCTTCCGTCTTCCCTCCTCTCCTTCCCTCCACTGCTCACCTCCCCTGGTCCCCCCTTGCAGGGAGCTGCCTCCGCCCTGAGTGGGAGGAAGGATCTCGGAAATGTGCCCAGAGCTGGAGCTGGCAGGCCCAGAGATTTCCACTTGGAGGAAATGCTGCATTTTTCACCTTTAACCCAGAAAAATATGGTTCTCAGAAAGCTTGTTTTTAGCACTGTGAGTTCCCAAAGGAAGAAGAATAGGGAGTAGGAGAGGCCCCAGCCTCTCTCAGAGCTCTGACAGCCAAACCCCCAGCCCAGAAGGCTGTTCTTCCTGGGAGGGAATTGCCAAGGGGCAGCCTGAAGAGGCCCAGCTGTGGAAAATAAAGGCAGAGAACTCCAGCTCCCAGTGGAAAGACAATGGTCTAGGAGAGGAACCCAGACACAGCTTCAGCTGCTTCCCACTCCCCTCCCAGCCCCTCCCAGCTCCCGCCCTCCCAGGAGACGCAGTAGCTGCCCTGGAAGATGCAGGTCTGTAGGGTGTAGCTGCCCTGGAAGATGCAGGTCTGTAGGGTGCGCAGCCACTGCCCACTCTCAGTTGAGAAGGGTTGAGATTAGCTTATCAAAGGCAGGAAAGAAGTTCTCCAGGACTTTCTCCCCGAGCAAGCCCAGTGGGGAGAGAGCTGGCAGCACGGAATCAATATCAGAATAATCCGAAATCAGGGAGCTGTGCAGCTGCAGCCCATTCCCATTGTTATTTCTCAGCCTAGAGCAGTGGGTCATTCAGCCGCATCAGAACTGGGCATCGACACAGCACACACTATGCAAAGAAGGGAAATACGAGTGCCCCTGCCTCAGCCATCGTGTGGCTCAAGGCACCAGGGCTGAAGGCATTCGGCGTGGTGGGTCTCTGTGGAAGTGACAGGCTGCCGATAGGAAGTCCCAGCTTACAGGTGGCTACTTCAGGCCAGCAAGTGACTAATCCAGTTCAGCAGCATGAACTGGCTCCTGAGAGCCGGCCTGTGAGTAACCGCATCCCAGCCTCACATTCAAAGAACGATCACGTATTTGATCCTCACCACAGTCCTCCCGTGATGGCCAGAGCAGGTAGCATGGTCCGTTTCACTTGGGAAGACAGAAGCTGGCCAGGGAGGCTGGGTGACTTGCTCGTGGTCCCCCCATGGGGATACAACCTTGACGCTGCCCTGTGGAGCTTTCCTGCCCCTTGCCCTGACCTTTAGTCAGGTGCAGGCCGCCCGAGGACACCAGCGTCCTCTGGTTAGCTGTCCTTGGCAGCGTAGTCACATGGGGGAGGGGGATTTGGGCAGAGGCCAGGCCCCGAGAGTTCGCTTCCCAGCGTCTTATCTCGGCTCTGAGGCTGCCTTCTTCCAAAGCCCCTCCATTGCAAGGACTCTGAGTTGAGCAAATCTGAGAGCAGAAACCGGAGCTACCCCGGCAGAGTGGGATTCAGGCCCCTCTACAGGCAATTAGGTGTGAGTTGAATTCTTCTCCCTTCTCTCCTTTGCCTTCATCTCCACAAATAACTCCATAGCTCAGGGGAGTTGCTGCAAACTATTGGAGGTGCAGTGTGCTCCCCTGGGCCCCTGCCTGGCCCCGGCCAAGCCACGAGCTGAAAGAGCAGGGCAGGCAGTGGGGAAAACCTTCCCCTGCTGCTCCTCTTCTTCCTGCTTGCTCTTGCTAAGGCATCTCTGTCCTAGAAAGTGCGTGGCTCCCAGGAGCACTTGTCCTTTCCTGGAAAGCCGTGAGAGGAACATCATGTCTCAGCATTTGGGAGGCAGCCTCTGCTTCTCTATTCATCCATCTTGCCTCTCTAGTTTGCTCAAGATCCAAATGGTGCGCAAAGGCACAGGAACTTCCCAGCCCGTGGGATGGGCCTGCCCAGGTCCCGACCGCCCACCTCCTCCAAGCCAGGTCCAGCCTGGGGCTCTGCCTCCCTGGACAGCCTGGTACTAAGGAGTGCAGCTCCGACTTGGCAAAGAGAGGACTTGGATTAGGATGTCTCTGAGAAGGAAGGCCAGGGAGGCTCAAGGAATTTGCCATTTATACTCATTTAATAACAAAAGTAAGAGGCACCAGGCCAGGGGATTAGCTAAGGAAAGCCCTGTTAGGAAATTGGCTGGAGGAAAGCAGAGACAGAGAAAATGGATTCTCAGCCAAGGAAGCCGAAGGAGGAGAAGGGTGTGGGGTCATGAGGCCTGCTTCCTGGTGACCTCGGGCCCTGGATGCAGACATCCCATGTTCTCACTGAAGGTGGGGTTCAGAGGGCCACTGTGGGAGGGTGACGATGAAATCGAGCACTGTCCAATAGAGCAGAAAGCAGGAAATGTGCCCATCGATCATTCAGACCACATTCACACAGCCAGGAAATGAGAGAAGCCTGGGCGATGATACGCTCCAGCCCCTATGGGCCTTGGGGGGTAAAATGGTTTGCCCAGGATGAGGGGGCCTTAACTGCTGTCACATGACTGTCTCCGGCCTGGAAGCCTGCAGCCCCTGGGAGCCTGTTGGGAGGCTTTGAGTTGTTGGGATGAGGGGGTAGGGGGAAGGGAACGACTTGCTGGGCCTTCACAAGCAATGCTCTCTCCCCTCCCGGCACTTGCCCACACAGCTGTGTTCCACTGACATTTACTGAGGGCTTGAAATCCGCAAACTAGCCCCTGGCTGAAATGCCAGTGAGGATATGAAGCATAGAGGACTCAGTTCCTCAAGTCAAGGTGTGGCCAGGGCTGTGGTCTCACCTGAGGCCCACCAGCAGCTAGCTTAAAGCAGAACAGACTCTTCAGGGAGGCCCCGCCCTGCTGTAAGGGCTCCCCTGATGAGGTCACACCCAGCCAGGATCATCTCCCTAACTCCAAGTCAGCTGATTAGCGACCTAGTTATGGGAGTGACAGCCCAGCCTATTCACTGTTCAGAGCAAGAGCCTTGGAGCCTTCTTAGAATCCCGCCTACCATAACCCTTATCAACTCCGGCTTCCAGTCTGTCCTACCTCCAGCTAATACTTTGCCAGAAACCAGATTCATTTTCTTAAAATGCACCCTCTGTCGTGAGTTATCCCGACCGAAGAATGTGTGCTGCTTCCCTAAACAATGAGTCAAACACAGACTCATAGGATGAGGGACGGGAGTTCTATTCCCAGAGAACAGAAAAATACTTTAAAGTTCCTATTTATAGTTCCTGAAGGTCCTGCTTTCCTTGGGTTCGGGACCCTTTGCAATGACTAAGGGCCCAGGCTGGACAGTTGACGGTGTGGGTGCCAGGGGGCTGGGGACATTGAGCAGCAGCCCTTTCCAGCGGCCACTCAGCATGGGCCTTGAGCAGCGCTTGTCTCAGAGGAAATGGCGCGTACTCAGCAGAACTTTGCATGGGGTCGGAAGCTTCAGCAGTTGCTTGTAAAAGACCACGTTTTACGACACTGAAAAGCTGTTTTGGGAGTTTTCCTGTATAACGTGCCAATGGCTCCTAGTATGGAATTCAAATGTTGTTCCTCAGTTCCAACCAAACCAATGCCAAACGTCTGCCTGACTTTCAAAGTTATCCATTATTTAATAAAAAATATGAACATAGAAAAATGTCCAGAATACAGAATTAAATAATTCATCTGTACATTGGAATTTTATGTATCTGTGGAAGAACAATGCCATAGATATACGCTATTGATATGAAAACATCTTTAAAATGTTTAAAAAATCAAGTTCCAAAATAGAATATACAATATCACTCTTTTATAAATATGCACACATATATGAATATATGTGTATATACACACATTTACATAGGAAAAATGTCTGAAAGAATAAAAAGTAAAATGCTAAAAATAGCTAATGCTGCATAAGATTGTGTGATTTTTCTTTTTCCTTTTATTTTCTTTCTAGTTTTTCTTCAGTGAGATTTGTTTGTTTTTTCCACTCAGAATATCACCCGCTTTGGGGGGACTGGTCTTCCCCCAACTCCTGTGAAAATGGCCTTTGAATAGACCTCTGCCCGGCCACCTGACTGGGCCAGCAAAGGGCACAGGACACAAGCCAGGCCAGCCCGAGTCCTCACTGAGAGCCGGCGAGGAAGGGCTCTCTCCCCTGATCGTGAGGCTGTAAGCCTGGAGGAGCCTGGAACCACGGGCCCAGCTCCTTGGGGAGGTCTGGCTGGAGGGAGGCAAGTCAGTACATGCACAAGGGGACTGCGTGACTCCTGTGTGGACCGGGAGGCTGAAGCAGTGTGGCCCTGCCTGTCCACATGAAGCCTGCCCTGAGGTATCGGGGCCAAGATCGTCTCTAGAGAAGCAGACACACAATGGAGGAAAGAGAGGGGAGGACAAGGATGGATCCCTGGGTGGTTGGAAAGACACAGAGAACCCAACCCAGAGAGAATGAAAATAAGGGTCAAAGTGGCAAGAATGGGGTGGGGGCAAGAGAAGGGCTCTGACTTGTCACTTCAGATAAAGTGCATTTATCCCTGTCTGCTTCTGTCAGAGATAAGAGGATGAGGGCGAGTTTCCTTCTAGGAAGAACCAGGTAAACTGCATTCAGCACATACCTGAGCATCTGCCATGAGCAAGGCATGATGGCCCACATGCGGGGGCAGCAGCTGCCTCGGGCCACCACAGGGAGCCTCCATCCTCGTCCAAGGCACGGAAGTTTGACAAGGACTCCTGTCTTTCCATAGTTGGAGACTACAGGCGGATCACCCTCTGTAAAATAACTAATATCCAGGGAAACACATTAAACCACTTATTTTTTTGAGGCACATTTAAAGAATATTTGTCAAGCACCTGAGACGCGGCAGATACTGTGCTAAGCCCTGCGGATGTGACAGTGACCAACTAGAGCGCTGGAACTGTGCTCAGTGGTGCGGATGAGTTCCGGCCTGGGAAGGCACAGGACCGAGGTCCTGGCGATACCTGAGAAGGTCCTCTGAGCCAGCAAGGCCCAGCATTTACACCTTCAAGGCCTCAGGTGTTCTTGAGGACAGACGCACACGTGGCAATCCAACGTCTACTCTGTCAGCAGCACTGTGCCCCCGGCCTGCAACCCTCCCCCCAGTCCAGTAAAGGGGGGCACTCAGAGCCACGCTGCAGAGACAGGAAACAGGCTGCGAGGCTGAGAGGCTTCTCCAAGCTTGTCCTGGTAGTGAGTGGTGAGACCAGGGCTGCGTCCAGGTCTGGGCGGCCCCATGCAAGGCGGCCGGGCCGGGGCCATCCCGGAGGTGTGAAACTTAGCGTCAGCCAACACAGGAAAGGAAAGGAGCGACAATGGGCAATGAAGAAATTAGACTCCAGGTTCATTTCTGAAGGTGGCGCGTTGCCTGCCCTGGTAATTGGGCAATTTGGGACTAGCAAGGTCCGTCTGTTCTCAACACTCTGCTTCCTCAGGCTTCTCGAGCCTGGCACGCAGGGCCGCGCAGGAAAATGTGCGCGAGGGGTGTGTGCAGGCGCCGCTAGGGACGGGAAGGGCCCGGTCCCGCCTTGCGGGGCTCAGTCTAGAGCAGAGGCCCAGCCCTGCAGCAGCGGGAGAGGCTGGCTGGGGGACAGGAGGGGAAAAAAGATTTAAGTTTGAGCTGAAACTTAGGTGTATGCATTTTAACATTATTTCTACTTAACAGGTTTTATCAAGATCATCCTCAAAAGCTTTTCTTGTCTCTTTAATCTGAGACTAATAACTCAGGGATAAAAACATCTCCAGTTTAATCCCAAATCAGTTCAAGACATCTCTTGTTACTTCAGCTTCTCTGGGTATTGGGAACTGAGTGTTTTCAATTCAGTTTTATTGTTGGTCACTCCAGGGAAAGGGTAATGGACCAAATTAACAGAGAAACTTGAGTTTCTAAGCTAAGGCTTTAGTGTGATGTTGAGTACTATTCGTTTACAAAATTATTCATACATCTCTATTTTTCTTTCCCCTAATAATTACATCATTCTTTTCTTTTTGACCTTTTCAAAGTTCCTGGGGTTGGTGGTGCACCTTTTGGCTAAGAATTCACCATCTGGGAAACAAGTTATGCATTGAGAACTCCCCAAAGGCCAGACCATATGGATGGACTTTTCTTGCACTTAAATACTAACATGTGTTTCACAATTATTAATAATTTAAAATTGGTCTGCAGTTTCTTCAGGTTAAATCCAGGCCCATTCATGTTTCACAGTTGTTAATCTGGGTAAGTCTAGGTAGGCTACATACGTCTAAGGACTTAACTTCTCCCTTTATGAACTTCTATTTAAGATCACTTTATATTTTAAAATTACTGGGGTTTTGCCAAATCAATGACTGTATATCCAAATTCAATAAGCTGAAATAAAATTTTGATGTATTTCCAGAATCTCCAGAAATGTTTATGCTATCTTCAGAGGAAATAAATTAAAAACCATATATTAAGAACCAGTATTTATTTATTACTCTCTAATGCTGGATTACCACCATTTATTTTTATGCTAACTTCTCTAGTAAATAGAATACTGATTTAATGGAACAGATGGATGGTTATACCAATGGCATAGCAATATATTCAAATATTAAAAATACAGCTATAATGCTATGTATTCATTATAATTCTTACAGGATAGAATAAAAAATACTAACAACAAAGCATAAGCCACTTTTCCCAAACGCTTAAAGCAGGAGGAAAAAAATAACACCCAAATCTGTTGGTGTAAGATGTAAGAAAATATATTTATTTTTTTCCATGACAATACTATGATAAAATTGTTAAATACATGCATGTTTTAAAAACAGACATAAGTAACATCTTTAGAGTTAACAGCCAAGCATACTAGTTTTATATTTATGGTGTCTTAGTAATAGATTAATTATATTCTATGTTCTTGCTATAACCATGTCTTCCAAAAGATATGGAAACTAAATTCTGAAATTATACAATGACGCAAAGTGTCCAAATTACTCATTCTAACAGCAACATAATATCCAAATTTTCACAAGGCAGGAAATACTTCAGTTGTCATCTCTGTCAGTGGAGTTGTTTTATTCCATATTAAACTCATAATTTTGTAAATCAGACTGAATCACACAAATGTACTTCAATATATAGTTTACTTCCATTATTGTCTATTTAAATGTTTCTTGATATGATTAAACATGATTTTAGGTATAGCACATCACAATTGATCATTCACATTTAAAAAAAGAAATGTCTGTAGTGGTAACATTTCAGGAAAGGAAAAAGGGAAGTTTTGGATCTGCAGTTTCTCCCTGTCTTCTTTCAGCTACATTTACAAGCACTTGACCAAACAAAAATCAGTAAACAGTTACTAGTATTTATAAAAAACTGAAAATATTTAACATATAACACCTCCTTTAAAAAAACACTCATTCTACAAACAACCTTATAAAAGACAAAAACTTATATCTGTTCACAGTATGTGTATTTTGTAAACAGTAATTCGCTATAATGCAAGTTTGAAAGTAAAAAAATGGTAATTTCCTAGTGTTATAAGGATCTTGACTTATGGCCAGCAAATGAAAGAGAAGAAAAGGTAAAAACATTCTTACCAGGAAAGTTGAGTATTTAAAAATGATTTAATTTTACCTTTGAACATACCTTTAAGGTAGTACTATCTCAAATCTAGGATGTCTATTTCTCTAGCCAGGCCAATCTTTTTGAAGCAATTCTGAATTGAAATGTACTTAACAAAAAGTCATACTCCTTTTGGAGAAAATATTAGGATAAAACAAATCCCAGGGTATCCATAACATAACACCTACACCTCCACAACAAAGAGTTTCTTTTTTGCTTACTGTCTTTCACTATTCACAACACCATTCACATTTTTCCTAAATGTTAATATTGAAAGGAAAAAATTAAATAGAAGGAACTTCTAGCTTATTATATGTTAGAAATAATGGGGGGAAAGTATTTGGAATCAAACTGGGGGAAGAATGAAATAATGTTTATGAAAACCAGTGTTCTTTTCTACAATCAATTGTAAAAATACTAATACTAATGTTAAACCTAACAGTTAACAACTTTTCCATGTTTTAATGACAATTGTATTACCACCTAGAAATATTTTGATCTTTTATAATACACCACTGGAATGCTTAGGAAAATAATTAAGTTCAGAAGTTGAAAGTTACCCATTTAAAATTCTAAAGGGAAGTACATTTTAAATGTATAAGGAAATTCAATAATTTAAGTGAACCATTCAATCAGGTGTGCATAATATTTTAGGCTTAAGTGCAGCACAAGGTCTACATTGTTAGCTTTTTAAGTTCTGATTGGCTACTGTAAAGACAATCTTAGAAGACAGTATAAATGTAATAAAAATCAATCTCTTTATCAATTAGACCTTTTTTTCCCAATCACATCTCTGTTTTTACAGTATTCATTTCTAGTAACCAAAAAATAATGTAAGTTATTAAAGATTTGTTTTTCATTAATGTTCAATCAGTTATAGTTTTACTTCTATAAGAGCTTTTGAATTTATTGTTTTTATGGGTCTTCAGCTAGGCACTGACACATAAAAACATTCAGAGGGTTTCCCCCTTAAAACACTACTTTTAACTTTCATAAAAATGTCGCACAGTTAAGAATTTATCTTGCATAGGTAAATTCTGTTTGTAACTTGGACATTTATAATCCAAACTATTAACATTCTTAACACAGAAGAGAAATAAGCACTACTCATGGTTAAAAATAATAGATTCCTGTCATAACCCAATATCATAATTATAAGGATTTGGATATATTCACACCTCCTGAAACTTTACCTTATACAAGAAAGCCTGACATATGGATTAATTAAATGTTGATCTTTATCCTCTATACCGGCATTAAAAATAGTTCATCTGTATTATGATTAGCATGAATAAATCCTGTAATAATTAAAACAAAAGCACTAATTAAAAAGGAATAAAAATATAACCACCCTAGCAAAATAAGAGGTTAAAGTATTATTAATAGCCCTGATACATAACCTATGAAGATAAAAATAAACCAAATTCAAACCAAGTAATTTCCAATGGTATTCTAAGGCTATGTTTAAAAGATGAATGTCCTGTAAGTTTGGCTACAAATCATTTTCTTCTGTGAAAAATTTTCTTCTAGATATAAAAGAGGGGCATGACAACAATGAAACTTTGTTTCAGCAGGAAGTGAAAGTTCAAAATAAATTTTATGCTTTGAAGAACTAGTTTATTAAGAGAATGAGTTCTCTTATTAATCAATTACCCTCACACATCAATGCATTGTTTGCCAGAACACACACTGGTTGGTACAAACATGTCCCAAGTTTTGTACCCATCAAATAAACTATGAACATTTAAAATTATGGAGAAATAAGGTATCTAATGATAGGTGAGCAGGACTCTTTCTAAAGTTTTAACTCAAATTGTGGAGCCACTTCTATAGATTTCAATCAAGGAGCCACAGGTTTCAGAGCTACACAAGCTAGACCTTGATATACGCCGCCCTTCAGGAAAATTCCGCTGCATCTACAATACTCTGGGATGAGACTCAGATAATAAGAAATTAGTCTATGCAGTGTCACTATGTGCCTAAGTTTTTTTATCCAATGATCCCACATTTTACTTTGAGAGGCCCAATTTTATAGTTTCAATATAAGGGGGGAAAAAGGGCATTTTATAAAAGGTATATAAATTTTAACATAGTTCAAAAATAGAAAACAGCAAAAATTACCTTAAAGCAAATAAACAAAGAATTTTATCAGATTATGTGCCTGAGCAGTAGAAAACTTTAGGATAACATATTTTTGAATATTGACATGTTGAGGAGTACTTAAATTTCAAAATACCATAAAACTGATTTCAAATTCCCTTTGGAAGAAAACATTCCCTAGTCTCCTTCACTGAACTACATTTAATTATCCAAATACAAAAAGGACTTGCAATGTTCTTTAAATATGGACGGTATGAAGACAATTAAGAAATTACAGGACTAATTTCCAACTAGAATACAATATGCATAAAGTTTTAAGAATGTGACTTTTCACCAGTTTCTGAGAGTACAATAGTACTAGACGTTCTAAATGCAATCCTTCAGATCCATGAGCCGTGAAAGTAATGCTGGTTTGGAAAATGAGGTTGATACTTCCTCTTTTAAACTTTTCAATGAATGGCTGCTTCTGTTTCTAAGCTGCAGGAACAAAGCACCTCTATCACATAAGCACATAAGCACACAACTCAACTCTCCAGACACTCAGGGCCACAATCTGAAATCCGGGCCTGTAAAGGTTCAACAAATTAGAGACTTAGATTGCATATGTGCTAATCCATGCAATATAGAATTCACAAGGTTCATCTAATGTCAAAGGCTAAGTCTTTAAGAATACTTCTGTATTAAATATTATTTATTTAAAATGGCCACTCACAAAAGAAATGCAGTCATAATAACCCCTATAATGGTTTCCATTCATCACAAGGGCAGCTTGAGTTAGGGGGCTTATAAGTGAATTGACTTACATGAGAGAGAAAAATGTGTCTTACATGAAGTACTATTCAAACAACATAATGGAATATAATTCTAGTTTGACATTTAGATTTTTCTCACTGATGGCTGGGCTTTTGCTGAGGAAAGAGGGGTTTCCCAATTAGTTTTTGAGTCGGTAGGGGGTGGAGGGAATTCATCCAGCCTCCCCTTCTAACTAGTCCTTAATGATCCCCTCAAGGTAGAGGTAGCTAATCTGCCTGGACAGAGCACAGCCACTCTTAGACCACCTTACACAGAGTCACAGTCTCTGCTCTGACAAACAGCACACGTGGGCCAGGGTCTAAAACAACTGGACAGGTGACAAACGGTGTTCTCTCCCTCCCTGCTCCCTGTGCTGAGGATCCCCCCAGATGCACAGGTGGGGTGGGGTTGAGAGGCAGTAACCTCGGGTGTGCACAGGGGTCTGGCTATCTTCAACTCGATGGAGAAAGACAAGGAAAGAAAGACCTGAAACACAGCATTCTTCTAAGCACACAGCAAGTTGCAAGGAGCCTCCCAGACTGACAGTGTTACTCTGCTTCTTGCTAACCTGGCGATCCTTGTGCCTGGAACTCCAGAGGCAGGGGAGGGGTGAGTGGCACTCTGAACTTTTTGCATGAAGGCAAAGCAGTGAAGTCCCAGACAGACTGAAAAAACTTAAGAGCCCCAGTGATGTTCACCATTAGCCAAACAAATGAGTCATTCGATAGGTTGGGAAGGGCACTGGATCCAGATGGTCACAGTTAAAATGCATGTATGAGTACACTGATGACAGAGATCAATCTCTTCTGTCCTTTTCCTGTTATTTCAGGCTAACATCATTTAGATCAATAAACTTTTACTGTGGCCGATGCTTATCCTTGTCCTAAAGAGACGAACGTAGGAACAGGGGAACAGGCATGATCTGAGGGTGAGGGGACTGTGGCAATGACAAGCTCTGGCAGGGAGAGAACGCAGCGCCAGGTCTGAGTGCCTGGGCTGGAAGCTCAGGGAAGGAGCCAGAGAGGACAAAAAGGAAGATAGAAAACTGTTTAGGGATGGCTCTGGTTTGACACATTTTCTATTACTGAAAATTTCTATGAACTATTATATAGTTTTATTACACTATGTATGTACATAATTAATTGTATGTCATTCCACATATTCATAATATCATGAAGCTTAGAAATTTAGTTGAATCCTAGCAGGTAAAAATCAGTATTCACACACGGAGTATCTAAATAGATTTTGTCCTTTGTCATTCTGTGGCTTTTTTCCACAGCATGGTTTTTAAAAAGATACAATATGAACTTGAAAAAAAATAATTGATCCATTATTTTCAAATACATTACATAACCTCAGATGATTAAAAAACAAGGATATCTTAACTTATTCAGATATTTTAAGTTTTCAGGTACTTCTTTCTGCCTTAACTATCAAAAGACAAAATACACAGACAACCCGAGGGCAGGAAAAACACAAGATATCTTTTAGTTTTCCATTCTCCTCCCAAGAACCACAGTCACTCTAGACTTCACTTGTAAGAAGCCAGTGTGGGCAGAGGATGCTGTGCTGAAGACACAACTCTGCACAGGTCACCAAGCAGTCGCTGCACCTGTCACACAGCTATGCCCACTGATGCAAACTGATTTATGGCATTTACTGGGAAGTAGCCCTTGGGTAACTGTTCCTGTAAGAAGCATTCTCTCTTTAGTTTTATATTTAAACATCTGAGGGCTGGATCAGATAGTCTGGAACAATGATCATTCAAGAGGAAGGGAGAGGTAAGACTCAGGAGTGGGAGGAACACTGGCGAGGAGGCGTCCGAGACCATCACTGCCAGGAGGAGCTAAGGCCAATCACAACTATATGGACAGCTAATGCCACGAGATATTGCTTAGTAGTCATCTCACATAGTAAATCACTGGAATTATATGCTTATGAAGAATATTGAATTTGCTCATATAAAGCTGACACTTGTGACATTTTGTATCACAAAATGTTTTTTTTTTTTCTTAACTTGGGTCTATAGTTTTAGAAATTTAAATTTTAAATATTAGGGCAACCAAATGCAATAATGGAAGCTAGCATAAAAGCTAAAAAATAATGAAAAGGTTTGAAAAACCTGGCAAAGCAAGAAAACATGATTCTGATTTAAGAGGGTCAGTGTCACACTTGTTTTCCAAGTTTGCACCCCTGAGATAACCATTATACAGTAGGCACAGAAATCAGCATACTTTATCAAACAAACACTAAATAGCTGTCGCTATATTAAGAATTATATTAATTTTTGTAAATGCTGTGGATAGAAGAGAATAATCTTAAAAGTTTTAAAATCTGTGCTTGGTTTTCACCTAGAATGGAGTAAATGTCAGGCAAATAATCATCATCTGTTACTCTGACATTTTTCTCCCTTGCCTGCAAATCTACTTGCAATTCTACAAAGTATACATATGAGAAAACCATTGACAACAGAACCGAAAACAGTTGTGGCGGGATTTGTTTTGCATGTAGGTACTAGTCAGTATTAGCCTTGAAATGCTTCTTGAAGGTAGAGCACATGAGAATTCTTTGGCTCGATCACAAAGAGCTCCAAATCTTGAGTTGTGTGGACTGAGGATTCTGAGTCATATGCTTTGGCTTTTAGACTACATTAAAAGCACATTAACGCTTGTAGTGTAACTTGCACGTAGTGAAGTTCACCCCACTAACAATACTTCACAGGATCCCTCCAAGAATGCCCAGTGCTGACGCAGCAGCACTGGCAATAAGAGCTTATTGAGATGGCAGGCTGAAGTGACATGGTGACACTATTAATCATTTGGTTTGTTCTGAAAAAAGTTTGTAAAGGACCACCCTCCTCCATTAGATTGCGGAGAGTCTTCATCTTTAGGAGGAATCAAAAACTGTCGAGAGTTAATGGAGCACGGACTTCCAAATGAGACAATTTCACTGTTGCTGTCTGTGGATCTAGGAGAGTCTGGAGATACTAAATTCCAAGTATTTACATTTGCCTGAGGTCTGTAGCCCGCAGTTTTATCTAAGTCATCCTCTGCAGCTATGTCTTCTACAGTAGAATTAATGGGGAGGTGCATCTGTGGCTTATAGCCTGCCCCTCCTACAGGGTCCTTTCCGTGCTCTTCCTCTGGTTTCGCCTGTGGCTGATACATGGACTGAACATCAATGTAGATGACTTGCGAAGTCCCTCCGGCTTCATCCCCGGCTGGGTTCGGTATTTCTTCCTCAATGATTGGTGGGCAATAGGACACAACCACGTGGTTTTCAGGTTCTGCATCAGAGCTATCTTCAGGACACTCAGCCACCGGGGAAATTATTTCTGTATCTTCTATTTTAGGAAATGTTGATCGAGTTTCCAGAACCTCAACATTATTTGGGGTACAAGGATTCATTTCCAATGTTTTAAGAGCACTGCTTCCCTAAAAATAAATTTAAAAACAGTGATTAAGAATAGCACTAAGTGCTACTGCAATGCTCCTCTTAGAAAAAGGGGCATAATTTTATTTTCCCCCCACATTTGCCTATAAACATGTGCCTCTACACCCCTGTGGTATACACTAGAGCAGAGCCACTTGTTTCCTCCCTATCAATATTTTCCTTGCTATTAATAGTGGGGAGAAAAAGCTTGGAATAAACAATTTAACATTAATAATTTTAGAAATTTAGCAGATGTTAAAGCATGCTATTTTCTCAATACTTTTTACTGAGGAGACATGTGCATATTACAAACTTTTCACAAAAGATGGAAAAAAGCAGCCAGTACTTCAAAGATAAATATAAGAAAATGAAAGATTACCTCACAGACACTCTTTTGAAACTGTAATGCTTTACAATTTTCTGGATTTGGAATATCAGGGTAGAAGGTTTCTTTAATCCTTTAAATAAAGAATGATTCAGTAAATTTACTAAGATTAATAATTAGGTAACAAGCAAGTTAATACATCATCAGGCTTATTTTGAAGTGAATATCCGCGATGAAAATGGGAGATCTGCAGTGTGATCATTCACTAGAGCAAAAGCGAAACGCGAAGATGACATCTGGTCAGGCAGTGTTGCGTCATGTTTTCATATTTACTATTACAAAGAACTCTGTCATTTGAAATTTCTTCAGGAAAAATTACTTTGTGAATGTGAGTCTGAAATGCTCTCACTTCTAAACTCCCTTCTTACTTTGTCTTTTTTTTTTTTTTTTTGGTATTAAAATAGTTGTTTTTAAAATGTGATTTTTGGTAGTAAGAATATGGTTACCAAAACAGACTATTCTGTATTTCTACAACTACTACTGCTATTTCAATTTATGAGCCAGGATTGCTAGAATACATTCTCTTCTTTGTCAAAAATGATGGCATCTTCAAGGCCGGTGAGGACGTGTCTGTGTAGGAATGCGGCCACAGGGACAGCTCCAGGTGAGCAGGCGCAGGGTGGGCACTCTCTCCTCCTGAGCCCCGCGGCCCCACCTCCCCTCCCCTCCCCTCACGCCACCCACTCCTGCTGCTCCCAGCCACACAGCTCCTCTCCTTCTCCAGAAGGTTAAGCCAGAAGCTGTTCTCTCTGTCTGGAAAATTCTTTTGCCTCTCCTTACTCTTTGGGACTCTCCCACGGAGCGGCTTGTCCGACCACCTCCCGAGACGTGGCCCTGCTGGTCTCCTCACAGCACCTGGCTCCCTTCCTTCCTCGCACCCTCTGCAAGCACGTGTCTTTTGGATGTTGTGGTTCCATGTCCCCCTTCCCCACTACGCTGCAAGTCTAGAAGGACCGTGCTCCTTTTGTTCGCCACTATATCCGCCTCCACATGGAAGGCGTCATTCATGTTTGCTGAATGAATGAGTAAATGACCAAAATGACCAGATTTTCTAAATAGATCACCAGGACAAGTGAAATCTTCACCATAAAATTACAGTTCATCTTGCAGATAGCTACTGCCATATATGTATGTGTGTGTGTAAATTTTTTCAGTACAACTGCTATTACTTCATTAGTGAAAACAGTATGGAAAAAGTTATACTTTTATACCTTATTAGCTTAAGACTTTTAAATAATATGTTGTGTTCTTGCTTAATATTAGATTCAACATTAATTCTGATTAAAACAATTTTTTCCTAGCTCGTTACAACTAAAAAAATACACGTAATACATAAACTAAGTAAATGTGCCCTTAAGAACAAAAGAGCAAGAGTAAACACAGGTACCATTACCATTCTCTTTTCCGATAGCAAAGGATACTTGTTACCACTCCGACAATGACAGCCACTGCCACCGGGATGAGAATGGCAATAATTAAGCCCACAGCTGAAAAGAGAATGTTTGCAAATATTAAAATCACCATTTTTAGTACAGGTTGATAGACTATTTAGAAAAAAATCAAAATTCACTGCTTCAGGGATACAAAATGTAATACTCCAGAAGAAGTTTTAAAGCATAACCTTTAAGTGCTGTAATAATTTTTACACTAATACTTAAATGAGTATTAGCAGGGTTTCTCAATCTTGGCGCTTTTGACACTTTAGGCCAGGAAGTTCTTTCTTCCCTGGGGCCAGGGGGGATCCTGTGCCCTGCAGGAAGCTCGGCAGCATCCCTGGCCTCCAACCACTAGGCAACCAGAAGTGACGCGAGACAGTGCCAAGTGACTCCCAGATGACAAAATCATCCTCTGTTGAGAACCACTGCTTTACGGAACCAACTGAACAGCTGTGTATAAACTGCAACTCATGGCTAGAGGTTAGGCCTGAGATCCAATGAAAGTTCTTGGCTGGTTGAAAGGCAGCACTCAAGGCTGTCACTCTTCTCTCATCTCAAATTTATGAGGGTTGTGCTGTACGAAAATTTTTAAAGGATATTTCTTTTAATTTTCCCCGGATATGTTAAAAATTACAGAATAGCTGGGGCAAAAAATTTTAAACTGGTTGACCATTGTATAAAGTCACCATGAATTTAGACCTCTAGACTACAGATGTATCCCTGATTCATTAATGTCTTAGGCACTCCTTTAGAAACAGCTTCAAATAACTGACAAGAATAAACATGAAGTCATCTCATGGCATTTTAATACTTACCTCTACCAGCTGTAAAAATGCAACAAAATGAGAAATTTAAAAAAAGGGGGGGGGAGGGATTCCTACATAAACCAAAAATCACTAGGAACATTACACATTTAAGGATGGAAAGCGTATCAACAGCAATCTTTAACTTACAATTCTCCTTCGTCACCACGAACATACTCTTCTCTGGGCCCATCCCACCATCTGTGTAGGCTCGCAAGACCAGGTGATAACTTGTTTTACCTTGAAGATCAGCAATTCTCAGTGTCTTCTGGGATATGTCAGTAATATTCTTAACCTTTATGTCGGAACGACCTATTTTTCAAATGAAGACTAGTATTACTAATCTCTAACTCATATTAAACACATGGTTACTCACACCTGTCACATCAACCGCCCCTCAAGGTGGGTCTGGCTGCAGCCACACCCAGCCAAGAACTCTGGAGCCAGCCAGAGCCACGTTCAAGTTCTACCTCTGCCAGTCAGTAGCTATGTGATCTGGGCCTATTATTGTATTTAAACCACACTGAACTGGAATTTTTCTATTAATAACTATGAAACGGACTATGGGCCAGGTGCAGTGGCTCATGCCTGCAATCCTAGCACTTTGGGAGGCCAAAGCAGGAGGATCACTGGAGGCCAGGAGTTCGAGACCAACCTGGGCAACAAAGCAAGACCCTTATGTCTCACTTATAAAAAATATACCTATTAAAAAAAGTAAAAAATTATCCAGGTGTGGTGGCATATGCCTGTAGTACAGCTACTTGGGGGGCTGAGGTGGGAGGATCACTTGAGCCCCAGGAGTTCAAGGTTACAGTGAGCTATGATGGTGCCACTGCACTCTAGCCTGGGCAACAGGAAGAGACCCTGTCTCCTTAAAACAAAACAAAACAAAACAAAACACTATCACATCACAGGGCTATAGAGCTATGTGAAGTTTTATACACATCCTTTAGAATAAAGCCTGGAATGCAGCAGGCATCCAGTGAAAGTCATTTCCCTTTCTACTACTGAGAGCATGAAAACCACCACAACCCAACGCCCCCGGGACTGATCCTTCTGGTGAGTGAGAGACGGGATGAAGCAAGAGTGCAAATCAATAGAGAGGACCTCAACTCGCTCAGAAAAGGATCAGTGTTATGGAATCCTCAAATGAGAGACTAATGAGAAATCCTTTGAGTCAAACTTCAAAAGGAAGTGTGACGAATTGTTTAAACTATTACTTTATTTATAAAAATTTTCAGCAGAATAATGTAAGATGATAGTTCAACAAATCAAATAGTACTAAAGAGCTAACAAAAAAAGCAGCAGCTCCCTACCAGCCCCTGCCCTCACCCCCACAGCCACTTTAAAACCACGTTATCAGTTTCTTTCTTTGCCTCCATACTTCAAAATGACAAACTTGGACAGCTGCTCTTGACTTTGAACTTTCAGACCTTATCAACTCATGTCCTGTCAGGGTGGATGAAAACTGAGTTCTTTTACCCCCCTGCTGCCCTCTCCCCACAACATCATTCATCTGGGAACACTGGAACGTTTGGTGAATTCACATAACGAGTTACTGCTAAGACAGATCATCACTTGGTATGATGTCTCCTTTCTTGTTTTCCCATTGTTTTAATTGCCATTTATCCTCATTTGCTTGATTTTCTATATACCAATTCCTAATTCTCCCCACATCCTCCAGTGAAGATTCAACACAATTTTCCACATGGTCAAACATGGAAAATCCCAGTCCCACACCACCTTCTCCGCCCCCCACCCTGCCCTCCCAGGACTGCCTGCCCTCTCTCCTCTGCTGCTTCCTGGCCTTCCTCACTCCCTCTCCTCTTCTACTTGCTCCCTGAGAAAAGCAATGCAGGGGAAGTAAATACTTGCAGCCCTGCATGTCTAAAGATGTCTTCACTCTCCTCTCACACTGGTTGACTGATGGAGTACAGAATGCTAGGTGAAAGTAATCTTCACTCAGGATTTTGAAGACATTGCTGTGGTACCTTCCAGTATCTAGTGTTGCCAGGACGTCTGAGGCCATTCTTCCTCCCGAGTCCTTGCACATGACCTGTTTTTCTCTGATTGTTTCTAGGGTTTTTTCTTTATATATTACATGCTCTGAAAATTCATAATGACATACTTTGGCATAGATTTTTTCTCTATTTATTTTACATGTACTTAATGAATCCTTTTACTCTTATGTGCAATCCTTCTCCCTTATCCTCCCTTATCGTTCCAAGACCCCCAGTGGATACCTGAAACCACAATTAGCACCAAACCCCATATATACGATGTTTCTTTCCTACACACACATACCTACGATAAAGTTTAATTTATAAGTTAGGCACAGTAAGAGATTAACATCGATTTAAAAATAGAACAATTATAACAATATACTGTAATAAAAGTTATGTGAATGTGGTCTCTCTCTTGCTCAGAATGTCTTAATGTACTGAACTGACCTATTTTTGGACTGCCGTTGACCACAGGTAATGGCAACTATGGAAGGTGGAACTGTGGATAAGGGGAGACTACTTGTACTCAGGTCCTTCAGTTCTGAGAAATTCTCTTCATTCAACCTCCCCTACTCAGCCCAGATTCATCCTAACCATCTGCCTCCATTGCCCGGTTTGGCAGCATGAATCCAGTCACTTCTCCATGAGACCTGACTTAGATTTCATCATCCTCCACTCTTCTAAGTCATTTGTCCCACTTCTACTCCCAAATTTCTGAGTCTTCTTGTTTGGTGTTATCTTGCCTCTTCCGTTCCCTTTCTCCTCGTAGCTTTATGAGGGTTAGCAACTGATCTAGCACCTGGAAACCGAGATGCTAGAATTTTAATTGGTTCAAGTGTAAAATTTCCATGCATTTGAGGAAAGCTGTACTATTAACTATTCAATATGCTGATGTTTGTAGAATTTGATATTTAGGATTTCCCCCATCCACAGGCAACTCCCAAGGATCGGGAAACACAGAACTCAGTGGGGGGGGGGGGGGAGGCACACACTGAAGGCAGCTGCTCTGGGGAGTGACACAGATAATGCCCAGTCAGCATCTCAACGCCGAGCTGTTGTTCTCCACTTGTCAGACAGGCATTAAATAATTAAAATGATTTCTTTCCAAGGAGAGGTCATCCAGGGAAATGAGAGCTCTCAAATTGAAAAGATGATATGTTTGTGGCTATGAGTAAGAAACATCTGACTCCCGACAAATATAATTTAAGGAAAAGCCAGAAATTTGTATAAACTATTTTGTGTTTGTAAAGCTACAAATACAAAATTGTATGTCTAAAGTCTTTGGACATACACTTACCGATTGTCAAGGATTGTCTGTATTTTTTAAGGTTTAATGAAAACACACGTTCCCAATCAAGTCAATTAAGTTTCCCAGCTTATTAAGGCCACAGCCAAGGATGATGCTAATGGGCTGATGGCTCTTGGGCGAGTCACAACTGAGAATCTGAAGCCATTATTTGGATTCCTGAGTTTCTCTCCTCCGTTACTATAAGTAAAAGATGACCCATTTTATTTTTAAAGTAAACTTCATGAGATGCTATGTTATGGATCATGCAAGGCTATAATAAGAGATGGTCTCTGTCCTCTGGGGTTCATAATCAAAGGCTTCAGAATAAACTATTTAAATGATTTCTGAAAGACTACATGCTATTTATTGCATACTAAAATCTTAAAACTAAAATATTTGTGAAATGACTACATTTTCATTTCCCCATTTTTCAAACAGTTTTTGAAACCAGGATTAAACTACTTGGCAGTATTTTATTTCCTTTTCTTTCCTCCTCTTCCTTTTGTGGATAATGAGAAACTTCTATGAAGCACACTATACTCACACTAGTAATTTATTATACTTACCTGATTCCAAACCCCTAATCTTAGATGTGTCTCTTTCTCCTTTTTCAAAGTAAAATAAATATCCTCTTAAAAAGCCTCTAAGCTCTTCCACAGGAATATCTTCCCATTTTACTAATATGGAATCTGCAGAAGTATCCTCAACAGTAAAATTTGGTGCAACAATTGGAGCTGTAAAAGGAAAAAGTCAATTGCTAATGGAGGGTTTACTAACACAAAGTAAGACAGTACATTTCATGAGATTTCTAGCATCCAAAACAACTAAACCTGGAATTGAAACTTTATTCTCTATTTTATCATGAACTTCCAGAGATATTACCACAAACACTTTGGTAGTGAAGTTTATATACTAATAACCATAGGAAAAAAATATTTTTAGGCACAAAGGTAGAACTTACACTACCACTTTCAGACAAAACACCTATCTAGGGAAGCAACCTATGCAAAATCTTTCAGTGGCTACTCAAATAGACTTCATTAGTATTTCTCTTCTTTATTGATAGTTCTGAATAATTGTTTTTTAAACTTGTATACATGAAAATTATTTTTGACATCCAAGTTAAGATTTAATTTACTTGAAGACAACAGTAAAATTGTGAATTTCATTGCAGTGTGGTTAAAGCTTTAGTTCTCCAATTATGTGCCCACAGAACACCAGTGGTCTATAGGCTCAAACATGAGATGGTCAGCCTCTAAAAAATCATACAATCCAAAGAAAAACTGGAGAGACTTGTCTAAATTTTAACTTTTCTTCTTGGAATATTTTCCCGTAAACAAATGGGTTAAGTAATCAAATGATTTTAAATTTACCATATAAATTATTTTATCTTCCTTGAACTAAACATCTAATTCAATCTATTTTTAGAATTCATTGTTACTACTGCTGCTGATTTATAATTTTTCATGTTACCTTCAAGTCTAAAAACAACTAATCCATTTAACTTACCCAATTCTTCTATATATCCAATTATGGAACGTAACAATTGATATCCTTGATTTCTGCACCCATACAGGAAAAAATTATATCTTACACCTGGTCGAAACTGATCTGTAGGATGAACACAATCAGTAAATTTTCCTAAACATATATTAATATGAATATCTAGTTTAGAAATATCAAATTTGAAAATAACATTCTGAAATTCCCAAAACTAAATTTAAACAAATGTTTTCTTATTAAAAATACATCTATATTTTCAAAATTGGTGGAATGAAAAATGACTAAACAAAAAATTAAACAAATTCACTTCTATTATAATGAAAAGTTTAGTATTATTCATAAGATGACATCTCCTTGCAAAGGAAAAAAGTGATCAAGGCTTACATTTTGTTCCTTAAAAATCAAGCAATGATGATTTCTTCCCAGATTTGATCCAGGGTCAGTTCACTAAACCATTGAAGGTCCACATCATGCCTCTACAAATTCCTTCCCTACAGTGTTATTACTGGGTTGGAAAATAATCACCACTCTCTTCCTTTGCTCCAAGAAGCAGAACGAAAAGTTCACTCTATCTTGAAGCTTCAGGGCCTTAGCGTCTATTCCTCTTTATAGCATCACCATGAAGTGTCCTTGGGTGAGTTAACTACATAAGACATACAAGGGAAGCACCTTAACTTCAGTTCAAAAGGCCCTTCTAAGCACCTCCTCAATAAAATGTGTGCAATATGGGGGACAGAGATGCACAAAACAAGGTCCCTGGCACAGAGACCTGGTGGAGTGGTGGGGAAGACAGATTAACGGGGGTAACTGTGACACATTGTTACTCTAGAGGTATGGAGCAGATGCTGTGGAACCTTAAATGAGAGACCAGATGAGTCTAAAAAGATCAGAAAAAGCTACCATAAGTGACACCTGAGCAGGGCCTTGAGGGGCAATTAGCAGCTCAACAGCCCCCAGCCCAGAAGAAAATGCTGGCGGGGAAATGGCAGCATTCGAGATTGCATTTAATTTGCTGAATGCAATGATTCTAGTGTGGTTACAGCATCAGTTTTGTAATTATGTGCCCACAGAACATCAGTGGTCTACAGGCTCAAATATGAGATGGTCAGCCTCTAAAATCACATAATCCAAAGAAAAATTGGAGAGACTTGTCTAAATTTTAACTTTTCTTCTTGGAATATTTTTTCTTAAATGTTTGCTAAGTGCTGGCAAGTTCTAAGTAAATATTAATGGAAACTCAAACTCAGCCAACTGTTTAGTTTTGTAACTTTTTTCTTTGTGGAAAGGTACACTTGAGGTTAAGACTTTATAGGGCATAAACATTAGTAAATCTGTACCTTGTTTTATGTTAAAATTATGTATTATCAACAATCTATAGGATTCTGCTATCTTAAAATTAAAAAGAGCCTCAGTGGTTTAGAGCATTAGGAAAGTATTGAGGTCGTAAGAGAGAGCATAGACCACGGGAAGAGAAAGGAATAAGAGGCTCACTACGTGGCACTTGATGTTCTAGAAGCTCAGCAATAAAAGACAACATTCCCAGCCTCCTGAAGCTTTGAATAGCCTTGAATTTGAACACCGGTTCTATGACATACTAATTTTGTGACCTTGGGCAAGTTACCTAATTTCTCTGAGTCTCTGTTTTCTCAACCACTGTAGGGCCTCTGCTCATCTATCTGCATTGGCACAGAAAGTTCTTCTCCTCCCTCAATCACCATGGGGCCTGCTTCTCCACATCCCACAGGGCTCAGCTAACACTTATATATCTGTAGATACTCTCTTTACATCCACCCCACCCTATCCTAGTCCATGCCAGTTATCCCGACAGCCCAGGAGAGAAGAAACAGACGGGGACTGTGTAGGGCTCAGTCAGCGCCATGGAGGGGAATTCAAGGGAGGGTGCAGGAAAGAGAGGGGGGTGTGGTGGGTACCTCGACAAGGGCTGTGTGCTGTAAGAAAGGGTAAAGTGCGACTCAGGAAGACCATCGCTGCTTTGGCCAATTACATACGTGAAGGAGTCTGGCTCTACTCCATGCAGAACTGGAAAATGATCTGAACCCGTATGTGGTAACCCAGTGACCGGGACTCATCCTCATGGCTGACAAACAGTGAACTGGCAGAAAGTGCTCCCTGGGAGAGACGCAGCTTGCAGGCTGCTTGCTCCCTGCGCTGACATGCGAGGGTCAGCCAGCAGAGGGGAAGGACGCAAGAAGCATCATCCCAGGCTACAGGTTCCAGAAATCCCATGGGGACAGGCATGACACACCCTCATCAGCTACTTGGAAGGAATGACGTACTGGAAAGGGGGCTCTGATTCCAAAGGGCACGGCTGTTTCAGCTGGTAGGTGACCAAACATGCCTGTGGCTAAGCTTCTCAGGCTGCACCAGGGCAAGGGCAGCTCGTCACAGCCCACAGGTACCGTGTCCACACCCACACCGGTGCCCCCTGCCCTGCAGCAGGAGAGCGAGGATGGGGTCAAGCCCTTTGTGCTCAGTCTCTCCCCAGCCCTAGCCCAGGGCAAACAACGCCAAAGACACACAACTGAGACCAAACTGCTTATTATTTTGGAATCTTCTTTTTTCATGAGTATTTCCTCATGCTGTTTTACATCTTTGGCCTAATTTTTAACGCTACTTAACTTTCCATTTTATAATGTACCATTATGTACTCATTCCCTTATTTGCTATTCAGGTTGTTTTCAATTTTTCACAATTATAAATAATGTTGTGGTGAACACTCTTAGGGGTAAATCTGTGTTGTTCTCTGATTATTTCTTAGAATAAACTCCCAGACAAGTAATCGCTAGATCAAAGGGTTTGAACCCCCTTAGCACCTACTGCCACAAACCACCTTCCAAGAATGTTAAACCCACTCACACACGCCCGGTGGCAGAGGAAAATGATCACTTCACTGCACCCGGTCCCATGCGTGTTGCTTTTTAAGAATACTTTTTCAGAACTTTAACTGAGAGACACGAATCCAGCTTACCAGATTCTATGAGAGCTTCAGTGCTATTTGAAGGAACTTTTCTCCAGTCCATAAGGCATGGTTCAGACCGAGACGAGTTACACCACTTAATGACGTAGTCACAAGTCATGTTGGGGTCCTGATGCCAGGTGAGGAGAATCCCCTTTCCCATTCCAACGGCCTGCTCTGTTTTGAGATCGTCTTCAACAAGAAAGATATGGTACTGGCATTAAAAACAATACTGTAAGGCAAACCTCATGAAAATGGATAAGAGTTATAAAAATCACTTCACTGTGAAGAAATTATAAAATAGTACTCAAACTAGATAAACCTTTAGCAAAGATTAGAGGTATGGCTTTGTTATTTTTATTGTAACAACTATAGCACTCACCTGTGCACACAGATTAACAGAGCATCGGAAAGAAAATGCTAAAAAGGAAAAAAGCACCTAGTATCGGTAGCGAGGTACTGGGGCCGGGACATGAAGATCAAGGCCAGGAGGGATGGGGCTGAAGGCACTGGAGGGGACAGGGCTTGGCAAGGCAGGGAGGAGGCGGGAGGCCAGGAGGACACGTGACAGTCTGAAGGCCTCTTCTCATCATCCGCCACCACGTGTGCTCCGTGAGTGCACACAGCCGGCTCAGGCCAAACGTGTGGCAAGAATGGAGGAACTGGCCCCTTCTCTTCCTTCCCAGGAAGACTGCTGCTAGCCCAGAGCTGGGCTGAAGGGGATTCCGCCGACAGAAGCAGGGTGGGAGCGAGGAGACCCTTTCTGTGAGGTGGACAGCCCTGTGGGCACAGGGAGAGGAAGCCCACACAGCGCCCCGGGGGACCCCAGGGGCAGGGTGCAGAGGCTGGCGGGGAGGGGACTGGGGGTGGCTGTGGAGAGGTTTTATTTCCCCATCTGGCCAGATCTCCCTTAGGTGAGAAGTGGGGGCCCAGGCTGGAGATGAGGAATTGGGGTGCAGGTTAGGGCAGAGTGGTCAAAAGGGAGAGGGGCATTTCTACAGTAACAGGAGAAAAGAAGTCATTTCCATCACTGATTTATATTTAAGGGTTCATTAAAAAGCCAAAGAAAGGTTTTTTTGAACAAAATTTACATTCATAAAGCAACTACTACTGAACGCAAGACAATGATTTAACTCAGAATACAGAATGCGCTGAACGTAACAGCTTTTTGGCTCAGAGTGATTAAAAAGCCACAGTGTAAACCCGAGCTGAGGCTGCAGAGTCTCCGCCTCGGGAAACCCTCACTCACGGAATGAAGATTTGTTCTGGGGCTGCGTCAATTGTCTGAATGCTGATGACTAGACCATTGCTAGTCCTGTAAATGACCATCTTCAGAGGGACACATGGAAAAGGGGATATTACAGCTCTTGAATTAAAAGACAGCGTAGCCATTGCCTAGCACTGTGAGAGCAATGAAATATATCATCTAAATCAGTAGGTTATCTTTCTATGGATGTTTGCACATCTCTCTTTTATTTTTTATTTTTGCCAGGCCAAAATGAACAGCCATTAGTCCACCTGTTCTAAGCCCTGCCTCGGGGCTTCTGCCACACCCCTGCCCTGGGGGCCTCTCCAGCCAGCACTGCCATCTGGGCTCTGGCCAGTGCTCAGTATCTCTGACATGCACGATGGATGTGTCCCCATTCCTTCCTCCTAATTCTCCTATGGCTGACTCAAACAGAACAAAGAACCAGCTAAGTAACAAGCAATAAGAAACTGCCTCAAACTAGAGTTGCAAAGATACTTAGAGGACCCTAACTGGACCAATTTTTCTTCCTCTAGGAGTGAGTGGGTAGTTACAGAAAGGTGATCCCACATTGGGGCAGGACAGCAAAGGGGGGACAGGCAATGACTTAAAAGAGCACTTAAGTGAAAGAAGAGGTACAAATGGCTATTTGAAACCCATGACTCAAAAAGGTGTCAAGGTAGAAGCTAAGGAGGAATATACTGGTCACTGGAAATCTGTAAAATTTAAAGGAAGATTCTATAATTTTAAAATTATACCAGTTATTTTTTTAAAGCCTATACTGAAGATCTTAGAATTAAGATGACTTTCTTATCAATAAAGAATTTCTATAAACAAGGAAAAAGCTGCCAATTAAAATGAGTATTTCTTCCTGCCTGATAGTTTGCAAAATAGCACAGCTGACACAGCATAAACTCTCACAGTCCTGGAGATTTGAAAACGATATTTGAATAAATGGCTAAAATATTTCTTCCTAAGAGCCCTATCCACTACCATAACTGTCCAACATTATGCTATAACGTAGCTGAATACAGTGATGATTTTATCTATCAGTGCACATGCTTCAAGCCGATAGTAATGACTGCTCTGTCGCAATGAAGAGCAGACATCAATCGCTTGTTCCTCCTTACACAGCAGCAGCAGCACGATATATGAGAAAAATGCTGACATTATATAAGAGCAACTAATATCAAAAATTTTCACTTTAATCTCCTATTCTCATATACTAAATCATCTTAAGCACTCACCATTTGGAATTTCCATGCTAGCTATTTTAGAAGGTGGCGATGCGCCCACAGAATTTTTTGCCACCACACTGATGATGTAGTCATTTTTATCAAGTTGTATTTCTGCTTTGTGCTGAGGGTCAGGGATCTCAGAAAGGGACTGTGTTTCCTCGTCTGATGAACATGATACATTATAAGAAAGTATTTTTCCATTCGCTTCATTGATGGGTAAAGGCTATGAAAAACAGAGAAATAAATTATTACAAAAAGTTGCAAAAAGTGGCCATCAAGTCTAAACTAGATTCCACATTAACAGTAACAAGGTAACATCAGAGAAGATGACATTCTTAACAGTGTGAAACATTTAAAATCCACTGAGACCTAGGTAAATCAGGAAAATGATACTGAAGAAAAACTATTATTTTCTGTAAGCAGTAAGAGTACACAGAAACTTAAAAATTAGGTAAATACAAAATAATATTTATATTCATATTTTTCAGAAGAAAAATTTTAACAAGTGGTCAAAAGCATTGCTCTACTTAACAACAAAAAAGTGTGGTTTTTAAAAAATGTTTATTGTTTTCTCACTTTAAAGTATTACATTCCCATTACAGAAAATTTAGAATATATACAAAAGTTGAAAGAAAACAAGTAAAAATCTCCCATATTCCCATCTCTTAAAGTCACTTACATTTTGATATTGCTTTCACATTGTTTTTCTAGGTGTAGATTTTTTATTAACATTGTTTTAACCATATTACAAATACTGTATTTATTTACTTATTCTAAAATAAGTAATTTATTTACTTATTCTAAAATATACACTAGTCCATGTTAATACAGTTACATATATTTTAATGATTTTATTTCCTCATGTAGCATTTTTACCAATAAATATTCCTAAATTTCCTAAAATAAATGAAATTTAAGTTGCTCCCAACTCTTAACAATACTAAAATAAATATTTTGGTGAATGTTTTTTTGCCACATTTTTTTCTTTTTCGTAGTTAGGAATAATTTTTTAATATGAATTTCCAAAAGTGAACTTACTAAACAAAAGAAAATGAACATTCAAACTTCTTCATTTATAAAGCTAACATGCTTTTCAAAACAATCACCCCAATTTACATGCCAGTGTATGGGCCCTGCTGATCCAGTCTGGGCTCATGTTACTAACAGTGCTGCCAGCACTGCCCCAGCAGAGGTCTCTGATGCCTCCCCAGTGGCCTGCTCCAGTGGCAGACTGCAGTTCTAGGACTTGTGCACTTCCTGTGATACCCGTAGCCACTCACTCCTTGAAACAGCTCCCTGCCATCTGGTTTCTGTCATTCTATTTTCTTTGGTTTTCCTGCTCCTCTGACCTTTCCAATCTCCTGTGCAGGCTCCTCCTCCTCTGCTGGACTTGTATGCTGCTATCACCTGGGCTCCAACCCTGGCCCACTTACAACCTCCCATGTTCCCCCTAGTGATTCCATGTATCTGCTACTCAAACCTACATCTTCAGCTCTGACCCCTCCCCCCAGCGCCAGAGCCTTACAGCAAACCACCACCTACCTGACTCTACTCAGATATCCCCGTGGCACATGTTTTAAAAACTCAGTATATCCAAAACGACATAATTTTCCACCCAAACATGCCCTTCCTTGGCAAATGGCAGCAACATCAACATAGTCAGTGAAGTCAGAATCTGAATCACTTCAGTATTTTTAGTCCTTGGTTAAATCTTCACCTAGTTTTAACAACATTCTAAATTCTCTCTATATTGTAGTGATTTGTATAGTAGTTGCTATATTATCATGAAACCCGACAGACAGCTGAGAGAAGCCAGGGGATTTTCTAATCAGGAGTGGATGCAACGGTCAAGTACAGATGATCTCAAAGCAACGGAACTCACACTGAACTTGTACGTACACCTCACTTTACTCAAAGCTGTAGGGATGTCAAATTTTTGTAAAAATAAAATTAAGTTTTACTTTCAATAACAAAATTCATTACTTAAAAGAATCCTATTATGACTGCCATGTGAAATCTAATGTAGAAAACAACTGTTCATGTTTTTGATTTTCATAAAATATTTAAAAATATATTGCAACAAAAATGCTCTAACACAGAAAAACTAGTAAAATATAATGCGATTCATATTTCACCTAAATATTTCACAAAACCATGCCAAACTTTATAATTGGCATATTATAGCACAATTTAAGGCAAACAAATTGCACATGAAATATATAAAAAGTCAGTTCCTATTCATAGAAGAAAAATGTAACAAACATTTGAGATTCTAACTTGTAGTTTCTGACATAAGGTGAGGAAGACAGAATTCATGAAATCCTTTATAGGCCTCATAAAATCAAACTAAAGAATGCTCAGATCTGAGACAAAAGATCCTTGCTAAAATGACTGTGGGGAATTAGGAGTGATGAGGCATTTGGGGACTTTTAGGAGCCAGGTTAGATTCTTTGCAATACTGCAAACAAAGCCAGAAATCTCAGCTCCTTGATAACCAAAAGCAGTTTTGTATAATAAAGTTATGTAAATGAGAAGGAAAAATTAGACAGTTACCTTCCAATAGATTATCAAATTTTTTCCATCAGAACTCCATTCTCTCCAAGTATCAGGTCCCTTTGAAGGAACTAGAAAGGAGATTTAAAAGTCAGTATTTGAAGATAGATACATACTATACATATCATGGTGCTTGAAATTTTTTCTAGGGTATTTGGAATTCTCAGTAAAACGTGAAGCAGTTCAGTGGCTTTCACTTAGCAAATGAAGCAATGAGAAAGTTAAGCTCTCAACTTTTACCAAACACAAGGCCCCTCAGACTGGGTTAAAATCGCTCTCCAAGGCCTCCCTGACTGGCCCCAGTGCCTGTCACCCCCCTCCCCCAATCTCTCCCAAGTCAGGACAGCTCTGGCCACCCACTGGCTTCCTGGCTGTCCCTCAGATATGGCATGGACCCTGCCTCAGGCTCTGTGCACTTTCTGTGTCCTCTCTTCCTCTGCCTAGAACGCTTCTCTTCAATAAACCATGAGGGCTTGCTTCCTCATCTCCTTTATATCTCAGCTCAAATATTATCTTAATAAGGTCTTCCCTAAGTATGCTATTTAAAACTGCAACTCCCTTCACACCCTACCCTCCCACCCCATCTTCATCCCCCAGCCCCCTTCCTGTCCCTTATTTTCCTCTGTGCACTCATCATCACCTAACATATTATGTTTGTGCTTGTGTTTGCACGCATGTGTGTATTTATTTATTTAATTTATTCCTAATTCTGGATCCATAAACTCCACAGGCAGAGAGCTTTGTTTTACCCACTGCTGTGTCCCTGGTAATTAGAGCAATTCCTAGCACATACAGGTGGAATATCCCTTATCTGAAATGCTTGGGACCAGAAGTGTTTCAGATTTCAGATTTTTTCAGATGCTGGAATATTTGCATGTACATAATAAGATATCTTGGGATGGGACCCGGGTCTAAACATAAGATTCATTTATGTTTCATATACTCCTTATATACATAGCCTGAGAGTAATTTTATATAATGTTTTAAATAATTTTGTACATGAAACAAAGTTTGTGTTACATACTGTGTGTGTGGCATCATGTCAGCCCTCAAAAAGTTTTGGATCTTGGAGCATTTCGGATTTTGGATTTTTGGATTAGGATGCTCAATCTGTAATGCATACTTGGTAAATATTTTCTGAGTGAATTAATGCCTTCATCTCAGTGAGATGCAAAAAAAAGATGTTTCCTCTTGGCAGCAACAGCTCATGAACTTAAGGCAAAAACTCCTGTCGCAGCCAGTCTCCCAAATGACCAATGATCCCCACACCTGCTGATATCCATCCTCTCTCCTGCTGCATCAGAGTTGGCCTGTGTGGCCAATGGGGTAGAGCAGACGCGATGGTACGTCCCTTCTGATTTTAGACCATAAAAGATATTCTTCAATCATCAGCTCTGGGAGGAGCTAGCTACCATGTCACGAGGACACCGAAGCAGGCCCACAGAGAAGACCACGTGGCAAGGAACTGAGGCCGCCTGCCAACAGCCATGTGAGTGACCCACCTTGAAAGTGGCTCCTCTAGCTGCAGTCAAGCCTGCAGCCCCCACTCACCTCCTGTTACACATACTGCAAAGGGCCCTCATCTCTATTTTCACATCTCTTCATGTGGAGAGGCAAAAGCTGGATTAAAGTCTATCATTTTGTTTTTCACTGTTTGTTAATTTTTTTTGAGGAAGTTTTATGTTTCCTGGATTATGTAGTACAAATAAGGCGTTTGTTATCTTTTATTGAATGTGAAGGAGCTCAGGGAATTTCACCCCAAAATATGACTCCTTGTCATAAAGAGTATTTTGAATTAAAGGCCCTCAGAGATCAACAGGCATTGGAAGGGGCTTTCCCTCTATCTTCATGAAAAACCAGATGGGCCCATCAAGAAGAGTAATTGTCTTTCCTTCTCCTCCCTGTTATCTCAATATATTGCAGGATAGAAGATCAAGATGCAACCAGACCTGGCCTAATCCATTTTAAAGATAATAAATACCTGTCTCTCAGGTTAATTTAATTTCCAAAGAATCATTTACAAATCAATCTGTTTCCCTCCATCCATTCATTCTCCTAAGTATCTATTCATCCTTCCTAGTAACCATTTATTGCCCCTCAACAGAATTACCTATATTCCTCATCTCCTCCTCCCCTGTAAAATAAGGGTATATAAACTTCTGGACTCCACAGGGATATTGGGTAATCTCTCTGTGATTCTCCCCATGCAAGTGGTAAACAAATTTGTAATCTCTTTCTCTTTTTAATCTGCTTTATTATGAGTCAATCTTTCAGCCAAATTTCTGGGGGCAAGGGAGAAGTTTTCCTTCTCCTCCACAAATGATTCCTGAAAATTATACCTATTTCTAAGTTTTGTCTTGTTTTGTTTTTAAACGTGGCATCTGGTTATTCAAGGATTGAATACTATTCTGTCTTTGGAAATTATCATATTCAGAAAACCAGCTACCTGATTTTATACCTTAAAGTCACATCATTTCTCAGGCCTAGGTCCCAAATAAAAACTCTAACAAATTCTCTTTATTAATAATTGTTTTAGAGAAAAAGGCAACCTGAATTAAAGGAATTACTAAAATTCCAACAGGAGGAGGAAAGGATGGGAGAAAAATCATCCCACAATCGTACCATGGTTTCAAATCTGTTTTCCTACGCATTGTTGTAATACAGTTGACATCACAGTGTAGACAAAGAAGCCCCCAGTACTTTTATAGAATGTATGTCAAACATTTTTCCATATTATGACAAAACTTTAAAACCCATCATTTAAAATGTCTCTGTGATATTAGTAGATATTACATAATTTATTATCTAAGTATTCTCCTACCTCTAAAGACTCTGATAATATTTTCTTAAAAAAAAAGTTGTAAAACTTCAAGATATGCAGTAATAATTAGCCATAAATCACTTAGGTAACTTACTGGCTTCTGTGGTTAAATGTTGTTTTTTATTGCTCCATTTGCTCCATTTCCAGAAAGTTTCAGCAGAACAGCGAATCCGAAAAGTATATACAGTATATGGATTTAACTTGCCCACAGCAATGCGATAACTTGAATTTTCTACTCCTTTGATTGTAACATTCCGCTATTAGAAAACAAATAAATATGTGTATATATATGTGTACACACCACGTGTGTATGAATACATATATATACACATTTTATTGGTAAGAAAGCCTTCACATTTGTAACATAGATCAACCAAATGTCCATCTGAGGTGGCATATATGATAACAAAAGCAGTTCATCCACTGTAACGTTTAAATGCTTATATAAATTCCAAGTCAGTGAAATTATGCTCTGTCATGACAAAAAATTAGGATGTCTTTTTAATCCAAATATTGGCTTTAAGTAATAATCATTGATTAAATTATGCAGAAGATAAAATTTTGATAATTAGTCAATGGTCACAGTGATGCCACAAACCCTCACATAATTTAGTTTGAGATGATCTTGAGGATTAAATACATTATTCAGATGATATTTGGAAGCTTCTTGGAGGTAGGCATCATCTTTTATGCATCTTTGTTAATATGTCACATAGAACCCCTAGCATGGTGCTAACCATGTAGTAAATATTCAACAAATACTTATTAAAACTAAATAAATAAAATTAAAATGAAGCAATTACAAATGAATCTGAAGATGTACATGTCTCACAAAAGGCTCTGAGCTCCCACTGACTTATTACAAAGCAGCTTTTTGGCTATATTTTACAGTTTTGGCTGATTTTCTAGAAATCAGTAAATTTCCAAATGAATAGTTGAGTACAGTATCATTTATTTCAGACTTACCACAAACTACAAGATGGTGTAGCATAAAAGTCAACCTAAATATTTAAAATGTACTAAAAAGTCACATTTTGACTTATAATTACCAATTACAACTGGCTCCCATTGCTGCACTTCGGAGTTTTAAAAATCACTTCTGCTCTCTGGTGCCAATTTATCCATTAACTGATGCTAAAGGTTACAGCAAAAACTGCTCATTCCTTCACAAACTGACCAAACACCAGCTATGTGCCAGGTACTACACTGCACCTGGGAACATTCTGAGTAGTAAAAGTCATATTTACATTCTATAATATCCACTATTACAATTATTTTTCAAATGTGATAAATATAATGCTATTACACTGATATATAATGTCTTTCTTGGTTCTTAGTAAATCTCTACAGTAAATAATCTGAGATCTTAACCATATCAATTTACTTAATGCATTTTGAGAACTGTTTTATCCAAAATAATCACAAAGGAAGTTTATAGAAGAATCTTACTTACCAATTCTTGTACTGAATTAATTTTCTTAATTTCAATTTGACACAAAAGATTAATCTTTCCAAAGCTGCCCAGTAAATGCCAAGAAAGTATAACAGCTGTTGAATTAATATCCTTCACTTTGAATGAAGTAGGAGTATGAGGATAAACTGTAAACATAATTTTAAAGATTAATTACTTTAAACATTTATTTAAAGGGGAAATCTATCTTCTAATATGACCAGTGAGAATGAAAAAACAAAAAAATAAAAAGGTATCTTTTGTGCTGAACAACAATATTCTACCCAGTATTTGTAGAATCCACAAACCTCACTTTTACTGCTGACATCATGCCAACACTTTTTAAGAATCAATCATGCTCTAGGTTCTTCAATTGGTGCTGGGAATACTAAAAGGTAGTAAGATCACAGTCTTTACCTTTAAGGAATTTCTAATTTACTTGGGGAATGACCAAGAAAACGAAAGAAAATGAATAAAAGTATAAACACAAAGTTCTAATGCATGGTACAGATATTAACTGCTACAGGAATTTAAATGTAAGCATGGCAAGGGAAGTCTTACAGTGAAGATGGAACTTAAGATGAGCTTTGAAGGAGGAATCAGACTAAAGCTGGCAAAACAAAGGTAGAAAAGCACTTCAGGTTGAGACTGAAGGTACAACAAAGCTAACTGCATTACTGGTGACCATGCATACACCCATTTGAGTGGTGGAAAAGAATCACATAGGTAATAAGGTTGAAATGGCAGAGGGCAAATATATACAAACACTACCCACTCAAGGATAAAATGTAGCCACCATGGCCCCAGCAAAAATTAGGAAATAACAAAGATGACAGGAAGGAATAATTGATAAAAGTAACTCATATTTACAAACAAGGCAACAGGATCATCTACTAATCACTTGCTGGACTGTATGACAATGCGCTTGGTTCAAGCTCTTTCTCCTCTCACTGTGAGTCTCTAAGACAAGGTCTTTATGCCAGCGGTCCCCAACCTTTTTGGTACCAGGGACCAGTTTCGTGGAAGATAATTTTTCCAGAAGGATGGGGGCATGTGTTGAACTCAAGTGGTGATGCGAGCAAGGGGGAGCAGCTATAAATACAAACTCTGGCTTACTCAGCCTGCTCCTCCTAAATTTCACTAATGGGGTTGGGGGAGGGTGGCGGAGCTCTGCGTCCTGTCCCGGGGTTGGGGACAGCAGCTCTATGCCATTGCTCTGTGTGCTGCAGAGCCTGGCAGGGAGTTAATGCACATGGATTGACCACGGAAAAGAATGTCAAAAAGATCACTACATTTCATTGCTATTCATTTCTATTTTGAGCTATACATTAATAGGGTTGGTAAAAATTCAGCAATCATCAACAATAAAAAGGAATAATTATTGATACTATGACTTAAATGGTTCTCCAGGACATTATCCTTAGTAAAAAATGCCAACCTCAAAATATTACATACTGTATGATTTCATTTATGTAACACTCTCAAAATGACAAAGCAACAGAGACGAAGAACAGATTAGCTATTGCCAAGGCACAGGGTGTGTGTGTGGGGGGAGCGGGGCGGGGAGCTGAAGGGCCAACATGTGGAAGTGTTTTGGTGGTGACAGAGCAGGTCTGGATCTTGATTGTGGTGGTGGTTACATGAATCATCTATACACAAGATAAACTGCATAGGATGACACACACATACAATAACAAATGAAAGCACACAAAAACTGAGCAATGTCAACAGTCTAGTTCGCAGTGTTGTATAACAACAGTGTCAGTTCCCTGGCTTTGATACTATACTACAGTTACACAGAATGACAACACCAGCGAACGCCAGGAGATGGGTCCACAAGGCTCTAACTTATTATTTTTACAACTACTGTTGTGTCTATAATTATTTTACAATAAAGGTTTTAAAATTTGAGCAAAAAAATATTTCAGAAATCAAAAATTGTAAGACAGAGCTACTTAGTTTCTTTGTAAATGAGTAATTCAAATTTTTATTTAAATTCAATAGTAAAACTTGAAATTACGCATTTTAAAGCTTTTAAAATAACATAATTAATATTAAGTAACTATAAAGAAAATAATCAGTAAAAAGTAATCCCCAGAAACACTTTTCATTAATCTCAAGGCATTTCAACCACTTCTAAAGTTATTTTTAAAGCACTGGATTATGTAGTAGCTTACCTTTTTCAGTTATGTTAACTAAAATTGTTGCTTCTGATCGACCCAGAGGATTGCGAGCATACAAAGTAAAATTATATATTTCTTGATTTGGAACCATTTGAAAGAGTAACTGATGGTAGCTTCCATTTGCAGACACTTCAACTCTTTTAAATCTAATATATTTTCCTGAAAAACTGTTAATTAAAAAAAAAAATTCAAAATGGCAAGAGATAAACATCGCAGGACAAAATGAATGGGCGAATTTTGAATAATTTTTATAAAAAGTTTACATTTCTAATTATACACACTTTACATACTCAGAGAAGAATATGTGATACTGAAAATGGAAGAAAATAATCAGTCATAAGCTACACAGAAACAGTCTCTGTTCATTAAGGGTTCTTCCTTCTGAGATTTGTAAAAGAGGAGACATGAAATCGAGTCTACATGTGGCTAAATTGCAGTTTTTACAGAGTACGTAATTTTACACAACATACTTGGTTTTACATCTTGCTTATAAAATAAGGGATCTGGTACATTCCCTATGTCATATAACATGTACTTCAAAGTCCTCCTCGCCATTTCACACCGTTCCCCAGTTATCATTACCCTTCAAATAACGTGTAACTGGTATTGCGTGGGCCCACCAATCCTGTTGGTCTTCCTGGATTCCAACTACATATAATCTCTTTTAAATCATGTGTCTCACAATTCAGGTTTTGAGGAATATCAGGTGGATCTAATAGAAAAAAGAAAAAAAAATGTAGGTACTTATGATTGAATGTATTTTCCCTGAAAACATGTAACGTTTTTATAAATGTTAATAATGTTTTTATACAATTTCTTTAAACAAGAAAAAATTTACTATTTACTTTTTACTTTTGAACAATGCAGGTATTATTTCCATAGCATGTTTTGTTAGTTCATATTACATTAGAAATGATGGATTAAAATATACTGAAAAGTGACTTACAGCTCTTTTGGAAACTCCCTATGGCAAATTGAGAGATCAATTATCATTTTTTCCCTTAAATCCTATTTCAGAGTCTATCAAATCTCTCAAAGAAACTTTTATCCAACAAATTAAATCAGAAAAATCTACAGGTTAAAAGTATTATCATTTATATATTGTGATATGAAAAAAACAAGCACCAAACCATATTAAAAGTCAATATAAGTCATGTTACAAGTTTCAGAGTTCTTGAATATAAGGACTATTATTTACAAAGAACTCTTGATAAAATTCTGCATCTCCTTATATTCAAACTTACGCTCTTTAGTTGTTTTTTTCTGTTTTTTGAGACTGTTCTCCCTGGCATATTGGGACAAGACCAGAAGAAAAAAAGTTCTTTTGTTTTGTTCGTTTTGTTTTTGTTTTTGTTTTTTGGTGAGACCTTTAAAGTGACAAATGAAAATGCTATAGTCTGACACTGTTTATTGTGGAAACTGATATTTCTATAATCATATTTAACAAAACATATATAGAAACTGGTATTTCCTACTGTCATATTTATCCAAACTATCTTTCAATTTAGGTAAAAGTTGTTTTTTTTTAATTATATACTTGTTAAAAACTCTGTAAAATTTTTATTTTTTAAAAAAACTGAGTTTTTAAAACACTCCTTAGTGTATCAACCAAAACTTAAACAGTTTCACATACCTTCCCCAGAGATAAGAACAAAATCCTTCAACAATATTTTAACTAACATTAAGAGGAATAATGAGTATTTATATAAAAGTTCAACAATTGTAAAATTAAACTAACACTGACATTTTTATTTTGAAAACTGTTTTAAATCTAAGGCCAAACTTTCAGTTGCTTTATTAAAAATTATATATCAAAAATTTGGAATATATTTCAAATGCTGACTATTGTAGGATTCAGTAGATGTATTAAGTTGAAATACTTGAAATCCAAATATCAGGAACAAACTAGAAAGAAACTGAAGGACAGACAGAAGAGGAAAAAATATAAGAGGACAGTATTTGAAAGGTAGTATAAGAATTTTCTTTTCAAAGAAAGAATCAACTGAAGCTAAGCAAAAGTTAGGTACAAATCAACTATATTTTATACACCAGCAAATAGAAGATGAAATTTAGAAAACAAAGCCATTTTTAAAAACACCAGAAAACATCAAGCACTAGGAATAAATTTACCAAAAGATATAAAGACTTCACGTCATTAAGATAAATCAAAGAAGACCTAAGTAAATGGAGGGATACACCATGTTCATGGTTTGGAAGACTCAATATCGTAAGAATGAAAACTCTCCTGAATTGATCTATAGCTTTAATGTAACCACAATCAAAATTCCAGCAGGTTTAGATTGTATGTGTTTATGTGTATGTGTGTAGGGGAAAACTAGCCAGCTAATTCTAAAATTCTTATCAGCAAAAAATGGTGGGTTAACAGGATATTCATAAAGAAAAGGAAATAAATAAATCTTGCTCCCTAACTTACACTATAACCTGCTCTTGTAAGTTTCTACAGAGTTCCCTCTGAAGGAAGATGTTCCTACTGCTTGAAAATATTAAATGATATTTCAACCTCCAAATCCTATAAATTAAGGTTAAATTATGAATTAAATAACTGTGTTCCAGTACTACCATAAAAGATTAGAACACTGTCTGAAATAATAGAAATGGAGACAGTGTATACTCTCATCTTTAAAGTTTTAATTTTTCCTTTCATATTTTTAAGTGAACATCTCACTTTTTGGTATTGCTTACAAAGCAACTTCACTACATATACTACATATATCAATGGCTCTCAACTTAGACTTCAGGACCATTTGTGAGAAATGTTGCAAGTAATTTCCTAAAATTCTCCAAAGAAAGAGAATATAATTTTCTAAAATTTACATTTGAACATAATCTCACTTTCACTTGAATTCCAAAATGCATTGCTAGGAAGAGAAAAAGAGGGTAAGGTTAGAGCCATCAAGCTGAGAAGTGTACCTAATATTGCTTATTCCCTTGGGAATATATTAGTATCTGCATGTCAATCATTACAAGTTACTGTAGAAGTAAAAAAGAGACTGAGAGCTGCTGTCTAGACCATAGCTGAGAATTATAAAAAAGCAAAAGAAAAATCACTAAGCAATAAAAAAAAATCATAAAATCCACTCAATCCACCTCACATATTTTATCCATGAGACCCTTAGACCAAACTCAGAGCCTTTAATTCAGGATGCAAGGAGGAAGAGACTTCCTGCTGGAGGTGACGCCACCAAGGACACCAAAACACAGTCACCACAAGGAAGGAGGCAGAAAAACTCTAAAATCAAGAGCTAGAAACACTAAACACATAATTATCCGTGGATATTTAACATAAGTCATAGGAAGAGAGAAGTTGCAACAACATATTTTGGAAATATCTTGGAATTGTACACTGTAGGAGCGATCATGTTAAAGATGCCTCCGAATGAGGGAGTACACGTTATACACAGAACACAGTGACAGAGCAAGTGTTCTCACCCATGTCCTCCAGCCATCCTGTTCTCCTCAAATACATTATTTGAAAGTTGGAGAAGATACATTTTGCTATGGAAAGATTTTGCATAAAATCATTATAATTTGTTTAATGCAGATACTTTAAAAGGTATACTTTAATGGGTAGGAAATTAATTTATATGAAATAGTTCCTAAACAATGTATGATTAAGAAATATTATATACTAACAACCTGACTTAACAAAGCTGTTAACCAGGAATTTAAACTAGGCATCAGCTGCTGGGTATTTCAAATCTTATTATAAAACGTACAAGTTACACAGATACAGATATTTAGGATACAAGATTAATTTTAAAAGAAGCAAAAATTCTAGTACCTTTGTATATCATTTATACTAAAGACAAAGAAATAAGACAAAAAAGCAGAATCACCTCCCCTACCAGAAAAAGAATTAAGGCTTTCAAGGAGGCTCAGAACAGGTTAACAGGACTCTCGCTTTAAAATCTTATACTTACATCCTGCAAAAACAACTGTTCCAGATACGTTATCTTCTATCATGAAAACCACATTTGTTCCACTATTGTCCGAAACAGAAATATTATGGACCTCGATTGCAACATTTTCCCCATCGAGATGGATAAGGGGACAGTATGTACGGCCAATCTGTGCTGATAACACTTTTTCTTGACTCACACAACAAAATGTTATATCTGAGCCTACAAGTACCACTTTGTCTTGAGGAAAAACCTTAGCCTGTGAATCAGGAGTCCCTAGAAAGAACAAAAGGTATTATAAATATTTTAGACATCTTTTACATAAAACAGTCTTCATACTAAGACTTTTTTCCTAAGATGATTCTTAAAATAGCCCGGTACATATGCAACATACCATTAGGTGCTTTGTCATAATGGTGGCCCAAAGAAGAGGTATGAAACCCCAGGTTTCAAAGGAATGAGGTACATACCAAAAATTATTAAGAACTACATGTGGTTTTATTTACTTATGAAGGGGTAATGGTGAGGAAGCAGAACCAAATCACGGTTGGTCAATGTCTAAGTGTAGGTTAATGTCTAAGAAGTATAAAGATTCAAATTTAACAATTTTATGTGTACATAAGAACCACCCACACCAAAAAATCGCTCATTAAATCCATTCCTTTCATCCTATGTATTTAGGGTAGATTTCTTACTTTCCATTTACCTAAATACATTTTCAAGTACTCCACAACCTAAAAACTCATTTTTGGCAGGGTGCAGTGGCTCACACCTGTAATCCCAGCACTTTGGGAGGCCAAGGTGGGAGTATCGCTTGAGGCCAGGAGTTCAAGACCAGCCTGGGCAACATAGCAAGACCCAGTCTCTACAAAACATTAAAAAATTAGCCAGGCACGGTGATGCATGTCTATAATCCCAGCTGCTCGGGAGGCTGAGGTGGGAGGATTGCTTGAGCCCAGGAGTTTGAGGCTGTGGTGAGCTATGATTGCACCACTGCACTCCAGCAATAGAGCAAGACCCTGTCTCTAAAAAAAAAATAAAATAATTTTCTTTAATCCAGTCCTTCCTTCCTCTGACCCATTCTGATCCATTTTTCCATATTATCACTAGAGTGGTTTATCTACAATAATTACCAGCCTTTTCAGGACTTCATTTTATTGTCAACAATTTTGAGGGCCTTCCCCCATATCCCACACTGCCAACATTCTGCCTGTATATGAGTTTTATTTAATGTACAGATAATTTTTGGTATACTTGCAGGTCCTCATGTTCCCTGCAATAACAGTGCAGCCACTAGGTATCTGCTTTGTGGGCCAGAAATTGGGAAACATTTTTGTTTTAATGTAGATTTGACCTCATTAGGACTTACATAAAATTTTTAATTGTTCTTCAATGCCTACGGTACTGATTTTCAAACACTGATGCTTATCCAATCACTCAGCAAGCTCTTTCAAAATACATATTCCTGAAGCCATCGCAGACTCCAGGCATGGCAGATTGGAAGATCCCCAGGTGACCCTCACGCAGCCAACTGGGGTTCAAAGAAGTGAAAGCTTAAACTAAATTTCTGAAACAAAAATTCTTTAAACACAAGCTTACAAGAAATGTTCTTCACTGGGCTCCAGTCGCTCCACTCTTTGTGACCAGAGAAAAGAGGATTGTCAACGTAGCATCTCATCCCCACGTAGTGAGTGGCACACTCCAAGGGCAGGTCTGAGACCCAGCTCCAGTGATGGACTGCATCTTTACCACCCAGAGTTGTGTTGTGGGTCACCTGAAAGTGAACACAAACACAAAACTATAATTCTAAGTAGTGATATGTTCTGCTTTCCTTCAGGATTAAAAACATGATAGATTATATACAATCACCAGCTAAGTTAGAGGTTTGCCCTGTTGTAAAACTACCTCAGTTTTCTATAAAAAGGAGAGTTAGAGTAACAATAATCATGATTCGCTGATGTTTACTTCTTCAACTTTAGGCCCTAATGTATTATCATATAAGATGTTGCTAGTCATCAAAACATTCACTATAGTGCACAAGAAAATACAAGCTGAGTACCCCTTATTCAAAATGCTTGGGACCAGAAGTGCTTCAAATTTCACATTCTTTTGGATTTTGGAGTATCTGCATTATAACCTACCAGCCAAGCACCTCTAATGCAGAAATCCAAAATCCAACATGCTCCAGTGAGTATCGCCTTTGAGCATCATGTTAGTGTTAAAAACGTTTTGGATTTGGGAGCAATCTGAATTTTGGATTTTCAAATTAAGGATGCTCAAACTGTATACCATTGCTTAATGATCTCCATTTTTCATGGAAAAAAATAATTAATGGGTTTGTATCTCCACGAGCTGAAGTTAAGGAGGAGACCAGCATTTCAATAAAATAAATTGTTTTAAACTAGATTTGTTTTTATATAAGCATTCTATATTTTAAAATTTATTTTAAATATACAAATTATAATAATATAAAATATTAATCTCAATTGTGAGAAATAGGCAAGAGTTCAATAAAATATTGAGGCTCTCCTTAACGATACCTTGGAACTTCTAATTAAAGACAAGAGATTGAACAAATTTATTTCCTTCTCTCTTAGCTCCTGAAATCCTCATAAAAACAAAAGTAAACACATTTTTTTTAGAGGCACAGGTGCACAAGGACAAAATATAGGAGAGGAAGCACCATCATAAACATTTTGGAAGCTGGAAAGCAGGTGGATGATAGTAACTGACTTAGAAGCCCTGAGAAAGCTGAACCTTAAGCCTCCAGTGGAAAAGTCAGGGGACCCTCTAGTTTCTATCACAGAAATGCCACAGGGCTCAGCAAGTGGCTGCACCAGGTTCCCCAGGAAATGCAGGGTGAGGTGGGCTGCAGACAGGAAGACTGCCTGAAAGCTGTCTGAAGGTACGTTAGATACCAGGATCCCCTCCCACACTCTGTGCGCCAAAGGACTATCCTTGTTAGCCACGGGAGAATGAAGATTTACTTCTGGAAAACTGAAACAGAATACCTCCGGATTAAAGGATCTCAGGAAAAGCTGAGCATGGGGAGTGCCACCCCAAAACCAGAGAGGCTGTGGGCAGACAGTGGCCTTGCAAATGAAACATGAATGCACGGGGTTCTTGATTTTTAAATTATTACAAAATGACAGCATTATGACCTGTCACAAAATGAGTGATTATAAGCAATTCTGACTTAAATACTGATATTAATAACATATTTTTATAAATAAAAATGTCACATTTTACTATAGACCTGAAGCATTTTCCCCTTTTACTTCACTGTTTTAAATTAATTTGTTCTTTCTCTATTTTCCTTTCCTCTTGCAATTATTTCTCCATACAAAGATTTTTTCCACAAGTAGAGAATTACTACTTTGTCATTGTCGACTTGTTATATGTCTGTGGCAATGATTTACATGGCTTCAGAATACTAGTTCCTTTCATTTATGTCTGACTTCATTCCAATCTCAGAGTATACCTTTTATTCTAGTATTCCCCAGTTAGTTCCTCTTCAAGTTACTTTAAAAATAAAAAATCCTACCCCCCAAAAGAAGCAATGACAAATAATGTTTGCTGAGCAGCTTTACAGATATCATACTCTTTACTTTTGGGAGCCAAGAGCAGATATTATCACCACTTTACAAATAAGAAAAGTCACTGTAGGCCAGTAAGTGGTAACCCCAGAATACAAAATGTTAGGCCACAATGAAAACTTAAGCAATGCAGTTTTAAATAAGTAATGGTTTTAAGGCAACAATGGTAGAGTTATATCAAAGCTAACTGCAAATTACATTGATATAATAGAACTGCCACTAAAATCAACAAAAAAGTATTTTAGGCTGAAGCAATTATGATGGGCTTTAAAATAAGGGGAAGAATTTGACCTGGGTCTTGAAATGTAGGTTCAGCTGGGATAGGTGAAAAGGAAGGGGAGGGAATTTCAGATGAAAAAATATAATTATAAAATAAAAATTGTAGTGGGTAAGAGCACAGACTCTGAAACCAAACTGTTGGGTTCAAATCCTGGCTCCACCACTTAATGTCTTCCAATGACTCTGTATTTTCATCTGCAAAATGGGGATAGCAATAGCAGCATCTCCCTCCTGGGACTGTTATGAGGATAAGATGAATTAACATACATAGAGTTTTTAGAACAATGTCAGGAAAAGCAGAAGCACTAGACACCTGCTAACCATAATTATGACTGTTATTATCTTAGGAATGACATGCATAGGTGGTCATAGGTTGCCAAAAAGAAAAAATAAGAAAGTAACTATGAAATACAGAATAACCCTATTTATTACCTTTACTATTTTATCTATGTACTTAGGCAAATAAACTGTAAAATCGTAAGATGGTCTTCTAACTCTTATATCTATAACTAAGCATATTCCAAATCCATCAAGGAGGAAAAGAGGACAAGGCTAAATGGGAGCATTACCAGGTATCAGTTGTCAAAATTTCACAGCTATTCCTCATTACCCCTTAGACTAAGAGCACACTAAATGTAGATCATAAGGAAACCATTCATAAATGGGATTAAAAATTTAAGAGAGAGGAAAAAAGTACTAATTATAAGAATGTTATTTCAGATTCTGTTAAATTCAAACTTACAAATTTATATAAAATCTCAACAATTACTATGGCTAAAGATGTTTCAAAACATTTATGTGCAATATTAAAGATAAAATACACTAAATCAAATGTACATTTTCATTTCCTTTATGTAAAACATGCACATTAAAAAGTCTAGACAGGAATACACAAAGATAACGTTTACTGTGCTTAAGGAGCAGAATCATGGATTATTCCTCCCTTAATTTCCTAAACTTTCTATAATGGTTACACATTGTTTTAATAATTAAAAAGTGATTTTTTCATCATACATATTGGTTTATAGAATTTTTTGACACCCAATTACTGTACATATTTATGGGGTACCTAGTAATACTGTGATACATATACTGTATAGCACATTGTTTTTAACGAACCCTGAAAGGCATCTAATATATTTCCTGAATAATCCAAAAGTTCACTGATACCATCTTAAAAGCATTTTTTTAAAAATTCAGTTTATATTAGAATTCTAGAAGAAAATGTGGGAAAAACTCTTATAGACATTGGCCTAGGCAAAGAATTTATGAAGAAGACCCTAAAGGCAATCACAGCAACAACAAAAATAAATAAATGGGACCTGATCAAATTAAAAAGCTTAGGCACAGCCAAAGAAACTGTCACAAGAGCAAACAGACAACCTACAGAATGGGAAAAAATTTTTGCATGCTACACATCCAATAAAGGGCTGATAACTAGAATCTATTTAGAACTCAGGAAAATCAGCAAGAAAAAAATCAAACAACCCTATCAAAAAGTGGGCAAAGGACATGAACAGAAACTTTTCAAAAGAAGACAGAACAATGGCCAGCAAACATGAAAAAATGCTCAGGGAAATGCAAATCAAAACCACAATGAGATATCACTTATCTCCAGTGAGAATGGTCTTTATCAATAAGTCCCAAAACAATAAATGTTGACATGGATGCAGAGAGATAGGAACACTCATACACTGCTGGTGGGGCTGCAAACTAGTACAACCTCTGTGGAAAGCAATAAGGAGATACCTTAAACAGATACTAGTAGACCTACCATTTGATCCAGCAATCCCTTATTGGGCATCTACCCAAAAGAACAAAAGACATTCTATAAAAAAGACATCTGCACTTGAATGTTTATAGCAGCACAATTCACAATTGCAAAGATGTGGAAACAACCCAAGTGCCCATCAATCCATGAATGGATTAATCAAATGTGGTATATGTATACCATGGAGTACTACTTAGCTATAAGAAACAATGGTGACATAGCACCTCTTGTATTTTCCTGCATAGAGCTGGAACCCATTCTACTAAGTGAAATATCCTGAGAATGGAAAAATAAGCACCACACGTACTCACCATCAAATTGGTTTTACTGATCAACACCTAAGAGCACATTTAGGAATAGCAGTAACCAGGTGTCGGGTAGATGTAGCGGGGGGAGGGGATGGGTGTATACATACATAATGAGTGCAATGCACACCGTGTAGGGGATGGACACACTTAAGCTCTGACTGGTGGAGGCGGGGGCAAGGACAATATATGTAACCTAAACTTTTGTACCCCCATAATATGCTGAAATAAAAAAAAATTCAGTCTAATTTCATAAGAAGAAAAATGTACTTTTGTTCAAACTTACTAATTTTACAAGCTCCATACTCTTTTTCTGTAGAATTTTAATTTCCCAGATGACATTTGAATGACGTGGAAAAGTAGAACCCTTGTCATTCCACTTTACGTGTAATGTAGAGGTTGAGAAATCAGCAGACAAATTCAAGATTTCTGGAGTGTCTGGAATTAAGGCTTTAAAAAAAGAAAGAAAGAGAAAACTTAGTAAATACTGATTCTTCATACTGCAATTCCACTAATCAACTATTTTTAACTCTATTCCTTCTTGATCAAAAATAAATCATCAAGATTTAAAGGTAAACTCTCAAACCTATTACTGAAAAAAGAGAATATATGTGTTTATTTATATAGGCAGCTCCCAACGGTAAATCAGGCAACTTTCAGAAAATTATTTATCAGCTGGCTCTTTCAAATCCATAACACATTTTCTAATATAAACAGCAAGTGGGTTCCCACAATATTCTAGTGTCATTTGGTCTGGAACCTACAAGTAGGCAGCATCAGAGAGACGATAAAGAGCTTCCTGTGTACGGCTGCATGTTGGGCTTAAGGAAATGACAAAATATAGAAATCTTGCTTTGGTAAATGTTTCCATCTGTTTTCTCTGTAACCTTCTTCTCACTCATCATCTGGTGTTAGAGCCCCACGTGCTGGGAATGTCACCGACCAGAGGAATGCTATAGGCTATCACTGGTTCTAGACATCATTAAACAAGCAAGACTGTCGCAGGAACTAAGGCAACGAGTTCAGAAGCCAGTAGTTACTGTGCAGAGGTAGCAGGACGAAAGAAGTGTGTCAGAAAGGTTAGTCTAGCAGTGGTACGCCAACACGGTCTGCGGGGGATTGAGACGGGAGATGAGGTAATTGATTAGGAGGCCACTGGAGAAATCCTGGATGGAGTAATAAGGACATGGATTCTGATGCCATATATAGAAAAGGAAGGACAGAGCCTGATGGATATTTCAAAGAAATGACTGAATCAAAGAAATGAAAGCTTAGTTCTAACGAGAAAGAGAAACGACCAATAGTCTCTCAAGTTTCTAATCCAGAAAGCAGCAAGAAAGGCAAACGGGATGAGGACCACGGTGAAGAGCAGCTGTGAACAACTCGGTGTCAGGGGAACAAGAGACCATCGGGACGGCTGACTGCGCAGGTAACAAGTCAGAACCAAGGACGTGGACTCAAGAGGACCTCACCGGGCGCCAATGAAGAAAGGACGTGCACAGACACAAGGCAGCCAAGGCTAGTTTTAGGGGCTGCTGATAGACTATTAAACTTACAAGGACACCAGCAAGAATCCAGAGAGGGAAAGATCTAGACACAGAAGGAAACCAGGGAAAATCCAGGACCATGGAGACAAAAGGAAACAGCTGTCATCTGGGCCAAATAAAACAGAGTTTATAGAGGAAGACCGAGGACAGAGCACTGGTGAGACTACTGTCAACATCTGGGAGGGAAGTTGGGGAGCACAGTGGGCTGGGAAGCTGCATTACAAAAGGCAAAGGGAAAACTCATGCTCAAGGGTTTGAACATCCCTTAGGGAGAAACTGGGACACTAGAATAAAAGGGGGCAGAAAGAGTAATGTATCCAAGAAAATCATCTGGTCTCCCTACCTATAAAGGATGAGCAAATCATTAAAAATTTTTATTGGTGCAAAATAAAGAAGGTCTGAGCATGTTACTTGCTATGAAACATAGGCTTTCTGGTGTGAGGGGCAGAGACTTACACTGTCTTGCATGTTTCCTCCTCAAATGACAGTAAAGGGAAGGTGAGTTAGAAGAAATCCGGAGACGCATCCTTTCTTGCCTCATTTCTATCTTAGTCATTCCTCTGAAGCTCAAGGACCAATTAAATAAAGTCACCATAAGCACAAAACTACAGGAGCATACAGGGCTAGGATAGCTGAATATGCTAAGTAGCAAGAAGGGCAGAACAAACCAATACAAGTTGGCCTTGAAACTTACGAGTAAGTTCTTAAAAATAGATTTAACTAAACTTTGTTGAACACAGTGTTCTACACTGAATTTATATAAAATGTTTAGGGCTGTATAGGACCCAGAACAGGTGGATTTACAGTCTACACTATACAACAAAGTCAACAGTTCCACAGCTATATAAGGGCAGTGGAAGATGCTTTATAGAAGAACTTTTAAGTGGGAAACTGCTTGTAAAAAAAGGAAAAATGCAGGCAAATGAGAGGCAAGAAGTTGATTTAGTGCCAGGAGAGGGAAAGTTCAAGGTGCCAGTGTGGCCAGAAAAGAGCAAGACGCTTCCAAAACGTGGTTCTTTTTTCAAATGATTAAATATGTCACAATGCAGTAACTTAAAAATTGTGAAACGTGGGAGTATTTTACTAAGGCAGCAGTCATTTTTAAAATGCTTCCCTCCCTGAAAAGTCCACATAATTTACATTTTATTTTGATAGCAGTGGGCTACTCTTCAAAACATAAGTCATATCCAATATTTCAAGCTAAAGACAGTAATAACCATAATTACAAATGAAAGGATTTTAAAAAGCCACCGTTCCCTTCCTTTTCTTCAGAGCATATGTGGAAGCTTCCCCCAAGCTGTCATGAACTGCCATCTGCATTTCTTTCCAGCTAAAACAGACAACTGAGGACAATGTTAACTTGCTCTCTAGAAACTCAGAACTTTTCAGATAGGGAAGGAATTTAATCAAAGTCTTGCTTATTTTTTTTTAAGCTAGTGCAGGTTTACCCATTTAACTATATGCTCTTTCTTCCTTAGAACATCAGGTGACAGCAGTCTTCCCAGCTTTTCTATAGGATCCACATTATTTATTCTGTATCAGAACAATCCAGATTTTCAGGTTACTTTAAGAAACTCAGACATTAAAAGTCTTACAAAGATTTTTTTTGTGATTGCCCTTGATAAGTACAAACTTCATGGTGTGTGTATATAAAATCTTGTTTGTTTTGTATGCTTTTCAAAGCATCTTCAGATCTGGAGAAAACTTAATTTTTCATACTTTTATTTAGTAGCAAACTGTCAAAGAATCCAAATCCTCTAATGGACAGCTATACTGCCATTTCAGAGCCTCTCTTGTACATAGTAGGTATTCAAAGAATTGCTGATGCATCAACCTCCCTTCCTTATATTTATCTAACTTGCTTTTCAATTTTTTTTATCTCAACACTATTATTCCAATCATGATCAGACCCATTAGTATTAAAACTGCTACCAATATATTTAAAAACAGTGAACTAAACTGACTGAGTCACCTAGAGTCTTCATTCGTTTTCTAATTCTTTCTATCTAATACTGTCATCTTCAAGTAGCTTCCCAGACAAGAACTTTGGATACCTACTGAAATAATCAGACAACACAAACTGGCTCTCTTCCAGACTCCTGGGGATTTAAAAAATCTGGAATAAAATTAAGTTAGATTCCTCAGAGTTTGCTACAAAATAATTCCAGATGGATGAAAGATTTAAATCAAACATGATAGATAGCACAACCAAAAACTCATAAAGAAAAATAGCAAGAGATTCTATTATGTAAAAATAAAAACTTACAGTGTAAAAAAATCACATCTAAAAAAATTATAAACTCAGAAAAATATTTGCAGCAAATATGACAGATTAAACCATAACACAGAGAAGGCTCTTATGAACTAAGGCAGAAAAAGATGATAGTTTTCATACCATAATACAGACTTAAAAAGATAATGACCTGAAAACCTATTTATTATATAGGACATATTTATTATATGTCCTCTATTAAGCAGTATGAAGCCTACAGTTTAAATGTATATGCATAAAAAACCGTATTTCAGTGTTAACAGTATTTCTCCTTGGGTCCTGGAATCATGGCTGATCTACATAAAATATCATCACATGGATCTCACATACAACTATAGAAAAAAGTAACAAACATGGTTCCTCTCCCATTATCCTAAAAGATAGCCCTAATTAGCACTGAGGACAACACTTCACTAGAACAACACTTCAGCTGGAAAATGGGACAGATTCTATGTTCTTGGACAGCATGTGGTTGCTATTATCCTTTCAAAATCTGTGCTGTCTCAGACATAAACCATTCCAAACATGCGTCTTGTCCATAGAGTTGTATGAAGTGCCAAATTAATGATACTTTTTCTTTCCCTTGCTTCAAAGTCAGTCAGCATTATGATGCCGTCCCATCAGTTGTCAGGGGTGTACAAACCTGCCTGCCCCACCATTATGAGTCAAGACCACTTCAGGTTTTTAAGATCTTGTTGTATAGCAAAATTTCCATGTCTGTCAGCCAGGGTTTGTTTGTGTTTCCAATGTGCTTGTGGCTAATGTCCTAGACATCTTATCAACCAACCTGTAATAAATGCCTGCTACGTGCACAGCACCGTTCCAGGTGTTTGGTGTAAAAGACAAAGTCCCTGACCTAATGGAACCTATTTTCTTGTAAAGGAGACACAGCAATCCACTAACTATACAATGGATTAATAATTCAACTGTGAGAAATGCTACAAGGGAGACGTAAAGCTTGCCTAAACGTACGTTAAGAAAGCAATGGAGTCTCTTCTGGGAGGGGGTGGCCAAAGACTGTCTCAGGGCACCTGAGAAATGTTGGCAGGTATGCAGGACTCAGGGAGGTAAAGGGGGCTAAGGAAAGAGTATCGAACCAAGGGAAGGATCCTGAATTCTGGGTTGTATATTTTCATTGACTAGAAGACGACAAGTTTGCTTCCTTCCTGATCTTGGCTATGCTTTAGTAGCCAAGCAAGGTTGGCTAAGTAAATGAAAGCATTTGTATAACAAATGAACTTCAAAGAACAGTAAGTTTCTGACAACAATAAAGCACCACAATACTAACAGCAGCACTGTTCTGAATTATTTTAAAATCAATTTTCTTTCCAAATACTTACAAATGTTTTTTTCATTTAGTATGAATTTACTTGTAGAACTTCCAGCATCCTGTAGAGATCTTATTGTTATTTCATGATCACCATGTGAAAGTGCAGGGATTTCAATATTTGTTCTTGCTAATTGATAACAAGAATGGGACCTGTAATATAAGAAATGGAATTTTAATTAACAGATTTAATTAACAGTACAATTTTCATAAAAACTTGATTAGCACAAAATACACTGGAAAATATTTTATGCCACTTCCCCCCCCTCTTTTTTTTTCCAAAAACATGACAGGTTGTACTACCTTTTAAGACTGAAAAAGAAATTTAATGGTAATTTTATCAATGTGGTGGTAAGGAAAATAACCAGATGGTACCAAAAAGTAGAGTAAGCATAGATGACTCTTCCTAGAAATGTGGGATCTTAGCATGCCTTTTTGAAATCCCTCCTCCAGTTCCCCTTTGCAGCCTTACATCCCACGGGACCAGAGCACCACTCAGCTTCTCAGGCGTCCTGTGCCTTGGCTCATGGTTTACTCTGAACAAAACTCCCTCCTCACTTCCGCTTTCAAAACGCTTCCAGTTCCACATCCAGTATCTCTTAGACAAAGTAGTGTTTTCCTCTCTGGTTCTACAGCCCTTTTTATCTCTCTAGAGCATGTTTACATTCTTTTTATTGTTATTCACGTACATTGCTAATGTCTCAGGACAATTTTAATAGGAGCAGAGGGACCTTCCTGCTGCCTGCATTCCTGCCCCCACCCAGCACCCACCTCTACACTATTCACTCGGGACTTTGGACTTGAACGGTCTGGCTCACCTCCTTCTTGACCTCCTACAGTGACCACCTGACTTTTCCACATCATGCCATTTTATAGGTTCAAGCCATTGATTGTACCCAATATTCTTTCAGGGTGAAATGTCCTGTTCTTTTTCTGCTGAGAAAACTTAGTCAGCCTACTCCACAATTACACCTCCTCTGCCGGCCTCTGGACTCCCACGCTGCCTGGTCTCCACAATCCAGCCCTTCACAAGGAACTTCCACGTTTCCCACAGTCTTGCTACCATTTCTCTGTTGTGAACTCCTGGGGAGCCAGAACCTCTCCTCTCTAACCTGCTATTTACCCAACTTTCCAGGCTCCCTCTCCTGGACTAACAGTAGAACTGCCCTTCCCTGCCCCTCTGAAGCAGGGCCTGGCCATGTGGCTTTATTTGGCCAGAGAAATATGAGTGACAGTCGTATGTATCAGGTCAGAAAGGAAGCTCTGAAAGCCAGTGCAGGCTGTATCCCCTCTCTGTCCCTTGCCTCCAGGCCTCGTGATGCCTGGGGCCCTACAGGACGAACACAGGGCAGAGATCCTAGCTGAACCCTCAGTCACAGAACACAAGCAGGAAATAATCCTTTATTTTCATAAGCAAGAAATAAGGAAATAAGAATTAAGCGTTGTTTCTTCAATACAATCTAGTTCACCCTGACTGATAAACTACTCCAATACTTAGACTAATGTTCAATAAATGTACACTGAATGGGGAAAAATCAAATTGCATTTAAATATACGTTTATGTAAATTTACATTAGGACTACTCATCAGGAAACTGGGACTGGGAGCAGCATGCTACAACTCCGCTGGCACTGCCAGGCAACTCAGTGCCCTGCTGAGATTAGGGAAATCAATGGGAATTGTTCTAAGCTTCAGGCCTAGAAGCTTCTAGCCCACTCCAAGATGACTTGAGAGGTCAGGTAATAGAACCTGGCACCTGCCTAATGCCCATTTCCTCCTTTTCCTTCATAACAGGAACCCAGTGTTTACCGGGCATGCTGCCATATAGCTAGAACATATTCCCAGCCTCCTGCGCAGCTAGGTTTAACCATCTGATAGGTTCTGGCCAGTGAGATGTACGCAGAGGTGTTGTGTGGGACTTGGCAGTCCCCTTAAAGTAAACTGCCCTTCTTCTTATTTCTTGCTTCTTGGAATGCAGACATGACAGCCGTGCCTCAAGCATCACCTTGAACCATGAGATCACACGCTAAAAATAGCACAGTAGCATGACAAGGAGGGACTGGGTCTGATGGCCATAAACACCCATACCAGGCCTGCACTGCCTACCTCCAGAGCTTCCACATGAGAGTAAATGTCTGTCCATTGAGCCACTATTACTGACATTTCCTGTTAGGCACAGCCCAACTTAACCCTAACTGATGTAGGCAGATGTTGGTTTGGGGTAGACCAGTAAAACGTCCCCATAGTAGATCAACACATTGGAGGTGTGCTTCATACTCACTATTCATATGATAAAAGAATCAAAGTTTTGGCTAGACAAAGGGTTTGTTTCCGTCTTGATTGATGTAAGATTCAGAATTTTTAAGAAATAGCTAAGAATTTAAACTTTATTATAAAAATTTCCAAAATAAAATCTTTATATTCTAAAATTAAAGATAAAGAACATCTAGGTTTACAGTTGTGAGTTCATCTAAGTATTTCCATTACCTGTTATCAATGCAAAATTCATAAAGAGTACCATGGTCTGCTCCAGAGGGTGCTTTCCAAGAACAGTCCCACATTTTTAAATTGTTAGTTGTACACTTCAAATCATAAGGAGTCTCTGGAGAGGGAGAAATAACACACACACACACACAACATGCTTAATGACTCCATTTCACTACAAAAGGGCACCCGGTCAAACCATTTTCAGTCGTAAGCACAATCGTGTGTCTACAGAGGGCCCATGTTCTTTGGGAACAGACGATCCTGCAGTCATGAGAAAGAACTGATTTATATTTATATTTATATTTCCTTTTGTAGTTTTAGTCAAAAAAAGCTAAAGGGTAAAGTGATGAAAGTGGGCCAACTACTAAACCACTTTGGGGTCAGGCTTCTATCAAAAATTCCACTTCCAGGCAACTAAGGCAAATTGAGGGAGTAACTGACTATGTAGATTCAATGATGGGACCAAGATGGGTTCTGGGGGATTCTAGCACCCCTTGAATCTCCAATAACCCCATTTGTGCAAAAAAAAAAGTAAAATCTAAGTAAAAACTATGTGTCTTCCATGTCTACAAACACAGCTTCTGAACATCTAGCCACAACCGCTTCACTGCTTGCCTCCAGACTGCCACCCTCCACAGAAATCCCACTACCAATCTTTAGACTGTTATGAAGCAGGTTACATTTAAACCGTAACAAGCTCACGAGTTCATTTGAAAAATATATTTTTGGTGTGGGCCTAAACAACTGAGAAGTAACAAATAATACGGAAAATTACAATCCTAATAGTACTTATCCACGTCTATAAAATAACATTACATCATGGAATACATGAACACTATGCAATGAAAAAAGTCACCCTAAAAAGAAAATGAGAAGAAGGAAGGAGGGTACAAGAGAGAAGAGGAAAGAAAAAAAGAAGGAAGGAAGGAGAGAAAGAAGGGAAAAAAGCAACTGTAGTGTAAAACAGGCATTCCACCTCAAACTCTGTGTCTATGAAAAAGATTTTTTCTTTTATTTTTCTACATGGTTGGCATGATATTCACTGTAGCAATAAATTATGAAGCAATTTATATAAGACAGGAAACAGAAACATTATATTGGAAGTGCTCACATTAGAAAGCTGTAATAATCAATAAAGTTGTTTAAAGAGTGACCTGGGGAAAAGAGAAGATCTGTTTAATATGTAAATAATATAAAAACTAAACCAAGGGGTAGCAGGATGATAATATCCTTTATAGAAATAAGCTAGGTACTCTCTAGACAAACATTCAGAATATATTTAAATAAGATGGTGACAAATAACATATTAAAATGATATTTAGATTTCAGTGATAGAACATTCTAAAAACGTAAAATTATCGAGACACAAAACAGCGTCTATGCAGGCAGAGCAGTGCTGGCCAGGCGGCCTGGGAGGGGCTGACTACGGATGCTGGGGGACTTCTGGGGGGCGGCTCTGCTCCCCGCCTCCACTGGGCTGGTGGTTACATAACTACCTTCTTTGTCAACACTCACAGAACTGTATCCTAAAGGGTGAATTTTATTGTATACAAATGTAAATTGTACCTTAATTTTTTAAATGGTAAAAGAATATTTTAATCTGTCTTTAAGGTCCTTTTAAAAAACAAACAAAACAAAATACATAGAAAACAGGCTACAGAGAAATGAATTTTAACCACCAAAAACCCTGAAGGGTTCAATAAAGAAACAAAATTGCTTCATAATCAAAATGGAAATAAAATGACCATCTGTTGGTTCGCTCTAAGTCTGACGTACTTACCCTTTCTCTGGCTATTGACATGATTCATTAAGTACAGAAGAACAAATGTTGACAGGAGCCACTGGAAATCTGAAGTAGTCTTCATCCTTTTATTGTCCACCAGCCGGGATGGTCGTTTCGAACGTAAGTAAATGTCCATGGTCCGTGCAACGTAGTTAGTCCTAGGTTAGGAGGAAAATTTCAAATGGTGTTCAAATGGCTCCGAAGACACACCTCATACTGTGCACACGAATGAAATGGACACTGACAGATTATGAAAGAGATTGTACATTAACGACTTTGGAGATGCTCAGGCTGAGTTTGGGAGACTTAGAAACATCAAAACTGGACATGGATGTTGCTTCACGTGTCCACTATGGGGCCAATTCTCCAATGCTGGGCTTCAGAAAGTTCTAGCTCATAACTGAGCACATGTTTGTCAACTCTCCACTCCAGCACCACTAGAATAAAGAAAAGCAGTGCATAAAACTGAAGTTTTGACCATTTTAAATGATACAAGGATTGATATTTTTATTTTAATTAGTATGTGTTAATTTCTGTCACTTATTTATGAAATGTTGGTGTTGCCGTCCATTTCTGTCATGATTAAAGTTTCCATTTCATACAGATTTAAATTTAAATAATTTAAAGAGAACAAATTAGGGTAAATAATAGTATGGAGGGCTGCAGAGTGACAAAAATATTGACAATGACACACAAATGGCTGCAGTTTAACAAATACTCCAACAACTACAATGGGAAAGGAACCATGAGAGGAAGAGACCTCAACACATTTCCCTCGAGGGGAGAAAGCATTCAGAAGAGCAGCGACTGACTCTGGTGGAGGGGTGGGGGGAGGGGCTGTGACAGAGGAAGGGCTGCTGGGAGGTACCTGGGAGGTATCTGTCAGTAGGTGCCCAGGCCTGTGGCACAGCACCAGTAAGATAAGTTCCTCCCGTAAGAGTTTAGACTCTTGGTCAGAGAGACAAATACATGAACAAGTAAGGAATTTAAGATCATGACATGTGCTTTAAAAACGACAATAAGGCAATGTGCTTGAGAGTGCAGAGAAAGAAGGTCTGATTCTGAGCTAAGAGCTTCCTGATGAGAAGGACATCACCAGGATGCAATCAGACAAAGCAAGACACTAAGACAAGGACAGCTCAGCAGTTCACAGGATGGGAAAGGAGGCTGGGCAGGGGTGTGGAGTTGAACGGGTTGAGAAGAGCCACCATTGGAATGCCGCACTCAGGAGAGACCCCGTGATCTCATCTACACCTTAGAGAGACTTCTCTAGCTGCTCTGTGGTGGACAGTCTCTAGGAAAGGACAGCGGAGGCAGAGAAACCAGTCCCAAGACAATACAGTGTGAGGTCTCGCAGAGCGGGAGTGGCGAGGGGTGGTCAGACTCAGGATCTGCTCTAGAGATGGAGGGTCTTATCCACACATCACAGGAGGACAGTGTGGTCGTTACAAACACAGACTAGGTTTGAATCCCAGCTATGCCACTTGCTGTGTGACTCCAGACATGCTCTATGACACTTATCATGTGACCCTGACCTCTCTGTACCTCAGTTTCCTCATCTGTAAAGTGGGAATGATAACTGTATTCTCCTCATAATTTGTTGTGGGGATCAAGTGAGTAAATGTGAGTAAAGTGCTTGGAATAATGCCAAGCACGTGGTCAGAGCTACAGGTGTATTTTGTGTATTTTGTGAGGTGTAGGGAGAAGAACGGAAGTGACAGAGGATGACTACTAGATCTGGCAGCTAAATAATGATGGATGGATGGTGATGCCATTTTCAGTTCTGAGTATGTGGAGAAGGGCGCAGTCAGATATGGGGCTGAATCTAAGGATTCAAAGATCTGTTTACACAAGTCAACTCTGATATGCTCCCACTCCCCCTACAGAGCCTCAAGGAACTGTCTGAGGAGAACCAGAGTAACCAACGCAGACACGGGGGCCAAGGAGCAAAGCTTTCCATGTCGGACATTTAGGGAAGCCCCAGAGTCACGAATTCCCACCCACTCTTCATCTGTTCTTCCTAGAGTGAAGCCTGCCAGCCGACAAGTCCTTCCAATGTACTGGAAACTCCATCTCAGACCCAATATTATCTAGTTTTATATTGGCACAGACAACCAAGGACCACAAAACATATAAGCAAAGCCTAACATATTAAAGAACAATTCAGAACAAACATGATAGCCAAAAGGAAAATAAAAATGACTCCCAGGGGAAATCGGGATAATGTAAGAAACAAGAAAACTTAAAAACAAAAAAGAAAAAAAACCCCTCAACTTCTAAATAGTACCTTCAGAGCACACCTGGCACAGCCATAAAAATAAGAGGATGCAAAGAGAAAGGAATAATCAGAAATAAAAACATCTCTTATCAGGTAAATACATTGGCTAATATTAAAAATTAAAATAAAAAGATAAAACATTGAAAAATCTTTCACAAATAAACAAAAGACAAAAAAATAGAAAATGTGGGAGGAGAGATGAGAAACAGAGACCTGATCAAGGAAAGGAGATCCAACATCCAAATAATGGGAACCCAATGACAGATTTCAAAAAATATTCTTCTTAATGAAAGCAGATGGCAAGAGCTCTTCCTGGCTATTGTTAAGTATTGTCAGAAAACCAGGAAATGAATCCCCAAATAGCTTTAATAATTAAAACATGCACAAGGCACGAGCACACATTTCAAAAGTGTTCAATTATTTTCTGGATGAATGAATCACTTCCTAGTCAATTCCAGTGTCATCGAGTTTACTCATTAGAATGAAAATGTATTCACGGAATGTCTAAAATGCCAGTTGCTGAAGTTACAGAATTACACAGCTATACAGGAATAACTAAATAAAGGAGACCAAACATGACCCAAAAACTCAAACCCTGACTGAAGTAATCATAAACCATATTCACTGACTGGCTAAACATTATCTTGGAATGAAACAATCCTCACTGCAAGTTAACAGTTATTCTAGAAAAGAGACGTGTGCCCTAGTGCCATGCCAGGAAGAAGTGGCAAGGGGGTGGGGGGTGGGGGGTGGGGGGTAGAGGGAGGAAGAGCTCTGGACCAGGTGCTGCCAGATTTAGACTCTAATCTTGGCTCCATTACTAATTAGCAGTATGACTGAAGGTAAAGCCCTTAATCCCTCCCGGCTTCAGCCTCAACCGTTGTAGCACAGAGGCAAGCTCCATTCAGGACCCACATCAGAGGCTTCCCAAAGAGAAGCTGTAATATTCCATTCCTGCTGGCAGGGAACGAGCATGCAGGCATTAGCGAGCGAGCACAAAGTCAGCGCCAGCAGCAGCCACGATCAAGGACTCCACTGAGGAGGTCAGTGAGCAGCAGGATGGGGTGCACAGGAACAGAAGGATCTAAGGCCGTGTCACCGAAGCCTGCTTAACTCAAAATAAGCAGGATGATAAAGACAACTTCCTTTTGTCATAACATTTACATAGAAAACTCTGAGCAAATCACATTTGGGCAATATAATATTATTCTTATAACACATCCAACTCCCCTCCCAAGAAAAACTTTCAAATGGACTTCCAGGCCAGAACAGTACATGAACAGGGCCCTCCAATGTACTTTCAAGAAAAAAAAGGATGCTTGTGAAACTTTGCTCACTTCTCATATTAGAAACATTGTCAGAATTTACTTCCTTTCCTCACCAATGCCTTATTCCTTAGAGGAGAACAAATTTTTATAGAATTTTAGGAGCTAACTTTCAAAATTAGGACATCTGTCTCTTGCTGTGGCAACAACGGTGTAAATGCAAATGCCCAGAGGGCCAAAACAGGGCACAGAGGCACTAGCAGGCAGGTGCAAACTGCAGCTGCTGGCCCAGCCTAAAGGTGGCAGCCACCCACCTTGTGCCAGATTTTCTTATATTTCAAGACAAGGTAGAAATCTGGAATGTTATAAGAAATTATCAAGTTTGTAAATATAAGCAACTAATGCATATTATTTAAACATTCTAGAAGCCAAACAAAATATGCTTTCAGATTGTCTCCTGCCTGAGGGCCAGCAGTTTGTTTCCTACACTATTATTTTAAAGAATTCAAAAATGTCAATAAACCCTTCTGTTTAAGAAATGTGATCATGCACAATCAATTTATAATGCTGAATGGAAAGAAAAAAAAATTTGTTTTCACTTCTTAACACATACGCTAACCTCAATCTCAGGGCACCAGGAAGGACAGGCAGAACCTGCACCTGGGGCCCCAAATGCAAATACAAGTCCCCACTTGTGAAAATGGAATGTTCATACGTAATGTACTCTGACGTGCTTTTCCCTCAACTTCAAGAATTCTGGTTCTAGCGTGCATAAGGTTTTGGAACTTTCTTCTGAGGGTAATTAGAAAAAAAGAGTTGAGAAAAGTAAAGCTAGAGGCCAGAAACTGTAGTCCCAATGCATTTTGTTTCATTTGTTTCTGTTCTTCCTTTCATTTGTTTACTTATTTATTTTTCTCACAGGGGTGGTGGGGACAGGTGGGTAGAGGGAGGGGAAAATATGACGGAGAGTAGGTTGGCACTGAGGGAGAAAAGCTTCTGAACTTCTCTCAAGGTAACATAAATGGACAAGCTGGCCACCAAACCCATTACCAGACGGACAGGGTAGAGATGCTAGGAGTCTACCCCAAGCAAGTACCCACACGGCTGATCTGCATTCTTCTTAGTGTCCCTTTCTTACTGTTTGCTATGAGGGAACACAAAAATCATTTCAAAACTTTGACCAGCAACTATTTTCCTAATCCCATTTCTCTGTAAGACCTTAAGTTCCTCAAGCTTTGGCTCCCTTTGAAGAAGGCTTTCCAGGAACATAAACTTTGCAGGTAGGTAGACTCTACTGTGTTATTAAAGTGAAGTGTTGGGGGTTCAAGTAAAATGAGAGAAATACTTAGGAAAAACATAAGTTTGGCCCAAATGAGAAGTTCTACCTGGTTAAGACCAGACTGCACAGGGAGACATGACTGGTTTTATAGAAAGATGAGAGCTTGAAGGAAGTAGTGCTTTAAGGAGATTAATCGGGAGACAACTGCCATTATCAAAGACATATTTAAAATTATGGAGATATACATTCAGCTGCAAAAATCTAGTCCTCAAAGAGCCCACACAACCCAGCACAACAAATTTGATAAGATTTACACCAAGATATTATACCTCATTGAAAACATCAAAATAACTATAAAAGAAGATCTTACAAGCTTCCAGGGAGGGGGACGTCATAGCAAGGGCTCAGAGTAAGAGCAGCACCAGAATAGTTCAGTGAAGCCAGGACTCTGTGACACAGGGACGGAGACAGCACTACCTCCAGAGCAGGCTAGGGGCATACACGAGACACTCTGTGATCAATAAATATTCTTGGGGGGGGGGGGTCACATAACATTTCTTAGCACTGAAAGCTAAAAGGAACACCTTCCAAAACACAAGTGAAAATGATTTTCACACTTGAATTCTACACTCAAACTACTGAGTGGATAAAATACATTTTATAAAGACATGCAAAATTTCGAAAGATATAACTTCCATGCACCCATTCTCTGGAGGCTACTGGAGGATACGATTCATCAAAATAAGGTACAAAACAAAGAAACAAGAGAGAATATATGATCCATGAAACTGGAATTTGAACCTTGGACAGAGGCCCCGTGCTCTGCCCCTGATGTCATCCTGGGTCACATGAAAGTGGATACCGTTCCACAAGCTGCCGGACCCTTCCTGACTCCTCACGCTGGCACATATTTTCCCTTCCGGCTAATTTCTCTGCACCCCTTTCTGCACCCTCCTCCAGGCAGCAGTGAAACTCCCAGTAGGAGGTATACTAGTCATCACCTCTGAGAGTCCCCAGAGAGTTAGGTGCCCCTTCTGCTTCCACAACACTTTAATCATATCTCTATCACAGGGGTTGCACAACTGATGGCCCACGGGCCCAATTCGACCCACCTCTTGATTCTGGAAATAAAGTCTTCCTAGAACACAGCCACACCCATTCGTTTATGTACTGCCTATGGCTGCTTTCCCATGACAATGTTGGAGTTGAGTGGCTGTGACAAAGCCTAAAATATTTACTGCCTTGCCCTTTACAGAAAGAATTTGGGGACCCCTGCTCTACTGCTTCACTTCACAATCTTCTAATTCTCCCAACAGACGGTCAGATGCTCGAGAGCAAACATGCCTCTGAGTTCACCGTTACCGCCAATGTCCAAGCAAGTACCTGATACTGAGCAGCTGTATGAATGAATACTAAGGCACAAATGATTATACAACCACACAGTATGCTTTCATTTAGGCTGCATGCGAACCCAAGTACTGCCAACACTGAGAACATCCGTTAGAGCTGTGGTTCCCAAACTGTGCACCAAGACACCCCAAGACACCAAAGCAAACTAACAGGACTAACATAGGATATTTTAAATGTCTGATCGAAACAAAGCAACATCCGTCCAACACTGTGAGAATCTTTAGTTCAAGGTAGTTCACATCTGGTAATGCTAAATTCCTTTCAGTGACATCGCATCTTTGGTAAAGGGAGAGAGGGGCTGGTAACTGCTGGGATAAAACACAAATACCATCCCCCCCAAATCAATGCAGAAATGGAAATGAGGCTGGTGGTATCCAATCTGTTTCCAAAGTTTGATAAGCCATGTAGTACCTAACAGGTTCACAAATCTCATCAGTAATTCAGGCTTTTTAAGAATGAAATAAAAAAAATATTACAGTCTGCTTTCCATATCTGAGGGCTTTGCAATCATAGATTCAACCACACATGGATTGAAAATATATACTCTTATAAAGACACTGGCCTAGGCAAAGCATTTATGAAGACGACCTCCCAAAGCAATTACAGCAGCAACAAAAATAAATAAATGGAACCTGATCAAATTAAAAAGCTTCTGCACAGACAAGAAAACTATCATTAGAGTGAATAGACAACCTATAGAATGGGAGAAAATATTTGCTTTCTACACATCTGATAAAGGGCTGATAACAAGAAGTGAAAAAAAATCAACAAGAAAAAATCAAACAACCTCATCAATAAATGGGCAAAGGACATGAACAGAAACTTTTCAACAGAAGACAGACTAATGGCCAGCAAACATATAAAAAAGTGCTCAACATCTCTAATCATTACGGAAATGCAAATCAAAACTACAATGAGATATCACCTAACTCCAGTGAGAATGGCCTCTATCAAAAAGTCCCAAAATAACAAATGCTGGCGTGGATGTGGAGAGATTGGAACACTCTTACACTGCTGGTGGGACTGCAAATTAGTACATACTCTGTGGAAAGTAATTTGGAGATACCTCAAAAAGCTAAAAATAGAAATATTTGATCCAGCAATCCCACTACTAGGCATCTACCAAAAGGAAAAAAAGAGATTCTATAATAAAGACAACTGCACTGGAATGTTTATGGCAGCACAATTCACAATTGCAAAGATGTGGAAACAATCCAAGTGCCCATCAACACATGAGTGGATTAAAAGAATATGGTATATGTATACCATGTAATACTACTCAACTACAAAAAACAGTGGTAATCTAGCACCTCTTATATTTTCCTGGGGAGAGCTTGAGCCCATCCTTTGAAGTGAGGTATCACAAGAATGAAAAAGAAGCACCACATGTACTCGCCATCAAATTGGTACTTACTGTTCAACACTAAGGTGCTCACATGGTAGTAATATTCACTGGGTGCCGGTAAGGGGGTTGGGGGGATAAACGCACAACTAATGGAGACAGAGTGCACTATCTGGGGGAAGGGCATGCTTCTAGCCCTGGCCTGGGCAAGGCAAAGGCATTACATGTAACCAAAATGTTTGTACTCCCATAATATTCTGAAATAAAAGAAAAGAAAAGAAAATATTTGGGGAAAAAAATAAAAAATAATACAATAAAAAGTTATAAAAAAAGTAGAGTATAACAAATATTTACATAGCATTTACATTGTATTAGGTACTAAAAGTAATCTAGAGATGATTTACAACATATGAGAGGATGAGTGTAGGTTATATGTAAATATCACATCATTTTATACAAGGGGCTTGAGCATCCAAGGATTTGGTATCTGTGAAGCTCCGGGAACCAATCCCCCAACTCCACAGATACCAGGGGACAATCTATTTTTCCCTTTAGGCTGACAGGCGTTATTTTTTCAAACTGCTACTAAAGCACTAGGTTATAAATACTTATTAAATTTGTTGGTTCTAACTACTTTATAAAAAAAACCTGTGAGGTAATTCTTTTGACTGGGGACACCGTGAAAGACATTAGTGCAACACCACAGGCACTGTGAACCGAGAAAGTCTGGGCACCTGATCAGAGGATCGCTCGACTGCTCGGAGATTCCAGTGTATTGTGCTTTAGTTTGCATCCCTCGTGTAGGAAAAGGACAGTGAAATTTAACTTTTGATACATTATAAAAACATATCTAATACTATGGATACTGCAGGATATCCATTTCCAATAAGAACTTTGGTCTACTACTCAAATAGGATATGCTTGTCAATTTTTTTTCTTAATTTCTTTGCATTTCCTGGGAACTTTTTTTAATAGACGACTTCCAAATTTTTTTTTTTTTTACCCGGATCCTCCACGTCAGTTTTGGTAATCCCCATTCAGTGATGACTTCCTTGTTAATTCAAGAGCCTGTCCATTATCAACTTCAACATGTCAAAACAAATTTGAATGCATCACTCCCGTGCTTAAAATCCTCTGAAGGCTCCCCGCTGCTTCAACACACAGTTCAGCTCCACCTGGTAGGCAAAGCCCGTCAAGATGCCACCAAGCTCCCACTCCACATGGCAGTTCCCCGAACACTCCACACGCCTGCCCACTGGTCTCAGGACCTCCCCCAAACCACCGCTTCTATGGGATGCCCCCTCGCAACGTCCGCATACCTCCAATTCTCCCCATCCTTCAGGACTCGCTCTTTCACAGTGACGAGTATAATCTGATTACTCACCTCACCTCAACTACGCTGTATGAGTGACTGGCATGTAAGAGCCCTCGATAAATATTAATAAATGTCTATCAGACAAATGAACCTGTTTCTTCCTTTTATTACAAGGGTGAAACACTCTATCATTAAACAACCTGAACATTCCTCCAAGAGATCTTTAACATGCAAGAAAATGATAACTTACCGTGAAAAAGAATCAGGAACATCAGGTTCCTGGAGATCATTTCCCAATACCTCTCACCGATATCAAGGATTATCTTTTTTTAAAAAAACCTCTTCCACCCATTGGGCCATAAATGGCATTTCCTTGATTATGTAACCAAAATATCTTTCCCTTTTTATTGGTAATTTGCAATGTTTTATTTGTAAACTGCTTATTCTATCTTTTGCCACTTTTTCTAATTGGGTATTAATCTTTTTCTTACTCAATGATAAGAAAAAAATCATAATATACATATTAACTCTGTTACATACATTGAAAATATATTTCTGACTTGCTTTCTTACTTTCTGGCAAGGCTTTGTTTGACTTTCATTAAATTAGATTTCTCAATTTTGTCCTTTGTGGCTTCTGACTGCAAAGGTCTTTCTCATGCCCAGACTCTACAAACTGTCACCTATGTTGCCTTCAAGTACATTTAAAACTTTTAACATTTGAAGCTTTATTCCACATAAAATTAATTTTTGTGTACAGCTGAGTCAACGGCCAGCCTTTTTTTCACCTCTAAATGGTTACCACTTATCCTAATATAATTATTAAATAATCCATTCCTTGCCTCACTGACTCAAGATGCCACTACGATACTATTCCTTCTCAAATTCCTTGGTGGGACTTTAGCCCATTGCTCCTTTCACCCCATATTCCTTCACTGAACAATATTATCTATTCTTGTGGCTGTAACAATCACTCATATGCTAATGACTTCCAAATCTGTGTTTCCAGGACTGGCCTCTTCCTGGTAGCAGACTAGCCATTTACTGGACAATTTCTTCTCTTTTTTTTTTGTTTCAGAGACGGAGTCTTGCTCTGTTGCCCAGGCTAGAGTGCCGTGGCGTCAGTCTCACGCACAGCAACCTCAAACGCCTGGGCTTAAGCGATCCTCCTGCCTCAGCCTCCCGAGTAGCTGGGACTACAGGCATGCGCCACCATGCCCGGCTAATTTTTTCTATATATATTTTTAGTTGTCCAGATCATTTCTTTCTATTTTTTAGTAGAGACGGGGTCTCGCTCTTGCTCAGGATGGTCTCGAACTCCTGACCTCAAGTGATCCTTCAGCCTCGGCCTTCCAGAGTGCTAGGATTGTACAATTTCTTATTTACATAAATCCACTCAAGTGAGATCCCTTCAGGAATGACAAATATTTCAATGCTCCATATCCACTTGGATATTTCACAGATTCTCAAAAACTGCACATGTTCAGAATTAAGCTCACTCTCCCCCAAACCTGCTTTCTCATGCCCCAGTCCCAGCCCATGGGTCACCCACATTGGAGTCACCCCTGACTCTTCCTTCTTCCCTACCCCTCCCACATGCTTGCCAATTTTACCTCTGAAACATACATGCCTTGACCCTTTCCCCAATTTCCTTCCCAGTCTCAGCAGGCCCACCTCACCCGGGGCACAGGTGATCTAAATCCCTCAGCAAAAGACTCACAGGATCATCTTCTACAGTGAGCTGCATGGTTTTACATAGCATCCCATCTCTAACCCTATTATCCTTTCAAGCTCCAAGCCAAACATCAGTAGGCCAACAGCTCAGACATCTGTCCATGCTTAAATTCACACGTCTGAACCACAGTCCTCTTCCAACTCCTCTACTCGTTTCCTGGGGCCTCTCTGCCTCTCCGCTCTCACGCTGACCATCACTTCCAGTTAGATACGGTGCTCTGTTAATGCTCCTGCTACACATCAATTTCCACTTTGAGCCTTTAGCATATCATACCAGGTATTATGGAGATTATTTTCTCCCATCCTTCCACCCTCTTTCCTCTTTCCCATCAATTATAAGCTCCCTAAGAGCAGAATTTTATCTTTATAACATCCTTTCATCTAAGAGTGCTTTATACTCATTATATAGTCACAATTCATTTGGTGACTTGAGCAAATCTGTCCAAATGGAATCCTTGGTAAGGACTTAAAATATTTTGATGCTACCCTGTTGTTTCTTTACATTCTTAAGAGTGAGCTGGAATATGCCTTTGAATGCACCTGTTTGCTCTAGAAAATTTATTAATAAAAAAATAGCAGTTCAAATTATTGGAGTTGTCTTTTTTTTTTTCAAAATACATGCAATGACACTATCCATAAAGGCCTTTCTAAATCCAA